>CM025642.2:5781885-5797556 GCA_014621495.2 Entosphenus tridentatus | reverse complement strand
ACCCGACAGGGCGAGTAAGGTTTGTCACGTAAACAACGCGCCAATTAGTTACTAGTATAGTGTGTAGTGTATAGTGTAGTGTACTACTTCAGCAGCGTGCCGGTGTGTTGGAGAGTAAATCCACAACATTAACAATTTGAGTAGTACGACGTTTCGCTGGTATATACATCCAGCATCATCGGGCGATTTGCCAGAATAGTGAAGCAATCCACCTGCTCCCGGTCTTAAATAGAGCAGCAGGGAGACGTTACGAGGAGGGGTTGTAGCCTTTCTGAGGTTTGATAAACGCAGGCGTGTTACAGAGGATCTGGTCATGTATTTCTCTTGAACATGTAGGATAACCCTATATTCTGTTTGTCTCGGCTTATTTTGCTTAGTTGGTACGATCGTATAATTGTCATGCGCTGAATTACATTTGTGTTATACACCCCAGGTCTACTTTAAAAAGAGAGTTATCTCAATGGGGCTTCCCACCTGGACGTGAATTAAGTTTGAATAATGTAACATTCAGGGGGTGAAGGCGGTGCCGCATTGATATGAGCCTGGAACACCTCTTTCGATTCTTGAACCATTAAGTAGCGAGTGATATCTGAATCTGTAATGGGAGGGCACCCCTTCGCCAACCTCCACTGGCCGGCGTGGTGAAGCACGGTCAAACACACGCCCACACAACCCGGACAGAGTAGGGAGGCTCTCATTCTGCTGTGGATTAAACATATGGGCTGCACTCTTTGGTTCTTTCGGTAAAGTCACGTATAAAGAGAAAATAATAAATTAAATAATAGCATACGACGTTTCGATTGCAACACAAGCAATCATCATCAGGTATAAATGAAAGTGAAAACAAAGCCAGTAAACTTAGAAATACAATGCAATACAACACAGAGAGTTGGCTAACATAGCAGTCAACACACTACCTGGTTGATTACATTCTTCCAGAGAATGCTAAATTTGAGAGAGAGATAAATCACAGAACCGGAGACATATAGACAGACATATAAGCAGAGAGAGATATCACAGAGATACATAGAGAGACATACATAGGCACACAGAGAAACCACGCCTCTGTGTCGAGGCCTTATGGGCTGCACACACATCCACGTGCGTTAAAAAAAGACCCTTGGGGCTGTGAACAGCTTGACATCTTAGCTGACATGCTTTCATTGTGTAACGAATGGGCCACGTTAGCGTAATAGTGACATTAGCGAACATTACACGGACACGGTATATGTGACATGGTAATGGGAATGCCTCGACTGGCAGATGTTGTGAATCCAATAATGCATTGCGGTAGTTATGAGTCCTATGATCAATGCAAACGTTACAGAGAATGGTTCACCTTTATGATGTGTATATATTTTCAGAAATTATTGCTGGAGTCATTACAATCTCCTGCATTATTAATTTGTTCTTTAAAGTACGTGTCTTTCAGGATTCTTGCAGTTTAAAGTTTCCTTGAAAATGTATTGTTTCCCTATACGTTATTTTCCTTTGTTAATTAATTTAATGATTTCATTTAATTTAATTGTGAGCCAACATTTTCCTACATCATAGTTTTTTTTATTTCCTGATTCTTTGACGCCGTTTGGAAAAAGCCAATATGGATTCTTGTATATTTTTTCCCCCCCATCATCTACTTAACTTGCACGTTGTGTCTGTCGGGTCCAACCCATTTGTATGTCATTGAAAGATCCCAGTTGTTTCGCTATTGTTGTAAGACACGCGTGCGTGCTCTATCGGAGAGCTTTCTGACGATGCTAATGGCGATGTCGACTTTTCGCGATAAACAACGAAGCCAACCAATCCTGGATGTCATTGTGCGTCGCTTTGTGTTTATGTGCAGGAACTCCGCTCGAGGAATCTATCGGGATGCTCTCAAATTAAAAAGGTCTTGTCGCCCAAAGGGAAATGAGAAAAAAATATAAGTCCCACGATGGATACCGATTCTTCTGAAGAGCTCTGCCTGATTGATAAACGGATAACAAGGTGAGTGCGGGAATGGTGCATGCTGTGGCTTCGACTAAAAAAATACAATCGTCTTATCTTAGAATTCAAAAGTACACAATGTGCACTATCTCAGCTCATTACGTTTCCATTGTGGGACAACATTTAAGGGGCGATAATGCCACAGAAAACGTTATTAAAGTCATAACTTTAATTTAATGGGGTTTCCGCCACGTTATAGTTTTATGATACTTAAAAAAAATGGACGAATAGCTCCGATTAAAATCTGTCGTACAAAATAATACGTGATAGCGGGAGTAAAATAAAAAGATTATATAAAATGTCATTATGACCTGTGCTGACACTCGCTTTATGAGGTTTTCTGTACATGGTAATATTTTTATGGATGGCCACGGTGATTTATGGAAGCCTTGTCATACTCAATTATAGATGTCGCCTTATCAGAAAACGCAGTCCTCGGAGATAATAATGATTAATGGAGCCCTAACACAGTGTGTGCTACTGCCCGGAGTGAATATTTCAGTTTTATGAAGTCCCCCACCACCACCACCATCTTCATGCATCAACTTTTTCACTCCCCTTTTGAAATTGCACATCCCTGTCCCCCCTCCCTCTCCCGAAAAAATATTCTAAACAGTATGCCAATTCTCCCCCGCCCCACGCCCCACCATCGCCTCCACAGATTTGACATAGCCCAATTAACTTTAATTATCCTTGATGGTGCATTCATTTAGCAAATCCCCTGACGCGAAGGCGCACCGCTGGTATCGCGAGGCAACGTTGTTTGATCAATCTCTGAATGAGCGTGGGGAGACAAGGCCGAACGAAAGTCACGGATGCAATTAATGCCATTGAGGTTTTTGTTTTTGAGAAAATAGCTAATTTCGCTGTTTCGTAAACATTCAATGATAGGTTGTTAACATGCACGCGCTAAATACACTTTTGAAAGATTTTCATAAACGCCCAGTCCGTTTCAAACTGTAGTACTTGAGCGGCTCCGTGCATAAAAATGCGGGAATTACTTTTCAAAATGTATACGTTGACGATAGCCCGCGATGGATGATTCCGCAGATTTCCACCGGTTCCGCACATTGGATGTTCAGTGGAATCTACGGCAGGCACACGGCGAGACATGCTGAGAAGAAACACTCCCAGAAGACGGGCTATGAATTTCAAACAAGCACAGACAATAAAAACGTAGCAATTTGGTAATGCGATGCCTGTGAATGTCTGCTAATTAACAATATTAACTATTCGGGGTCCTTATTTTATCCTTTTCACTATTACATTAATTAGTGTTTGGTATGTGGCAATTATGTAAAACATTCTCTGAATCAAGAGATTTATAAACAATGCAGACGTTGCTAACAGGATGGTTTTTACTCTTAAATGCAACTTTGGGAAAGCACAGGAATAAATAATGAGTGCATTCATTTCCCCATCCTCACTTGGTGTGGAAGTTCTTGTACCGAAGTGGGGAGCAGCTAGCAATGTAACGAGTAGCCTTCCCCGCAACAACTAAATTCATTTTCACGATTCCGGATTAAGATTGTATTACAGATTCGATCGCTATTTTTCGTTGTGTATATCACCCCGGTCGCACTGTATTATTGTGTTACCTTCCTAGTTCATAACAATTCTTATCAAACATATAATTGTTTTGTTCGCCCACGTAATGATCTGGCCAAATGTGTCTCAGTAAAGACCCCCCGCGTCATCTGACGCAACCAAACACATTGTTACGTGTGCAAGCATTCGACGCGGCAATTTCTTTCGTTTCGGCAAAATGGCGAGTTGAAGGACGAATTCTCTCAACCAGAGCTCGTAATTGGATGTGACGTTTCGTTTTAAACCACGTCAAAACATAATCGGGACAAGAACCCCAGGTCGTAGTAAAAATCCAGGAAATCAAGTTGTATAGTACATTTAAGCAAAAGCGTAACAGCATATAATTTCCATTTAATTTTCCTAAATCATAAATAATTCATTCTCACGGATAGTGCGCGTGAGAGTCGAGTTTATTTGACGAATCAATACATCATTAGATGCTTAGTTTTGGCACACCCAGTGGAGAAACAGACAACGCTCTGTCATGCTTAATTGTTATTTTTTCCCAATTTTGTCCAAATTGCACTATCAACGCAATGTCATTAAGAAGAAGTATCCATTTAGATCTCTCGCAGAGCAGCCCACGGAAGCAGATCATCGCAGAACTACTCCTAAGATCCCTTCAAGTGACCTCTGGGCAACGAATTTGAGGGCTGCACTTTCCCAACGTCTCTGCCATTTGCGAGTAATGTTTGTCGCATGACCGTTAAACCAACATTTTTAATTGTAGCAAATCTTATTTGATTTGTTTTTGTGTGTGTATTTGCATCAATTGGTGACTGGTCTGACATCATCATCAACTCACTTAAATCTAGATTGAAAAACCATTTCTTTAGAACTGCTTTTCGTGTTTCGTTTGTTGTCCTTCCCCCCTCCGATTAGCATGGTTGTCTACGTATAGCGTGAAAGGAGTTCATCATACAAACACCTGAAAACACGATTATAGGAACAACAAATGGCTGCCTGGAATCCAACCCATAATCTCGGCCGTGCCAGTACAGCGCACCTCCGATTAGCCTATGCACGATGCGAAAGAAGTTCTACATATAGCGCCGAGACCTCTGAGCCACACCAGACCCGCTCTCAAACAACGTGACCCTCCCCTCCTTCTCCTTCGCAGCCTTCGCGACGTGCCCTTGCACTCTCGGCTGCGCGCTCTCAACCTTCACTGCAACCAGATCGCACGGCTGGAGGGCCTGGCGCGGCTCCCTCAGCTTGCGCACCTGGACCTGTCGTCGAATCGCCTCGAGAGAATCGAGGGACTGGCCTCATTGGCGTGCCTACGAACCCTGAACCTCTCCTGCAATCACCTTACTTCTGTCCAGGGTACGGTCGCTTTTGCGTCGTTGGTGATCGCATTTGAAAGAAAAAAAAGGATGAATAAAACAATTATCGGATTGCCAGCCTTTACTGAACAATACAGAAACATTGATTGCTGCACCGTATTTTCTATGTTCCTATGGCTAGGATTCCTGCCTTCAGCCAAGCAGTACTAAGTTTGATTGTTATAGCAGCCAAATACTCTAAACACGTGTTTCTAAATATGGAAGGAAAAACTAGAGGACCCGGAAAAATTTTCACGTGACTCCACAAGCGCTACACGGTGTGCTACCGAGTAGGTTTTCCCCGAATGTGCTCGACCGTCATCCCGTGCATTTGTGTGTCGTGCGCGAAATGTCGGACATCGTGCCGAGTTAGCACAGCGGTTGCGGCTTGCAAACGAAGTCGGAGAGATAGCCCTGAGGTTTTGTAAGTTGCATTTTATCTGTGCAGCTGCAGTTAAGTTTTCACAGTTTCACCTCTGCTGCTCATTTCGTCCGAGACATGCGGTTTTCTCACGGGTTACTTTGTTTCTTTCAGACCTCTTGGCGTGTAATTTATCGATGCAGCAGGTTGCATGCGACTTCAAAGTTGAAGGTGGCGCTCGCCTTAGAAATATATTTCAGAATTACAACGGCGGTGCTTTGAGAGTGCGAATCCGTTTTTTATGCTACGCTAAATTATTCAACGGTTTGGAGCGAAGAGCCAGGATTAATTGGTGCGGCGACACCTGTGCCGTGGCGAAAATTGTGCTTTATGCCCCCCCCCCATCCTCCATCCGTCCCCACGCTGACGACTAGCAACGAGCGATAACGGTGAACGACCGCGGTGGAGCTGGCAGGCTGCGCTCCGCTCGCGGAAGACGTTAGCGGAGTAGGCGTATCTCGTAAACGCGGGGGCACACCAGTAACGTATCGCCGTCTGGCACCGCTGCGGATGTTTTGAGGCTATCGACGGCTGTAAATGAAATAGAATTTTCTTTTTTTTGGTAAAGGAAGCACTTTTATAGTTTGCTTCACGAGATTTTGTCATTTAAAAGTTGTGCCCAGGTTAAAGTGTTTGTGGCGCTGATTTCTTCTTATCCGTTTATTTGTTGTTTACCAATATGCTAAAAGACAGATCCTCTCTGAGCTGTATAGAGTAGGTAAGTGCTGTTGGCGAGCACCTATTAAGGCGGGCATGGCGAACACATAGGGTAGCTGTGGCCCACAACACCAATGTTTAATTCACACGCGGCATCCAATACCCTTTTAAGGCTGAGATAATGAGGATGGCCTCCAGAATAGTTTCGATACCTGAGTCTACTGATGTTATCTGTGACCGGTAATTGAACCCAAGTCACCGAAATGGTAGCCCCGTGTGTTACCACGACACCAGTGCTCCCAAAGTATTTATACAAAGATCCCCACGTGTCGCCTCAACAGACTATTGGGGCAAGTGCTGTTAGCGAGCACCTGTGAAGGGCCGGCACTGTGGCACACACGAAGGGGGTGGGTGGCTAGCACCATGCCCCGACCGCCTTTGTCTCCCCAGTGGTGATGTTTACACGCCTCCGCCAGGTACTTGTTTTAGGCTGAGTTGACCTAAGGGAGGCCTAAAACCGGTTCAGATAATAGTCTCCGGTATTGGTGTCCGTGAGCTGGTATCAAACTCGCGTTGCCGGATTCATAGCGCAGCGTGTTAACCACTGCACTACCGCTGCCCACTGTACATGTGTAGTGGTGTTTATTGGGTCACTACGGCGTTTAGTGCCAGCTACTGATGGTAGAGTGGAACTGTGCGTAGTAGAGTCTCTTTCTGACACCAGAGTATGTTATGGGGCATGGTTCTGGTGGCTGTCAGAGAGAGGGTGGTTGAGGACGTGACTGTCTGGTTGAAGCCGAGAGGGCACGTGACCAGGACAGGGTAAGAATGTGGGCCAAAGGTGGCGAGAGGGGCACGTGATGTATGGCCCAGAACCTTCTCGGAGGATCCAGAAGGGGGCGTGGCCGAGGGCGGAGCCAAGCCACGCTCAGAGACATAAAAAGGAGGTTCCCGAGAGCCGATTGCTGCTGTCTTCTGGAATGGAACCCGCCGTGCTACGTCTCTTCGATCTTCGCTCGGCATCGTGGGTCAGTCAGAATGTTACCGACTGACCCGCTTATGTAGTTACCCTGTTATAGTAGTGTTGTTACCCTGTTGGGGGTCTCGTTAGCATGTGCACTTTTATGTAGTTAGCCCTGTTGGGGCTGTGAAATAAAAGTGTTGCCTCCAAGCCAAGTGTGTGCCTCCGTGTTCAACACTACACATGTATATACACACTACACCCACACACTCTTAAGCATTTTCTATAGATAGGAAGGATGTACAACACCTGGCTTCCTGGTTCAGACAATTCCATCTTTGCATATCAATTGCATCTTTCTCCATGTCAGCCAGTCGGCAGGAGTGTACGAAGCTTATCATCCAGTTTACTGTGCTAGTCGATAAGATCATGTTGACACAAAGCAAAGAGGGAGTGACCTGCCCACAGATATGTAATATGTATTTGCAATATATTACTGTCGTTTTTACTTAAATAATACCCCTACATACATGCATGACCAATGCATAAACATTTGAACACTGTATACATTTAAATTTGCGGTGTCGTCTTGTACGTAGGGTGGATGTGGCAATTTATCACCCCCCCCTGCTGAAATTTCTGTTCACGTCACGCGCACTTCGTTTGGAGATGCGAGACGAGTCTGGCGACGAGGGAGGAGACCTTTAGCAAAAAGGACATTTTTGTATTTTCTTGGCATTCGGCAATGGCATTGGTCAAAAAAAAAGTTAACCAAAATATAACAAAGCGGTCTCAGCTGCAGTGTTATTTTCAGTTTTATCGGTTAAAACTGAAATCCCCTACCTATACTCCTTGACGTTTTTTTTTGCTCATCCAGCAAGCGATGGCATATGGTCGATTCAACACGGGGAGCTTAACTCTTAAGCCTACGATTCCTCAAACACACGGGTGAAACGGCACGACAAGGTAGCTTTGCAGCCTCCTCTTCCCCTCGGCGTTATTGACGCAGTCGGCCCTCGCAAACCCCGCCGAGGAATTGTTGAAAAGGCTTGCTTTGACACTGCCCCCGATATTCTACCACGCCGGGCTTGCCCCGCGATTCGTTGTCTCAGCAATGTTTGCGTTTATCATTGCAGGATTGCAGGGCTTGGTCTGCATGCACTGGCTCAATGTCTCCTACAACCGCATCACCGACCTCGTGGGTAAGAGACGGTCCACACTGCCCCTAGGTTACTCGCGTCTGTGCCTGTGAAATGTAATATCATCCCGATGTCTGCTCAAGGACGCTGTCGCATGTTATTCATGAAAAATACAATACCTCTAAACCAATTGCTATGGAACGTTTTATTTTATGTTTTTCCCCAATTGGATCGCTGCTGTGCCATGAGTGTCGCGTGTAACGAGACGGAGCATGCATTTCTAGCTTTATGAGAGAAGTGCAAAAGCCATCACTTTTTAGAGAATTGACCGTGGAAGTGGATTTCACAGAGCTATCGTTTAAAATCCCTTCCAAGTGACCTTTGGTCCACAGAGTAGGGAGCATCACCTCTTCTCCACCTGCGCTTCCTCTCGGTGTTGCATGACAATCATTCTCATAATGGCACGCTTTGGTGCACGATTTTAGCCAACATTTAATGATGGGGTTTAATTTTTTGCCCATAATAGGTGAGACTGCCAACACCTACACTCGAGAATCCGGCTTGATCACGGGCAGCTCAAACCTGGATCTCAGTGGTCTGACCTCTGAACCACCTTGAGTGAAACTTACCACACAGCTTGCCAAATACCCTTTTCCCAATGTTTATGGTTCATAGGCAAAATTGGCAACATTACACTTTCCAAAAAAGCATTCGTATATCAATGAAAAAAAGTTTTTTTTCATCAGCATCATCAGTGTGCCTCGTGCATTTAACCTGTGCACCCGTTTGCATATTTATTTGTGCATTTCCGTGCACACCTTTGTACATCAGATCTCCCACCAATATGGATGCTCCCCTAATAAACCAGCTTTGTCAACTTGCTAGAAATATCCATTGTGTCCACTGTCGATGAGCTGTAAGCCTCGGTAGCAGTGTGGGGCCACCTTTTACAATTATTGGAATCCCCTTGAGCTTACGTCGGGGAATATATTCGGCGTGCGAGCAACTACAGATTGAGACCCGCAGGATCCTTTTTCTATCGCATGGGTCATTTAGCCTCTACTCCAAATTGCTTTTTTTTTGCAGGTGACACTCAACTTAACGGGGGATTTTTTTTTCCTTCCACCTGTCCTCTTTAACCTGTTTCTTTCAGAAGTGTCGGGCGCAAGCAGCAATTTTTGCAATGGGATTTTTTTTTTTTGTCGCACACACGCGCGGCAATATATTGCCGTGACACCGGCGAGTCAACCGCCGCGTTTCACCACGAGGGATTCCCCACCTCGTTTTCACCCGTCCCGACTCAAGCACTCGGCTCCACAGCCTTAAAGAGGTTGTGCTCGGGGTGCGTTGGTCAGAAGCGCTTCACGCGCGGTTTGAATATTGCGAGTTCAAGTCGCGGCCGTGTGGGCAGTTAACTGTGCCCGGACGTAATTCTTCCTTCACCGCTGGTAAAAATTAGTATCGCCTTGTGGGAAATCCACAGTGCTTATTCTATGGGGAGATGGAAAGGTTTAAAACGGACATTGAATGCCACCCTGGTGCTTGTTTGAGCAGGGAAGCACTTTGATTGAATAATTGAGGAAGTCGATTGTTGTGGAATAATTTATTAAATAAGTTTCAGGTTATATAGTGGCACATTGGTTTGTGCAGTATGCTACGAACCAGATAACCCGAGATTCGATTTATTTGTTTGTGTGTATGTTGAACTTCTGTCGCACCGTGCGTAGCCAACCGTGCTAATCGGAGGTACGGTGGAAAGACAATAAATTAAACACAAAAAGCAGTTCTAAAGAAGGGAGTTTTCGCTCTAGATTAAAAAACACAGTCATCATCAGTGGTTAGTGCTATTTGAACCAGTCAAGGGCTGTTGCTTGACCAACCCACACAGACCAGCATGGTGAAGTACGGTCAAACAACATTCATTCGCGACCTGGCATGGGAAGGCATTAATCCAGCAGTGGATTGACACAGGGTTATAACTTTTAAACGTTTTTTAAATATTGCTTATCCACCAACCATAGCATTCTTTAACAAACCAAATATAAGAGTACACACAATTTTGCCTAGTTTACATTGATAGAAACAATCACCGTTTGGAGTGAGAGCATTTGCATTGCGCTAATGTAGCACATTCACATTTAACTTGCCACAGTTATTGCATTAAGAGATGGCAGATGCCCTCCGGCTGTACGCCAATATATATATTTTTCACCCGTGCTTTGTTTATATAAAATTTAGTGGCTATAAAAATCTCCTTTTTAACATTCACACGCCAAACGGTGAGGAGTAGATGTTCAAAGGTTGTCTGCTCCTATTTTTTTTAATGTCTGGCATTTTAGCGTTTGTGTCAAAGCAACTAATGCCTCCAGCCCCAACAATTATTTGTAAACCTGAGTTCGATTCCAGGCCAAGGTTAACATCAGCGGCGAGTAATAGCTAAACCTCTCCTGAGCGACCCACCACCACCCCCTTCAACAACCTGCCACTGACCAGCATAGTCAAGTATGGCCAAACAACCCCTGTGACCAACACAGTATGGGAAGGCCTTCATCCAGCAGTGGATTGACAAAAGAGCTGTAGAATACGGTAATTTGTGCAGGTGACAGGAATAACAGCTGAAACCCCAAAGGTTATCTTGTTTAGCATGGACAGTTAGCATGCTGTGCTATGAAAACTGCCATCTGAGTTTGATTGCTGGCAATGGCTAACATCGGTGGTGGTTGATATCTGAACCAGGCCTGAGCACCCACACACCCTCCCCGCTTCACCAACCAGCAATGACCAGCGTCGTGAAGTATGGCCAAACAACAAACATGATGGACGCGACGTTGGGAAGCCGTCATCCGGTAGTGGATTGACAAAGGGTTGCTCATGATTATTTAAAATTATGTCTTTGTAAGGATAATTTACTCCCTGATGGCAAGCTGGAATTGCCTCGTTAACATTTTTGCTCACCAGTACATTGTTTTTTTATAATTATCCCTGCTGGATACCCCCTTCCTATCCATCCTTCACTTCCCCCTACGTCGTGCCATCTCTAAACAATAAACAGGCTTAAAATAATGCTGTTTAATCAACCGTAATTTTATTTGAGGCTGGAGCGCATTAAATTCTGTCACGTAATTCTTTCTTCAGGGATTAATGCGGGGTTTTTTCCACACCCCCCCTCCACCTTACCGCTACCCTGGGTTTAACGTTCCGCTAATCCAAATTGTTTAAATAATAATAAATAATCTGATAAATTATCTCCGTGTGTTGCCCGTGTTTGGAACGGTTAACTCATTGGGCACAGAGAGGCGCTCGGAGGAGGGAGCTCTCCCCGCCACCGTAACGCCAAATAAATCAATGCCGAGCCCACGCTTGTTCAAGTTCATTTATTAGGTATAGCCCTGTGAGCCATTCGGCTCTTGAATCGGGTGCAACCGCAACAAACAAAAAACAAAAACATGAAAAAAAATACATCTTATAGTGAATATGTGACTGAATGCAAACAGAAAATCCAAGAAAAGACAGCAAAATATTGCAGAAAAAGCACCGTACATCAGCACTGTGTGCAAAAATCCCAGTGAGATGCAAGTCAACAACAACAACCACAAGACAACTTAGATTAAGGCCATCAGTCTAACTCTGTACTACAACTAACAAACATGGCCAAACCAAAAACCTTTTCGAAAATCACCAAAATAAAGCCATAAAAGCAATAAAACAGTGGTCATAGGAACGGTGACCGAATTTTCACAATAAACGATGTAAACAACATGTACTACCAAATTCTGCAGCCATAGCTGGCTGCATGAGTCACTCCACAACAGTAGGAGCATCAGTCGGAGTATCAACATTTTTCAATGCACCTTTAAGATCAGCACACTCACTCCCTGCTCCCGGGGAAGTTAAGCCGTGTGGCTGCCCGACTCCTTTTCTGCGGTCGGAGCCGAATTATGCAGACGTGGTTGGAAATCTGCAGTGCTGCGAGCCAATTTCGTGGCTGAAGTAACCAATTTAAATTAATACGCATTAATAATTTACTTTTACCCGGGCAGGATAGCCGCCGCAATGTTGGCGGCTTGGCGTCTGGGTCATCCCCCGTGACAGGCGGGTGTGTTAATGCGACGCACGTGAATGAGTAAGATAAGGTGCTTAGGATTTCGTTTCGGTTCTCGAGGCTCAGGGTGGTGTCGAAGGCATCCCCCCCCCCCCCGCCAGACAAAATTGCGTACGGGGACAGCCGTGTGCGAACAAATTTAAAACGTTTAATGATGGTTTTTTTTTTGATGATTGTAAACTCATATTAATTCCATTTTTTGTTACACGTGCAGTGGGTTCTACGGAGGCACACACCTGAACTTGGAGGCCCCAACAGGGCCCCTACTTCAACGTTACAGCGATCACAGTTAACTCGACTACAACGGGGTAACTACATAACCGGGTCAGTCAGCTAACACTGCCTAACCCACGGGTTGATTCCAGAAGACAGCCCGGATCGGGGCTCGGGACTCGGCCTTTATGGGCGCGGCCAAGGGCTTCGCCCTTGGCCGCGCCCCTTTCCAGATCCTTTCCGAAGACTCTGGCCCCCCTACATCACGTGTCCCTCTCCCCTCCTTTTGGACCTCTCTTGCCACCTCGTCTGGTCACGTGCCTTCTCGGGGTCACCCAGACTGTCACGTCCTCACCCGACCTCTTTCTCTCACTGTTACCAGGACTAAGCTCCATTGGGGCCGCTTCTATGACATGCTACACCCACGCTGGTGCCAGAGAGAGTAGCCCAACACACACAGCTCCACTCGTGTGACGGTGGCTGGCGCTAAACGCCATAGTGACTCCATTTACGTCACTACACACGTATATTAATTACGGTTATAAATAGGAGTAATGTTTTTTTCCACACCTGAAGCTACTTCTAATCCATGTTGACATTTATTTTTTATTTAGTCAATAACAGTTAAAGTGGTGCAGGTCTTTTTTAAGCTTCAGTAATGGCATTGAACTTTGTGGGTTTCTTTTTAGTAAAACGTTCTAAATCGCATTAATTAATCTAAAATGCATTTGACCCTGAGGCTGGCGTTTACGTGCAAGCCTCGCGCAAAGGGGCTTTAACCCTGTGTTCAACGTTCGGATGCTTGCCGTTTGAGTGACTTGGTTGGGATTTTGGTAACTGTCTCCAGTTAGCAAAAGCAACTCCCAGAGCACTACCCGGCGGCGTACAATTTTGTCAACTCTCACTCGCTCGTACTCACGAGAGCCTATTTACGCAGCCTTTTTCCTTTGAATCTCCCTCTCGCTGCTGCTGCTGCTCCTCTTCTACGTCAACGACGACGTCATCGTTTTTTGCTCTGCGCCCGTCGCCGGGACGCCGCGAGTGGGGTTGCGCACGTTGCGATTTGAACGATTGAACGGTGGCGCTGTGCGAAACTTTGCACGCGAAATTAACAATAGCAGGTGCCCCCCCCCCCCCCCCCTTTGTCCATCCGTTGTCTGCCCCACACCATGCCGATTATGGGGAGTGTTTGACACTGCTTTGGCCTTGACAGTGGGTGCGGGTCGGCAAAGGCGATCGGTGGTGGGGGGTGGGGGGGTAAGATGAATGAGTGTTTCAATTGTCACTGCCTACTAATGTCGGCTGTGTCCCAGGAATCAAAACTCAGGTCGTTGGAGTTATAATTCCGTCCGCCAGCCTCTGCCCCCACTGTACGCAAATTACGAATTTGTTCAAGAGTCATCTTTTTTTGGTTAAGACCAGATGGATGGTGGGCTATGGTTAAGGCAAGTCTTTTACTGTATGTATGTTGAACTTCTTTTGCACCGTACATAGCCAGCCATGCTTATCGGGGGTGGGGAGCAGTTGCCACAAACTAAACACAAAAAGCGGTTCTAAAGAAATACGTTTTTATCTCGATGATTTAAAAGTGCATAGCTCCAGTGGCTTCCTTATATCGGAAGGAAGAGCATTCCAGACGGCTGCGTAAGCGCATCTGGAAGCGTGCGATGCGGTGACCCTCTTTGTTCGATGGCCACTGTTCAGCAGATGGCGGGGTCTAGCGGAGGGCGTAGAAAGGAATCAGCGAGCTGTGGTGGCTTCAGTGGCTTTGAGCATGATGACATCTCGACGTTTTATTCGAGAGCGCCTGATCGCGTTGGTATAGCAAGATGCACACAACAGGAGTTGGGGATAAAAACGGGGATAGAGGTGAAAACCCATTCCTGCGGAGGGAGCTGGTAGGAACGTTGGGTTGCTTGGTCAATGGCCAAGGTCAACGGCGGCGTGGTGTATTGCGCAAATATGCCCGACTGTGAGGGCGGGCACAAGCCGGCGTGAGTAGGTTAAACGTTGAGTTTTATAAGGGCACCACGGGGTGACCAGCCCCTCTCCACCCAGCCCCACCCCACCCCCCACCCAGCCCCACCCTCCACACCCAGCCCCTCTCCACCCAGCCCCTCCCCTCCCCACCCAGCCCCACCCTCCTCACCCAGCCCCTCCCCACCCTCCCCACCCAGCCCCTCCCTGCACGACGGATGGACGGACACAATCATCTCCTGTGGGCTGGTGTAACCAGGAGGTTCCTACCAATATAAAGGAGTCAACACAGGGGCCCAGGATTGATGGTGTTTGTAACTAATGGAGTCGGGTCGTGGTGGAGGAGGTTTGGTGGGTGGCAAGGCAGTTGAGGCTCGATGCTCGTGTAGTCCACGTGATGACGATGATTAATTTATTGAGACCCAATGCTGGTGAGCTTTTCTTGGCTCCCAGTTGGCGTGTGCCAACCCGTTTATTCTTTGATCGCAATACATTCTCACGCAAATTTAGTGCATTGTAGTCTTTTGATCTTATTGTAAGAAAATTATATGCACACACTACACCATTATCACGTTTCAGCTAATTGGGGTGAACAAAACTGTGCAAAAAGAAGTGAGCAACGGTGCAAATGAGAGAGGGTAGATCCGAGGACGAAGAGATTATTGATTCTCGAATCAAATTGTTCCAAATCGTTGAGTGTTGGGGAGTGAGTGAATTATTGAATGGCAAGCGCTCAGCACCGAGTCCTTGATAAAACAATGGGAGGTAGGAGTGGTGGGAATTAGCAATGGGGAGGGGGAGAGGTCATAACATTGGAAATAAGACCTTTAATGTGTAGTTTACGTGAGTGGATTATGATCAGGTGAAAGTTATAGGCTGGGCAAGCGGTACATTCTAAGCACACGGATCTGCCACAACCAAAGGGGAGATGAGGAACAGGCTAAAGGCACAGCCAGAATGAAGTGGTCATCTTCATAAAGCACTGCTGATAAGCACGGTTGGCTATATTCGGTGCGAAATAAGTTCTACGTACGTACACACACACATATCAATTGCCCCACCCCCGAGTCCTGCCTGGCCCAAAGTCGGCTTCAGATATCTCGTGAGGCCAGTGTATCACAGTTTGGTTCTAGCTCGGCACAGCAATCAGCCAGTGGAAAAACGCCCCGAAACTTGTCAGGGCCCCAGGATGTCTCCACTCCAGCGTTGCGCGGTTACCTACGTGCGCCCTCATTGAGTATTGCTCTCCACTGTCTTTCGGTAAAGTCACGTAGGTAAAAAATGAAATTAAAATTAATAAAAA
>CM025642.2:5763613-5781485 GCA_014621495.2 Entosphenus tridentatus | reverse complement strand
GTAAATTTGGCTGTGACGGTTCCACCTGAAGACGGAGACTTGTGTTGCCTCCGAAACGTCGTGATTTATTCGTATTTTATTATTCTTTTTTACCTACGTGACTTTACCGAAAAAAACCTAAGAGTATGAATCCTTGCAGTCACGAAAGCTTCAAATCTAGAAAGAATGCATGCATACATACCTCTGATATTCGAGTGAGAAAGACCTTTTAGACCTTTGTCCTTTCCCGTGCTGTACAGCATAACCCGGCCTCTCGGAAATTTCCGCTGTTCAGCCAGCTGAGTCACTCCGCCCCATGATATTCCGGTGACCTTGAAAACATTGTTGTGTTCCTTTGTTCATTCTTTAGTTTTATTCCGAACTTGACAGATCAAATACAACACAGGGGGGCCTGATTCGTATTTTGTGTAATTGCGGTCAGATTTGCCGCTATTTTCCGCGCATTTGTCCATTGTGCTCTGTTGGAAAAATAATTGGGCCAACGTTTTCTCGACAGTGCGCGAATCGGGCTCTTGATTTTGTCAACTAATTTTTTTTCTTCTTGCAACTGGCAAGCAGCTGACGAGCGATAAGCGCTTGGAATGTTTTTCTTAAATACAAAACCCGCGGCGAGAAATATCGCAGCTCCTTGACATTTCGGTTCATTTACTGCATCTTGAGATTCTGTATCGCGTTTAGACGCCATATGTACAATTGGTGTTGTATTTTTTTTTATGACGACAATGGGGACATCAGTAAATTAATAATGGAGCTGGATGCAACAAACACACAGCCTATTAAGCATCAAGAATGTTGAAAATTACACGTAATCATGTGTGACGTGCCTTCTGTGTGCCCGATGTAGGATAATAGGGGTGATGTTAATGTTAATGTGGTTATAGTTTTTGTCGTATTTGCCCATTTGTGTCGCTCGGTAAGCAGAACGTTTTTATTGCGTCGCGATTTTTTCGCCCCATTAAGGGGGGCCTCGTGTAATTTGTAAATCTACAATTGAAGCCTGTTTATCGGGCACTCCAGTTGTTAATAGCTCGGTCAGGCAAAGAACTTTCTAATGATGAAACAGCCCTAATACAGTTTTTTGAGGGGTTAGATTGCGTAAATATAAATGTGCCGTTAAACCCGCCACCACCCGATACAGCCAATTAATAAGGTTTGTCACGTAAACAGAACGTGCCAATTCGTTACTAGTACAGCACACTGGTGTGTTGGAGAGCAAATCCACAACATTTACAATCTGAGTGCGACATTTCGTCAGTAATTACAACCAGCTTTATCAGGCGACAGCCAGATTGGTGGAGAAATCCTCCTTTTTTTGTTCCTTTAATAGAGGGATAGATGTGGTTACGTCACTTGTGAGCCCTTCACGTGCTGAAGGGGGGATTAATGAATGTAATTTATATATATATGGCAAACCCATTTTAATTTCTCAAACCAAGAGACGGGCCAAGATCGTGTTACGTTACTTTTGCAGACCTTGGCGACTGGACAGAGACCATCAACTCACTGCAATCGAGAACCACGTTTAGTCATGGGCAGCTAAAAGCCTGGAATCGAACCTCGTCTTTCGGGGGGCGGTGGTGGCGAAAGCACTCCGACCTCGGTAGCTACTCGGCTTCCTTTAGCGGAATTGCAGGACGTGATGGGAAGAGTGGCGTCTCCGGCGGGCGTGGTGTGCTCCCCGCAGGCTACAGGGAGCGTGTCTTTGAGGCTGTCCTTTCGCTGCAAAGCCTGGACGGCCGCGACGCCCTGGGCACTGAGCTGACGGAGCTCCGGGAGGGACCGAGGCTGGCGGAGCTCCGGGATGTGGAGGACTTCCTGGACGTCCTTGACCATTGTGACGACGACGGCATCGTCGAGCGGGTCAGGCGACGCGTGCGTCTCACTGTTTATTACCAGAGCCATAATTGTCGTCGTTATGTTTGCGTGTACGTATATGGAACTTCTTTCGCACTGTACGTAGGCAACCGTGCTAATCGGAGGTGCGGGGGAAGGACAGAAAACCACACGCAAAAGGCAGCTCTAAAGAAATTAGTTTTCAATGTAGATTTAAAAGTGCACAGATCCAGGTATTGAGATGTTAAAACACCAAACTGCAACCTTTTACAAGGAATCATGTCTGATAATATATGCATTGTCTTTGTAACTGATTGGTACACACCAGAGACAACTTTCTTTCGAGCCTCGTCTCAAACGGTGTTCTCTAGTCTAACACCGTTTGAGACTAGGCTCAAGAGAAAGCTGTCTCTGGTGTGGACCAATCAGTTTCAAAGACAATGCACATATTATCAGTGTTTTATTTGTTTGCATTCTGACCACAAGTATAGTGGTTAATGCAGACATGATTCCTTGTAAAAGTTCTAGATTTTAAGAATATGAATCCTTGTAAAAGGTTTCAGTTTGGTGTTTGAACATCTCAACACCTGTTTTTTTGCCGTAAAATAGGGGAAAACCTATTCTCATATTTTGGTACTGGCAAAGGAGGTCCCATGATGCACAGCTCCATTGGCCTGCCAATATCGGAAGGGGAAGAGAGTTTCAGACGGCCGCAGAAGCGCATCTGAAAGTGCAGGATGCAGTTGACCGTGTTTAGCCAAACCAAAAAAAGGATCAAATCATCTCTGTAATTACTCATCAGATCGTTATGCAATGGTCTGCCATTATACATTTGTTCATGTTAATCATCGTTATTGGAGTCGTCAACTTTATCATCACGAAGCAGATGATGATCATTATCATCATCATTTTCACGGTTCTCAAACAATATGTAGCCATCATTGCAAGCATCCTGGGTGCACTAATCGGATACGAGAGGTGTTTATTTTTTAACCTGGCACCGCTGTTTTTAATTTTAGCATGCTCGATCACGTCTGTTATTGCAAGGGCCTCTGCTACAACAGAAGTGACCGAGATCTGTGTGTGTTAACGTGGGGAGCGTTAGTGTAGCGATTAGCACGCTGCTCTACGAATCTGACGACCCGACCACCAACACCAGTGACTATAATAACGAGACAAAGGCGGCCGGGCGTGGTGCTCTGCCAGCCACCCTATCGTGTGCCATGCCGGCCTTCATAGGTGCTACTCGCGAACAGCACTTGCCCCAACAGTCTGTTAAAGGTTATGCAGGGGACCTTTGTCTAATGCTCGCCAACAGTATATGAAAGTCGTTTTCTCCCCTCTGGAAGGAATAAGTCCCGCACCCCCCATGCTAAAGTGTCTTTACAAGTGGTCTCGAAACAGCCTCCATCCGTTATATGCAACATGAGAAGCTGTAGCGATACCAAACCAGGTGTGAAGAGTTGCAGGCATTGCAGCTGTGGCAGCAAGTCTGCACTCTGGGGTCGAGGGAAAGTCAATTGATCTGTTTGTTTTCACATGGCTAAAGGTGAGCCAGACCTTTACAACAAACGCATTTGCTATCAACTTCGCGTTTCAATCGTGGACCATTTCTTTTCCCATTTACGAAAGGGGGTGGGGGAAACATAGAAAAAATAAATCCTTTGTTCAAACCAGAGAGGTCGTAAGGAGAAATTCTGGGTGAAACTTTTGGAGCTTGTGGTTGGATAGGCAGTACCGCATGAGTGTGGTGGGCAGGGGATAAAGGATAGAAGTGGATTTTTCTTTAAGTTTAAGGTGACGGCGGTGACGAATATCGTACGTTCGTACGTATGTTGAACTTCTTTCGCACCCGTACGTAGCCAACCGTGCTGGTTTTGTGGTGTTCTGTGGAGAAACGTCAAGCGCAGTTAACGGAGGATGGGACGGAGCAAGAAGGGGATCAAAATTCCATGGCGGAATTGTCATTCGTGGTTTTATTAAACTTGTCAGACCCAAACAGGAGTTGATAAATAATAATAACAGTTAACACAATGTATAACGTGCGCATACTTTGTGAATCACTACACGCCTGATTCTGAGAGATCGGGGTTGCGTTGACAGGGCCCCGGCGGTCACTCGTTCGGCCTTTGTTGCTGACGTCCACGGCACAAATCCATCGGCCGCGCTGATGATTATTATTATGATTACCGCGGCTGTATCAACCGTAATAAAAACTATTACGCTCCGTCCGCTTCCGAGCATACATTAAAGGTCCCCTGACATTCGCAAGGGCAGGCCATTGTGTGCCGGCGTCGGAGGGGATCCATATTTCGCCCCCCGCTGCGAAAAGCTTTGACTGGACCCTTCTGAATAAGAGACGTGACACTTTCTTTTCCTGGGTGAACGAAATAAATCATGTGGGAATGATGTGCTGCGGGAGGGAGTCGTAGAGCCTCTGCGAGGTTGATGGATTTCCCCCCCCTCCCCCCCCGGCGAGTTCTCAGGGTACATCGCTGAGCACGGAGGGGCCGACGGCACCGTGCTACCGACGGCACCGCGCCACCGGGCAGGGAGACGCGGCGAACGGGAGTGAGGCGGAACCAGGGACGGGCGGGGGAGCGAGCGAGCGGCGAATCGAGAAGTTGGAAGAACAGATCTCGACCCTGCTACGGCAGGTAAGGGTGGTTTCCTCACTGCCTCTTGCCACAGTGGTGAGATGTTAACTTCCTCGCCTGGTATGCAGGAGGTCGTGGGTTCGATCCCAACCCTGACGCCTGCTGGTGTATATGTGGAGTTTGCGTCTCTCTCCCCATGGTCGCATGGATTTTTCTCCGGGTCCTCCGGTTTTTCCCTCCACATTTATAAACATGCATTTCGAGTATTAGGCTGCGATAAATTTCCACATCATGAGCTGTTTTGTTGAGCTATCATTTGTGGCCAGGTCACTTCTGAAAAAGAGCTACGTAGTGGGCCTTATGTGTTAAAATAAAAGTAGTTTAGTTTTATCGTTCAGAGGAGGCATGAGACGGCCAACATATATATTGGCAGTACAGCAAGTTGGTTCATGAACCCATCCCTGTGGACCTTTGAGTGTTTTTTTCGGTGTACTCCTATTTTCCTTCCCACATATAACCTACTACTCCGTAAAAACATGAATTTCCCAAACATGTCAATGCAGCTCCCTTGAAAAAAAAAATGTCTAGAGATTCACGAATGCCTTGCTGAATAAATACATTGATACGCTCATTAGGGGTCGAGTGCGTGACTGCTGTGCCGTCAGCAGAGCGCGATGTGTAGCGGGGCATGCCGCGGGAGCCTCATTCTGCTGTGGTTTGGGCTTTGCCCGCGCATTGTTAATTTTAAGGGGTCCTCTCAATGTCGTCTAAAATATTAATAGACTCTGCCGCCAGTGGTGTACAAGCACACATAAAAAAAACCTCACCACATCCGTCACGAACATTCTCTCATTCCAATAAAGTATATAATAAACAAACTTTTTGGGCCCCGCCCCCCCCCCCCTCACTTTACATTTGGGAGAAACGTCCCCCAAACCCCGCCGCCTCCGATGACGATTCCGTGAATTGTCACGATTCAAGGTCATGATTCAATACCTGCATCGATTTTTCTTTTTTTTTTTACACTCTTTATTTTTTCCCTGTAATTTGTTGAATATTTTGCTCCACCCATCCCCCCACGGTAATTTCTTCTAACTGCTATTGGCATCATGATGAGAGATGAAAAATCAATTTGGAATTCTCATGGAGCATTGTGCAACGCGCATTAGAGAACGATCCACGGAAGGGATTTATTCTTTTGTGCACAGCATTTCTCCCAAATAACCCTTCAGGGTGGGGGGGGGGCCTTTGTACCCTTTACAGATTAAGGAGGACACTTTCGCAAAGTCTGCCAAAGGGATTATTTGCCACGTGACAGTCAAACCGATATTTTTTATTCTCGTGGCCAGAATTCAACCGATTGAAGTGCAAAACCATATTTACTGATGTTTTTTTATTGTTGTGTAGCCAATGGTGACCAGGCTGAAATCATCAAATTGCTACACCTGAGAGCCCAATTGAGTCACTGACAGCTGAAACCCAATTTTATACAGGTAGGAACAATGTTCCACACTGCCCACCAGGGATTTATTGTCTGACTGTCTGTCTGTCTGTCGTGCATAAATAAATATATAATACACAGAGCTCTTTGATTGGTGGAGACCTTACAAACAGCTCTTTTATTGGTGGAGACCTGCCGGGTACGGAGAGGGGAGGTGCCTAAGGGAGGAGGGTCAGGGGAGGGGCCTAAGAGAAGGGGGGGTCAGGGGAGGGGCCTAAGGATATGGGGGGTTGGTCAGGGGAGGGGCCTAAGGGAGGGGGGTAATGGGATGGGCCTAAGCAAGGGGGAGGGGCAGATAGTTAATTGGGCTGGCTACCTGGCTGGCTGCCTGGCTACCTGGCTGGCTGCCTGGCTACTTCAAGTCAAGTTATCTTTTATACAGGTAGGAACAACAGGTTCCACACTGCCCACCAGGTATGAGTTGTCTGGCTGTCGTGCACGAATGCGCTGTCCAACCAAGTTCCTACCTGCCCACTCCGAAGGAACGTGTTCAAATGCAGGATCTCAGCTGTGTTGGCTCAGTGCTCTGTTCTCGGAATCAGAATCAGTATTTAGACTGGAGGAATCCAATGAGCTATAAAGCTTATTTCAGAGATGTCCAGCAGGGGCAGGTCAGCAAGTTATATATGGGGGTGGGTTGCAAAGATCATGTGATGATAATTGTTTTTTGATGTAGCGCCCTACTATACGCCAGGGCCTCTTGGAGCATCTTATCTCAAGTGTTTTAAAGGGCACCCCCAGCAGCAGCTGTCCCTCTTGGTATCAAGGTGATCCAGCACCTGGCCTGCAAAGCGGCATTTGTCTGCCAATGTGAGGCGATGATTGCTGTGCATAACCCAGCTTAAATTGTTTTAACCTTTTTACGTGAAACACATACCAATTGTAAACCACTGATTCGTTCACATGTAATTCCATCTAATTATCTTGCTCTTATGAATAAATATTAATTGATGTATCATTGTAAGGCTACTTAAGATGGTTAGCTCACGTATCTTTTTTTTTAGTTTTGAAGCCATTCCTTATAATGCTAGCCTTCTACTTATAAGGCAGTGCCTACTGCCAAAAGCGGAATGCACCAGATCTTTTCATGGTTTCGTTCGCTAAGCTGCGTGGAGCTTGTTTCGTGGTCACCGGAGCTTGCCAGGTGCTGACTTGATGCAGTAATTTTAGCTGTGACGGTCCCAGCTGATGAATTTACTTGATGCAGTAATTTTAGCTGTGACGGTCCCACCTGATGATGGAAACTTGTGTTGCCTCCGAAACGTCGTGATTTATTATTTTATTTTATTTCCATTATTACTTTTATTAACTTCTAATTTAATTTTTTACCTACGTGACTTTACCGAAAAAACCTGAGAGTTTGCAGCTGGTTTACCTGCTCGGCCACGGCGCGCAAAGCCATTATTATTAATAGAGCTGGCACTTTCGTTACGGACGTTCGACCGTGAGGAGCGAAAAAGGCCGTGGTTTTCTCAGTCCGTACTCTTTGCGGTCATCTTCTCCTCGCGCGTTTTTTGTTTCGTTTCTTTCGACCAGTCTTCTTCGTTTCTCGTTCCCAACGAAATAAGCAGGGCGCTTGAAGCAGAGTCTCCTATTGATCGAAGCGATTGTGCTGGTCTCCAACGGTGAGATGAGCTGTCATTGCAACAACAACGACAAAAGTTATTTTATACTCCGGTTTCTTTTTTTAAAGACATTATTAACACAATAGGAATCCACTCGGAACATTTTAGAGCAGTCCAATTGCGTAAAAAAAAAATTTCTCTTTTAAAAGTAGTTTATTTTCCGAGCGCCGCTTTACTCTGCAAGAAATTCATAACTTGGAAGCGTTTAGTGTGTTCAACTTTTGCGAATTATCCGATGTTAAAATAATGAGATTTCAAATTGGAGAAGCATATTTGCTTCATTAAGCATAAGAAAACTCTATTATTTCCATTCCACACATATATATTTTTTAATATTACCAGTTAATACCCAAGTTATATTGTTATATAATACATATACGAACAATGAAAGGCACTATGTACGAATTATTTTAATTATTTTTTCGAGTGACTGAATTTTCATATGCATGATGTTCCTATATAATAAATGGTTGGTAATAATTAAATAGCCTACGCAATACACTAGCTTGCCTGATAGTGTGCTGAACGTTTTTTTCTTTCTCTATTGCCTGGGCGTGCGTATGCATGCGTGGTGTACGCCGGTGTGTATCGGATTTTTTTTACGAGTCCCTGGTGTAAACGTCGCCCATGGGTGATACGAAAGGTGTTCAGGAGAAGGTTTGCCGACTGTAAAAAAAAACACCCCCCTTGTGTGTTGCGCCAGCCTTAGCGGTGTATTCATTCAGCGCACTTGGACGAAATGGAACGATTACTCAAGGGTGTACAAAGAATCGGAAATCTTTGTTCATCCTTGAGGAATCCGATGAGATACCAACAATACAAAAAAGACGCCGTCGGTGCTAGCTAATGGAAAGGCAAGTAGATATGTAATAAAAAGTGCACAAGTGCATACATTACTGCCGATTTGTCAACACCAAATGCATGCTTGGGGCAATGCAGCAAAACAACAACAGTCCCAGACCACACCAAGACAGCACGCAGTCCCTCAATTGCTTTGCACGTAAAAATTGAACTATCTCTACATGGGTAAGATTCAAAGTTGACGGGGACCTTGTTTGCAAGTGTGTGTGTGCCAGTGGTGGTGTCGTGGTTAGCGCCGTGGTGCTTAGCGTGTCGTGCTACAAACCCGGCGACCAGAGATCGATTCCCGCTCACGGCCAACACCAGTGACGGTTATCTGAACCGGTCCTGGGCCTCCCCTAGGTCGACTCAGCCTCAAATAAGTACCGAATACGGTGTGTAAACATCGCCACTGGACACGACATCGGCGCGTGGTGCTGACCACCCCCACACCACCCTGTGAACTATGCCGGCCTTCATAGGTGCTCGCTTAACCGCACTTGCCCCAGCAGTCTGTTCAGGCTACACGGATGTGATGCTTTGTCTTTGTTTATGGCATTCATTAGGTTCCGAATGATGCCGCGGCTTCCTCGTCCCCTGCGCGACCGCGAGCCAAGAGGGACGTGGACGACACGTCGGAGAGCGAGCCGTGCTCCGGCCCCGCGCGAAGAGGCCGCGTGCCGAGCCGCAGGAGACTGACGGAGACGCTGCGCCAGCGCACCGCCACCGCCACGGCCACGGCCAGCGGCGGTGGTGGCGGTGCGCAAAAACTGGCAAAGTCTCGCAGGTTGGGAAGAAATATATATAATATCATCAACGGAAATTTTAAGCGTGCAGCCCTTGTTTTTGACTGGGGGAGATGAGAGGCACAAGAAGAGGGAGAGTTACGTTACGTGAGCAGTTTGAACAATTGTATGCTCCTGTGGGAGTATCTGACGTCGAGTTTCCGGGTGAATATTGTGCGCAGAGCTAAAAGGAAGGCTATGATCGCCGGCGTCTTTGAGGAAGGATACGGCACATCGAGAGAGAGCAGCCATGAGGGCTTTGAGCAGTGAATTCTTCATGGCTGATGATGATGTAGGGCATTGAGCAGTGCATTTGTTGATGGCTGATGATGATGATGATGTAAGGCATTGGGCATTAGTAGACTGTTCATGGATATTGATGATTATGTAGGGAAGAGAACAGTGGCTTGCTCGTGGCTGATGATGAATTAACCAGGTGGGGGGGACTCATCCCGCGGAGTGCAGGCGGAAGGGCAGCAGCCCTGGCTCGGACGCGAGCGTGACGGCGGCGACGAGCGACTCTGCCGCAGCCGCCGGCGTCGACCGTCGTGCGAACCGCGGCCGCCCGTCAATCCATCTCGATCCGGCGTCCACCGAGGAGTCCACCTACAGGGTACCGCACGCACGCACGCACGCTCGCAAAGACAAGGGTCCCGCTTGTAAAGGCTCTTAACAGAATGCCGAGGCAAGCGGTGTTCGTGAGCGCCTGTGAAGGCCTGCATAGGCGCTCCCTAACACGCCGGTCGGCATGGGTTGGTGAAGGTGGGCGAGCATGGACGCGGGAGTAATGATGTTCAGGACTCTTCTGCGCGACGACCCTCTGCTGCCCACAGCCGAGCCCCCCACGTAAGCTTGTCATGCATGGTGGCCGAAGAACGCCGAGGTCGCGTGGGGTGGAGTAAACGGTGGGTGCTCTCCCACCTCTTCCAAGACAATCTGGCCAGTGTAGGACAATAGGTCGATTATCCTGCAGAACGGCTCCCGAGAGCTCTCTCAAGTGGAGGCCCTTCCGTTAGCAGCGTCGTGAACAAGCCGTTGCAGGGCTTCTCCTTGACCTAAACGAGGCATCGCGGCTTCATGCCTTCACTTCTCCAAGGGTGCCGCGGTGGCGAGATGTTATCTGCCTTGGCAGGTATGCAGGAGGTCTTGGGTTCAATCTGACCATGACGCCTGTAGTTGCGTGGAATTTTCTCCGGGTCCTCCGGTTTTTCTCTCCACATCTAGAAACGTGCGTTTTGAGTATTTGGCTGCTATAAATTTCCACTTGATGAGCCACTTTATTGCGCTATCATTTGTGCTTCTGAAAAAGGGACGATATAGCTCAGTGGGCCTTCCCTCGTAAAATAGTTACATCATTGCACAATCAAACTGGGCATCGGTAAAATAGCAGACGCAACGGGTTTTTTTTCCGCCGTGCGTGTGCGCAGGCATGCAAGGCGCCTTCCCGGCTTGTCTGCCGTACCAACACAAAGGCGAGATTATAGCCTCTGAGCTCAGCCCTTCTCCCAAACGTAGCTTATGAGCCGCCTCTCCCATGACCATGTAACAGATATGCTCTCTCTCCAGGCTTACCAACAGCTCTAGCCCCAACGCAGCTTCCCGCTAGAATCCTAATCCGGGCATCTGTCGCGTGTGCTTCCTTCGTTGGGGTTTTTTTAAAGTTAACAATGTTTTTTTTGTAAATGTCAAGAATAAAATTGTTTTGGCAGCTTCACTGGAGGAAAAAAAATAAACAAAAGTCACGCAGCAATAATTGTTTTTGCCAGGCAATGTTTGAAAACCCCCCAGACAAACAGATGCCGTTCGTGCAGCTGGCGTATGTCTGCCGAATTTGCCCGATAGTCTTTGCAGCTCGCTCGTAGGCTTCTTCTGATTTCTGTTGACTCGCGTGATGCCGGGGTCTACGCCGGCCGGACCTCGCGGCCGAACGCACACCCGCTAGCGCGTTGAATACCGCACGCGCCTCTTGCGCGTGCATCCACCGCGACTGAAAGAAATGTTCCCGCGACCCGCTCACTCTCTCTCTTGAGAGAAGCCCCCCCCCCCGATTCCGCAAGTGTCTTGTGGCCTGTCAATATTGACGTGCATTATATCTTTTCCGTCGCATTCAGAGCATGGTGGTGGCATTACTTTTTTTTTGTTCCCACACTTTTGCTGGAGACTTACCGTTTATTTCTTATTGACTTTCTCCCCCCCCCCGCCACTCTGCAGAAGAGTATTACTATGGCCTCCTTCATCTGTCTTTGCAAAATTTGCACAGGCTGTTTTTTTCATATAACCGGCAGAAATTTCCCGTATGGTTGTGCTTGGAATCCAATCGGGGTTTGAGTACAAACAAATATTAAAGTCACTCATTCAGGAATAATTATTATTTTTAGCTAACTTGGGGTATTAGAAGTCAGTCCTGCGTTCACTCGAGTGTTGGGCCTCCGTTGTTTTTCTGTCAAAAAAAATACAAATGTCAAGAGGTGGTCGGGTGGCCTAGGGGTCAGGGTGCTGAGATGCTGGGTTTAATATTCTGCGTTCAATATTCTGGGTTCCGCCATCCCTGATGAAACTGGGTTCCCAAGTGTAGTGAAATGATGGTCAAAGCCCAATCACCAATGGCTGCACACATACACACACAAAAATGACATTACATATTTGTTTTCACTTTATTTTGCGTAAATTCCACCACTGCAAATATAAACAAATGCTTGCCTGACTGCAATTTTTGCACGAACATTAGTTTGCAATAGTCTGTGTGGGAAAAGTGCAACTGCCATCTTGTAGATAAATTATGATCACTTGAAGGAACTGCCGACTAACGTCAGCTTGTAAGCGTGAAGGCGCCTTGTGCCATACAGGGACAGCTGATGCTGGGGGGGGGGGGTGGGGGCGGGGTGAATTTCCAATGTTTGAGATGAGATGTAAGGCGCATTTCTCGTATAAAGTGCTCTGAGACGCTGCCACGGTGTTAAGGTCGCTCTGTCAGAAGCAAATCGATCAATGCCAATGGGCTCGTTCCTCTAATGGATATTTTGTCTCATCGCATGATGCCAATATCACGTGTGGAATCAAATTGGGGGAATAAAATGGCACTCGTTTCATTTGTGTTGGCGCGAAAGTGTATTTTATGCAAGTAGATTTTGCAGCCTATGAGCAAAGCAAGTTCGTACGCTGCCCGATCTCATTAGATGTCAGAAGCTAAGATAGGGTTGAGCCTGGCACCGGCTTCCTCCCACACAAAGCCAAAACCAAACCTTTCATGGGATTAGCCAAACATTCACAATCATTGCCCTCTTGAAAATAAACGAGTCTTGAGACTCTTCTGCGAGACTTTCCTGGATAAACATAATGCGGCATTATTCTTTCACCTGTAAGTATCGCTCCATTGTAAACTTGAGAAAACAAAATGTGACCAAAACCGTAACAGGATCTTTAGCAACAATGAGGTGCGCTGGCCCGTTGTGCTGCTGGGCAACAGATGGCTGCGTTCCATTACAGATCATTGATAGAAGGCAAATTTGCTGCAAGTGACACGATGCGGTAAATAACATACGTCAGTATGAATGGCTCATTATGCATGCAGGACGTCCGGGGCTGTTAGCCGCGGCCGTATAATCACGGGCTTGCAAGGCGGGCGCGTGTGTTTTTAAGTGCCTCGCGTAATGTGTCCGAATTGCCTCGCATTGCCAGGTAGCGGCGCGGCAATGGAATAAAATGTTAAATACGGCGCCGGCTGGTGCTCCCCGCGCATGGTTTGTTTATTTTTATTGCTTAATATACATTCGTCAAATCCTTAGTGGGCCTGCAGAGGACCGGAGAGTAGGCGGCGGCGGCGGCGCAGATTGCAAAGACCGTTAGAGCCCCTTCTGAAACTTGGCACTACATTTATCTTTAAACTTTAAAACCGTTTTTTTTCTCTTTTTTCTTTTCAGTAGCTGAAAAGAAAAAGCAGGATGATAAAACAAGGTTATCTCGTGAACCCGAGCCGCCAGGTTAATCTTCGCAGTTGCCGTGATCAGGGGTGACGGTGTGGAAGTAAAATCGGCATGTGCGCATTCACCGGACAAGAAAAATACTAATGACACGTGCTGAATAGAAATTGCAATGTAAGATATGAGAATAGGTTTTCCCATTTTTTCTGGCAACAAAACAGGTGTTGAGATGTTGAAACACCAAACTGAAACCTTTGACAAGGAATCATGTCTGCATTGACCACAATACTTGTGGTCAGAATGCAAATAAAAAACATCCTCTGATAATATTTGCATTGTCTTTGAAACTGATTGGTCCACACCAGAGACAGCTTTCTTTTGAGCCTAGTCCCAAACACGTCCTCTGGTCCTCACACCGTTTGTAAAAGGTTTCAGTTTGGTGTTTTAACATCTCAACACCTGTTTTGTTGCCAGAAAAAAGGGGGAAACCTATTCTCATATTTTAGTACTGGCAAAGGAGGTCTCATGATGCCAGGTGGCTCAGCGGTAAAGCAAGCGGCTAGCAATTGAGAGGTTGCGAATTTAAATGCCGGTTGAGGAATCACTCGGCCCATCATCCCTCCAGTGTTGATAAAATAAGTACCACTTTGTGTGGAAGTAAAGCGTTCTTGTCCTATGGATATACTCCCGACATAGGTATGTGGAATTTTTCACCACTGGCTGTGGGCGGTGACTTTTATTTTCGACTTTTAAATTCCAGTTTCATCAACGTGTGTGCGCATGTGACGGGAGCCCGGATTGTGCAGGATGCGCAGCGTCGCTTGCCCATTTCACCAGAGCCAAGTCTCGTTTAGGTGAGAAATCGGTAATGTGAGAACTTTGTAAGAAAGTCCGCTCACTCGATCGCACTTGAATTCGTTGATATGCAAATCGTGCAGCGTGTGAGACTTTTATCGCCAAAAACCAGACAGTCGCCCGGTCGGTGAATGGCTGTGCTTATTTGAGGCTTATTCCTTCGCCAATGGGTTTTTGCGGTATATTTTTGCGCATGTCTGTTTTGATCAGCATGCGAGCCGAGTGTCATCAGCCATTCCCACATGGGGGAGGGGGGGGGGTGCGGGTGGTGAGGGGTTGGTTGGTGGGGGGCTGTGTAGCGGACGGAGGTGGGGGCCTGTATAGCGGGCGGGTATTCTACGCACGGCATGTGTCCCCATACAAGCGGGCAAGGGGAGAGGTCACCCAAGCAGACTGGGGCATCGACGGGAGATTAAAAAATAAATATTTCAGTGACTACGGGGAGAGAGCGTGCGACTGTGGAATGAGAACGTATGAAATTTTCAGAAAGTGTAAAATGGAATGCGAGCTTGGGTTTGCTAAATAGGTTACACAGGAACGGTGAAGTTGTAAGGAAGTCAAATCTCGTTTTCGCCACAGATGATTGCTTACTTAAAGTTTCCATTTATAAGGGAGATTAAATTAATGTTGGTTGCAGACGCTGCGCCCTCCCCCCCGCTTCCCCATCAAGATAAAAGCGTCAATGAAACCTGGCAAAGCGAAATGAGAGTTTGCAAGAGACAGGCTTCTGCGAGTGATTTTTCGAATTTGCTGGTTTTTCCGCAGCATAGTCGAGTGGTGAATGAAATGACGTGTCATGCGGATTCTCAAGTGCGCTTTGACGTGACGCTTCTACGAGTGGAGGCAGGGGGAAAACTAAAACCTCGTCTGTCATCGTCATCATCAGCAGCAGCAGCTGTGGCCTAGCCACTGCTGGATGAAGGCCACCCATGTTGTTGCCATCCCCGCACAGTCCCGTTTTAGGTGTTATTAATCATGATTGTGCAGTGTTAGGGTGACCAGCGTTGAAGGGAAATTGAGACGGAGCCAGGCACGTCGCCCTCAATTTTGTCTGAAATGACCTGGGGAGTTTGGGAATTATGCTGGAGGACGCCCTTGGCTTGGCGTTGAATGAGAAAGATTGGGACGAACTTCATCAGTGATCGGTTAAAATGATGAAAGACTGCACCGTTATAGCAAACGCTGCATTTGGAGCCGGCCCACTCAGGCGGGGAGGAACGACGCTCGCCATACAATTACTGCCGCGCTGCGGAAGAGCGTGTTTCATCTTTGACAATAACAAATCGATTATAAATGCGCGAGTGCCATCGCTAATTCTCAACCTTGTCACCTCTCTCGCCCTCCTCCGCCCCCGCCCCCTTCCTCCTCTTCCTCCGCACGCACGCAGGCGCTCGTGCGGGAGCTGGACCTGGAGAGGGAACGGCGTTGGAAGGCGGAACAGGCGACCCGCGAGCTGGCGGAACGCCTGCGAGGTCTGCAAGCGCAGGCCGGGCAGGAGCGGGAGCTGCATGGAACGGCGCTACACGTCACCAACAGGTAAAAGCAGCTGCCCCGAGTCGCTGGGAGAGAACCGGAGCGCAGGGGGCGCGGGGGGAAGGAGAGCGGATGCTTTGAAGATGCAGGTAGAGGTGGCGAGCTCAGGGAGGGGAGGCAGCAACAGCAGCAGCTGCAGAAGCAGCGGGGGGGGGGGGGTCAAGGGTGAACGGTGGAGTCTCGGTTTGCATTACAACACGGGTTCTCAACCCGGGTCCTCAGGGGATCCACGCTGTCGATCCTCCCTGCGTGTCGGCCAGCGTTCTCAATTGATGTGTAAATAAGATGTCCTTTCACTTGTGCAAGTTGAGCGGCGGCGTGCGCGGGCGTTCTGCCGGGCGAATGGAGAACGGTGAGGGTGGGGGGGTGGCTCGTGCCGTCCCCGAAGATTGAGGGACGCACGTTCTCGTGTTGGTTAATGCGGAACGGCTGTTGTTCAGCAGCGCGCTTGATGTCTTGCCCCGTTTATTTTTATTTCCCCTGCAAATTGAATTGCCTCCCCGTTCGCAATTGAGGTGCTGTGTCACCGCCGACGTGGCTGATGATTAAGGGCCAACAATTCAGTCTGGGACATCAGAGCTGATGGGGGGGGGGGGGGGGGGATACAGAAGAAGCATTCACACGAGAGCATATTCGGCCGAATATTGAGTTCGTGTTTATTCATGAATATCGCCGAGTTTGACTGGTACAGAAAACTCCCAGGTCGGTGCAACCCTCGTGCGTCACGGCCGCGCGGATTTTCGCGGTCGTGCCGTACAGCTCTCCGACGGCGTTTTCGGGTTGTGCCCGCGCTTCTGTTTGCTACGATGCGACTCCACCTGTCACTCCACGTGCCCGAATTAAATTTCCCCGAAGAGACGCCGCAGCACGCGTAAGCTTAAACATCGGACGCCGTGCCCCAACACCGCGCGGTGCGGCCAGAAAAATAAAAAAAAAACACACCGTAGAGCCACTTGCTGACACCGCCGCCGCTGTTGTTGCCATGCTTTGGTAGACTCCAGCAGGGCTTGCTGAAGGAGCGCGAGGAGAAGGAGAAACTGCGAGCCTCGCTGGCGGAGCTGCAGGGAAGAGCGGAGAGCTCGGCGCAGGAGGCGGCCGCTGCCCGGCAGGCTGACGAGCGGCAACAGAAGCGGCTCCGCTCGCTCGAGCAGAACCTGGAGGGGCTGCAGGCCCAGAGGCTTCAGCAGCAGACGGCCGAGGTGCGGGGAGCGAGAGAGCGCTTTGGTGCCGGCTCGCGTTGTGTTTTAAGAGTTTATTTTCTTGAACCGGGTGACAACGCCAGAGACCAGGGGATAAAGTGTCATCACCACAATTAGAAAAAATTCTAAATTAATAAAGTACAGTGCTGGCGTCAAACAGAAATCTGAGTGAAAACACTGCCGCTTGAGGAATCGACAATATTGTCCAACGCATACATCAATGTTAAAACAAAGCTAATCTTTTTAAATTCCCTGCAGCCTGTTTAGCGTTGCAGATGATAATGCACAGAATGGCCCAGCTGTGCTGTTTTCCACAGTCCACCTCAAAGCACTGTTTGTTTGTGAAGCTGAAAAAATGAGTCAACACCCCCACTTGCTCCGCTGCCTCCGATAGGCTATCCCGTAGCTTTATGGAATTATAGCGAGGGACAGGAAAAGGAACGCTTGGATTAGAGAACGCACACAAGTCAGAGACGTTGCATTGACCGTTACGAAAAGCTAACCTGACTTGGGCATGACGCGTCGCCGGAAAGGCACGGTGACCGGTGGGCGAGACTAATGACGGTTGTGGCAGCCAAAGGCGGCAATGCGCCATGAAATTACGTCGTGTGCTCCGGAGCCAAATCGACTGTTGTGTCGCGAGACCGCGAAGACGTCGGTTCGGGAGTTGCTTTGATCCACCGGTAAGACAGGTCATGGATGTCGATGAGGATAATGATGACAACGACTATGGACTATGAAGTGTCCCCCCGCCCCCCCCCCCGTCCGCAGCTGAAGAAGACGCAGGCGGCGGAGATGCGGGCGCTGGCGGTGCAGAGGGAGGCGGAGCTGCTGCGAGTGTCGCAGCGCCAGCAGCAGGACAAGGTGCAGCAGCTGCAGGAGCTTCTGGCGGCGCGCGAGCAAGACCACCGGTTAGTGGCTCCGGGGGGGGCACGCTGCGGCGCGGGCTTGACGCAGGAGGGTGGCGGATGGGGGCGGCAAGGATGCGGCACAGGGTGTGTGGCACAGGAGCGGCACACGAGGGGCAGAGCGACATGGTTATGGCACAGGAGGGGTGGCAAGGGGGGCGGGCCAGCAAAGAGGGTGGCATAGGTGGGACGGCACTGGAGGGTGGCACGGGGTGCAGCACGGGGGGGGGTGGTACACGGGGGGTGGGGGGGTACAGGGGAGCGGCACGGGGGGGG
>CM025642.2:5747377-5757725 GCA_014621495.2 Entosphenus tridentatus | reverse complement strand
CACACATACACCGACACACACACAGACACCGACACACACACAGACACACACCGGCTGGCGCACTCAGCGAGGGGCCCACCATGAAGCCACCACCATCCCCGGTCAATCGTTGCGCAAAGAAAAGCAGCCACGACATCTTCGCAGCGAGCAGGCAGAAGTGCGCAGCCGATGGGCGACGATGCGCATTGGAAAACGATAAATCATTCTCTAAAGCGTTGGGGGGGCGGGCGTTCTTGGTGTGGGTGCTGGCAAACGCGAGTGCTGGATGATTTCGCTAATGGAAGTGGATTTTTTTGTTTTCTATTGTTTTCTTTCATTTTTTTTATTTTCGCCTTCGTTTTGAAATTACGCGTCACCTTTACTTACGGGGCGTCGTGTCACGAAGGAAAGAAGAAAAAAAATTCCATTCGCGACCCGCGCAGGTAGCAGCGCGCGCACACCTTGTGCGAGATAATGGCTCCGGACAATGACGTCAGATCTATTACTGTTGGTGCCCTGTCAATTGGCAATAATCCGCACTCACTTGCCGTGATTTTGAGCTATTTCTCTCATTCCAATCAGACTGAGCTGTGGCCGTCCATTCATTGCACAATCAGTTGCCGAGTTTTCATTCGCAGGCTCCCGACGGTGCCGACTCGGCGCACTGAGACACTCAGAAGTGAAATCTTTAAATTCTACTGCATTGCTCGGTAGACTGCTGTGACTACCCAGACTTTTGTTAAGACCAGCAGTATTTTTTTAAACTCTTTTGTGAATGTCCAAGACTTACATTTTCACTTATTCTTCCCCCCCCCCTCCTTCACCCTTAAACATTTCATAGGTCAACAGACTGGGCAGTTTTCATTTTCATTTATCGCATTGATGCAAACAGCACGTAGCCCCGCGCCTGGGTGATGGCCAACGATTTTTTTTTTGAATTACGGAGATTGTAAAATACCGCGTACGATGTCTCTGTTTGCGTGCGCAGCCCGTTCGTGTCCCAGTTGACAAAAGTACAGGAATGGGAAGGGAAAAAAAGAACACCAAATTTCGGTGAGCGTGCGCACGCGCGCACACCTGTAATCCGCAGCCAGTGAAATTGGATCCCCCCCCCCCCCCGTGGCTTGCGATCAGCGCCTCGCTCCGTGACCCGCAGGTCACGCGTTCAAATCGCCGGCTCGCATGTCCTCTGTTGATGTTGTTAGCGTAATTACATTCTTTTTTTTATTTACCCGGCTAGCCGCAGCAATAGTGGGTGGGAGGGGGAGGGGGGAACCTTGGTCAGTTTCATAGCTGAAAGTCTGGAAAGCTGCAAAATGCGTTACAAATATACGTATGAAAAAAATAAGTCATCCTTTGTTGCATGCATGTACATAATGTAGTACCGTGTGTAGTCTACTGTGTGTATATGTTTTATTGTACGGACCAACCAAAACTAAAATCACTAGCTCTACATATTTCGTGTTGTAATAGGGTTTTACCCTTTCAACTTGTACAAAAACTGACACCTTTATACAAGGCATCATGTTTACACTATGCGACCTCCTAAGGAGGAGGTCTCATAGTGTAAATGCTTACCCCGAACTCTCAATACTCTGATAGTGCGCTGTCTTTGAGTTGTACGCCTTTTAGCGTCATCTGGTCCAACACCAATGGAGACTAGGCTCTAAGAAAAGCTGTCTCGGGTGTGGTCCAATCAACTTCAAGGACAGTGCATATCATTATCATCATCAGAGTTGTTTCTTTTTGTTTGCATTTTGACTGCTTGTGTTGTGGTTATTGCAAACATGATGCCTTGTATAAAGGTGTCAGTTTTTGTATCAGTTGAAAGGGTAAAAACCTATTACTATATTTTGCTACTGGTAAAGGAGGTCTCATAGTATATTTCGTGTTGTGTTGCACTGTGCTGTAGTTATGTTTGTCGGTCAGTCCGATGGGTTGCCTCGATGGTACATCAGCTCCCCCATCCCCCGCCATGTAGTACTACCCCGCTACGGACGGAGCGTCAACTCGAACCCTTTCAACCTTCAGCCCGGAAAGTTTTCAAAATTCTCACCCAATCAATCGCGGCTTGCGTCTCCCGACTTTCAACCTGCCCGCCCACTGTCTCTGCGGCCGTGCCTTGCGTCACGCAGCGGCAGGCGCAGGCGCTGGACGGGGCGGCGGAGGAGGACAAGCGGAGGACGGTGCAGCTGGAGTTGCTACGCAAGGAGAAGTCGCACCTCGTGTCACAACTCAAGGCGCTGGAGTCCGTGGCGGACGGACTGCGGAGCGAGCGGCACGCCTGGGGTCATGAGCTGGCGCAGCAAGGTTCGGGCCGTGTGAGACTCTAAACTAAACCATTAAACTGAACTATTTGAGGTAAGGCCCACTGAGCCTATACAGACCCTTTTCAGAAGCGACCTGGCTACAAAATGATAGCTCAACAATGTGGCCCATTGTGTGGAAAATTAGACTCTAAACGCATGTTTATAAATGTGGAGCGAAAAACCGGAGGACCTGGAGAAAAATACACACAATCACGGGGAGAACATCCCAACTCCAAATATACAGCGGGCATCAGGGTCGGGATCAAACCCACGACCTCCTGTATACCAGGCGAGGTGGTTCACATCTCGTCGCCATGTTGACGCCGCTTGCCAAGCCCCCCCCCCCCCCCCGGTGCCGATCGGGCTGTGTGGAAACGGCAGATGCGTCTTGTCATCTGGCAAGCCCAGCAGCGTGTGTTTAACATGCCTCATGTCTGCTGATGAGGCTCTGAAAGTCGCTTTTTTTTGAAAAATTTACTCAGTGGGCTTTGGGTAGCATGCGTTGCTCTAAGGGGATGGCGGCTGGTGGTCGAGACTAACGTGGAGCGATGATGAAATCGGCACGTGTACAAATCGCTGTATGGACTACCGCACCGCAAGACCTTGGAGAGCTGCCGATGGCTTGGGGGAGGGGCGGGACACCTTCAACCAGAAGTCAGTCGATCAAAGCTGATGCTGATGACGACGACGACGATGATGATTACATTGACCACGTCTGTTTGTTGTTGAATGTTTCAGGAGCGGCGCTCTCCCAGGACCGCGGGCGGATGGAGGCGAGGATTGAGTCGCTCCAGGCCGAGGCGGATTCTCTGCGCAAGCAAGCGGAGCGCGACGCGGACGCCCTCAAGATTAAGACCAAGATCCTGGACGACCAGACGGAGACAATCCGCAAGCTCAAGGAGGCAAGGCCCCCCACCCCCCCCCCCCCCATCCTGGGCAGAGGCCCCAAATCTGAGCTGCTAGCGGTCGTCGTTCCGTCGCGCGTGCTGGCAGCGGTGGTGCTGGCACTTTAGAGGGCCCTGCCCCCCCCCCCCCCTCCCCCCTATAACACTTATATGGGAGTATCGTTTTTAATGGCAAAAGAATGGATAATAACACACCGTAACATGATAACAAATGTAACGTTAATAGCTTCAAAAAGTCAGAGTCTCTACTTGTTCGCCATCGTTGTCAACGCGTGTGCATGGAATCTTCTCCAGGTGGTCTCCAGAGCCCGGAGGGTACATTTCTCATGGTGTTGCAAATTCTCAGAAGTGTTCACATTTTTTTGAAGCGCCCCCCTGTATAAGCTCCTACATGAGATGACGGAAGAGTTTGATGAGAGAAGAAACGCACTAGATAGCGGTGAGAGATGTTAATGTGTTTATGTTAATCAACTCTTTTTTTTCTGTTGTCATATGTATTCAAGCTGATATTTAGTTCACCTGTTTTTTTTTCATTTTGTGAATCGTGGAGACGCCTTGAGCCGCTTGGGGGGGCCCCTAAGGCTTAGATTAGCACCCCCACCACTGGATGTCAGTCGCAGCCTTTTGTCAAATTTTGTGCAGATTTCAATTACTGTAATTGTAGCGGGGTGTGCATGACGTATTGGGGTCTAAAACACTCTTTGCAGGCCAATGAAAGCCGGTTTTAATTTATCTGTAATTTATCTCCTACTCCTGTGTGCCGGCAGTGCCAATTGCAGAGACGCTGCTCTGTATTTTATCAGAACTGACACCTTATATGTAGATATTTTTCATGGTGAGAAAAGACTACGTGTGTGCACATGTGGCAGGGTAGCGGGTTCGTAGCGCAGCGCTACGAACCCGGCGACCCGGATTCGATTCCCGCTCACAGCCAACACCAGTGACGATTATCTGAACCGGTCCTGGGCTTCCGCTTGGTCGACTCAGCCTCAAATGAGTATCTGGTGCGGTGTGTAGACATCACCACTGGGGAGACAAAGGCGGCCGGGTGTGGTGTTGGCAGCTTACCCCCCTCGTGTGCTGTCCCGGCATTAATAGGTGCTCACTAACAGCACTTGCTTGTTACAGGCTATACGTGGGATCTTTGTTTTTGTGCAATCGCTAGAATCACCGCTCTTCATTTTATTCCCATTTTATGAAAACACCCTCATGATCTTGAACGTGCCTGGGTAACGTATTGACTGGTGTCAGGCGGTGTATAAATAAAGGTTAATTTAACCCTTTCCTGTTCCGATGATATATATGTACGTCATTGGAACGTAATCCAAAAGAAATTCTAACATCATTGGTACCGCGGCTCCCACAAGGCCATGCGGGAGGGGGTGTGGCACAGTTTGGCTCCAGCTGTCATACAATGCAGTCGTGCCGCTACGGTTCTCTGCGGTGAGTGCAGTGTCTTCAAAAACATCGGAGCTACGCCTCTCTAAATAACACGTTCCTTCAGAGTGGGCAGGTAGGAACTTGGTTGGACAGCGCATTCGTGCACGACAGAAAGCTCGCGGTCACGTGACGCACTTCAACCAATCCGGGGGCGTACATGTTTGGGAGGGGCTATGCACGACAGACAAATAATCCCTGGTGGGCAGTGTGGAACTGTTGTTCCTACCTGTAAAATTAACGCTGAACCGCTCACGCTTTGCGAGATTCAGCGGTGAACAGGACCCACGCTGCAACTTGCAGACATCTCGGAAAGGGTTAATTTCTCCTCGCATTGCGCTGACTCGGAAAGCTATGAGCGCAGGCATCATTCGTCATTAGGCGCCGTATTTCCTGAAGCACAAGGTTAAACGTTTTATCGCAGCTTCGTTAATTTTAAACCGTACACTCGCATCCATACCTGCCAGTTGTGCTGCTTTGCATTTGAAACAATGCACTGCAATGTGTCTGTTATTTAAGATATACTGTATATGGTAGTGAATTTGTACAGTGCTGGCAGAAGGGCCTCTGCTCGAGAAAACTCTGGGGGGGAGCCCCTTTTTTAGGGGATTAAATTTTGTTTTATTATTTATTCCGCATTGGCCAGACTTCTGAGTGCGAGTTGAGAGTAGCCACACGCAGCCTTATAATAGATAAACTGTGGTGTTACCCATTTATACTGCTGGGTGAACAGAGGTGAGGGGTGATTAAATGAACCTGCACCACTGTTTTGGAAGATCGAACCGGCAAACCTCTGGATCGCAAGCCCAGTGCGCTCACCATTTCACCGCTGTGGCAGCATGATCACAACACTGGCGATAATCAGTCGGCAGTCATCGTCTGTCGTTGTGATAGCAATGTGTGGATAAACAACGTTTGAAAAACGTTTTCATGCTTTCTAAAGCCTTCGCTCAAATGAAAAACCAAGTGACTTTTCTGAAACTGGAATAACCAGCATTTAAAATAGAAGGCAAAAATTAAGTGCTCGCGGTAGAACCGCACGATTGCCTCGGCTAGAGCTGATCCCCTCGTCGCTTCAGCCGCGTGCCGTGACGGGGCACTGCAAGATCCGACCGTGTCTGTCCAGTGCTCGCCGAGCTGCTTTGGCTGCTGAACGAACACGTGAGAAGGTCGCGCTCGTTGCACACAAATTGCTCGCCGCAAATGAACCACAACGCCTCGCTGATCTCGTCACGGAGCGTAAACCACCACGCTAACTACGCTCATCCTCGCAGCAGCGGATTTTGACTGGCCATCGAACGTAGACGGGCCACCGCATCGTGCGCTTTCGGATGCGCTTATGCGGCCGTCTGGAAAGCTCTTCCTTCTGATATTAGGAAGCCACTGGAGCTGTGCACTTTGATATCATCGAGCTTGACAAACTCATTTCTTTAGAGCTGCTTCTTGTGTTCGGTTTGTTGTTCTTCCCCCGCACCTCCGATTGGCACGGTTGGCTTCATACGCTGCGAAAGAAGTTCAACACACGTGCATACATACACACATCCGTGCATACGTTGCGACAGCCTCTGGGTCTCTCTCTGCTCGGCGCGCCGCCCCTGCGACAGCCGCGACGCTGCACTCGTCGTGAGCATGAAAGACACGGCATCTGGTGCGTAATGGTGGCGCGGCGCGTACCAGGAGATAAAAGCAGCCCCTCCCACTCCACTCGAACCTGCTGGGAGCTCATCATCCCCTCCCGGTGCCCAGTTGTCTTTCTGCTGCGCTAATTCGTTTGGAATTGCATGACAGTGAAACGTGATATTTTTTTTATTCTCAGAGCTGGGATTTTATCTATATTAATTGCAAAGAGAAATTGGATGTGAAGGCGAGGGGGGGGGGAGTTTTATCGTGCAGTCATTAGTGATGTGCCTGACATCGTTAGCTCACTGCACTTGAGAGCCTCGGTTAATCACCGGTGGCTGAAAACGTGGAATCGTACACAGGATCTTAGCGATGCCAACTCAGCATTGTGACCTCTGAGCCACCAGGCCTACGCCATGTCGCTTTAATTAGTAGGGGTAACAGCTCGGGGAGGCCTTCATGCAGCAGTCAGCTGATCGTGGCTGATGACAGTGATGTTCACAAAACCCATATTTGCCACCCGGCCACGAACAACATTGATGTTTTCTGTCAAACTGCCTGTCACATAAACCAAGGTCGCTGCCAGGTCCGCCGAAACCTTCAGAACTCTCAGCGGTCCCAGCTGAGCCCTCGGACCTCTTGAGCCACCTGGCCACACTCGCAACATCCAACTTCCCGTCCAGATAGTGTCCTAGCCAGCCCTGAAGAAAGGTCACCGATCGGTCGTCCGTTTTCCTCTCCCTCCGCCCTGCCCAACGGCGGCAGGGCCTGCAAGAGCGGGACGAGACGGTGCGGCGCGCGCGCGACGAGAGTCTGGCCGCCCGGCGGGAGATGGAGTCGCGTCTGGCGGAGCAGACGGCCGCCGGCCGGGAGCTGCAGGAGCGTGCCGAGCGCCTGGACGACCGCAAGGAGCAGCTGGAGCTGGAGCTGGAGGAGGCGCGCGACCGGCTGGGACGGGCCACGCTTGAGCATGAGTGAGTGAGCTGGCGAGCGCGTGCGCGGGCGGGCAGACGGGCGGACGAGCGGGCGGGCAAGGGGGGGCGAGCAAGCCATCACGCGGGGGCGGTGATAGCATGTTGGAACACCCCCCCTCTTCCCCCCCATCGACTCGCACGCACCCCACCGGGGACCCCTTTCAAGCCTCGCCTTCCCACCGCCCCCCACCCCGTTCCCACACACCCCCCTTCATCAACCCCTCAATGCCCCTAACAATAATTAGAGGAATTGTTCAAACACGCCAATTCAGAACCCTCCTGAAGTTGCCTTGAGAATCATTGAGGATTTTTACGTGGGTTAGATGGGCGGGCTTTGTTGCTCCTGCTGTTATTACAATTGTCAAACAAGCGCTTGTGTGGCGGGTAGCTTTGTATGGACGCAAGGGATTCCTCGCTCAGGAAAGATGAAGAAATGACGATCTCGAGGCCTTGGAGTTGAAAGTACCCTCCTCTGCATTGCCGAGGATTCTCTGGAGAGCCCCGCGCCGGACAAGCGAATCAATTGTTGATGAGACGGGGTTCCTTGAGTCGATCAAGAAGAGAGAGATGATATCTCCTGGGACACGTTTTGCGGAAACGCGGAGGCTGTCGGGGCAGAGAAAGATGGTAACTTAAAACGAAGCTATAAACTCAACTATTTTTCAGAAGCGACCTGCCAATCGCGAATGATAACTCGACGAAGTGGCTTATCACGTGGAAATTTCGAGCAGCCAAATCCTCTCTGAACGCGTGACGTTGATTCTAAATGTGGAGGGGAAAAAACCGGAGGACCCGGAGAAAAATCCACGCGGCCACGGGAAGAACACGCAAACCCCAAATTTCCAGGCGTCAGGGCCGGGATCGAACCCGCGACCTCCTGTGTATACCAGGCGAGGTAGTTCACATCTCGTCACCATGGCGCCCTCAACGCTCGGACCCAGGGGAGCTTGGATTGACGGTGCCGTTGCGTGGACAAGGGGGCTGCGTGCCAGACAACTCGCAAGTGCAGGTTTTTCCATCGGAGGATGCGTTCCGGAATCGGGGGAAACCTTTATTTCGACCGAAGGAGGAATCCGATTTGAGCTGCGAAGCTCCGCTTTTTCACGGATGGTCCAGTAGGCGTCGGGAGTTTTCAGCGACTTACAGCAGCAGCGACAACGGGAAAAAGGTGAGCAGGTCACGAAAAATGAATAAAGCCTTTCAATAAATAAATTACGTGAGTACAAATCGCACCAGTACATGCATTCCTGCCGATTTTTCCCACACATAATTCAAGCTTGGGCAAGGCAGCAAAACAACAACAAGAGTCCCAGGCCACACCAAGACGACACACAGAGTAGTCCCTCGGTAACATTGCACATTAAAATGTAACTGTCGATATACGGGTAAGGATCAAAGTTGCATTTGCTAATGTGGTTGCATTCAGCACCGTTCTGCTGCTTTTGTGACAACAAAAGGGCACACAAAGCGAAACCGCGCGAAGAGACAGACTGCCGAGTCACGCACACAGTACGCACAGAGTACGCACTCGGCACACACACGGTACACACACAGCACGCACACAGCACGCACACATACTACACACATACTACACACGCAGTACACGCACAGCACACACAGCACGCACACAGCACGCACACAGTACGCACACAGTATGCACACAGCACACACACAGTGCACACACAGTGCACACACACAGTACACACACAGCACACACACAGCACACACATACTACACACATACTACACACATACTACACACATACTACACACATACTACACACATACTACACACACACACTACACACAGTACACACACAGTACACTCACAATGTCGTCCCACGTCCGACCCCCATAGCTCCGTTTAGAGTGAACTCAAAACGCACGATATCGCCATTGATTGCGTAGAAATAAGTCGGACGCATAGACGCCAAATCACACAAAGCGAACCGGCATGGGACGAGGGAAACCTGTCCTGCTGAAGACAGAGCCCGGTGGCACAGGCCAGTCCATCTGGTGGTCAACTTTCGGCTCGAGGAAGGCTTCGAAGCGGAAACGGACAAGTGGTCGTTTCCCGGCGCTCCGGTTTTCTCTCACGCGTATGAGCAGTCATCAATTGGCTCAAAAAGATCTTAAAATAAAAAGCCCAGTGTCGCAGCAGGACCCTCCTGCGACTCGGCGTGGTACTTCCGGATAAATAAATGATTATTATCAATAGAGTGCAACGATGGATGTTGTCCACACTGCGCCCGATGCTGCCCACAACCTCCGATAAGCACGAAAGAAGTTCAACATACGTACGTAGCCCCGCAGATGCCTATAACAATCTACTAAATGCATGGCAGTGGGTCCCATCCAAACACTACCCAGGCTCTGTCCTGCTTACCTTCCCAGGTCTGGCGAGATCGGGGAGGGGGGTGGGGTTGGTGGGGATGGGGGGGGGGTTGCGAGTTACGGGTAATTTAGTCATAGCAATAGGAACGCTATCACGAGGAGGCATTTAATTCCCACAAGCAGACGGGAGAAAAATCCGCTCGGCATCCCCCCCCGCCCGCCCCGGATCGGCGCTGCCAAACGCACGTCCGTCGGAGTTCGAAGTTCGCCGCGTTCACTGCGTCTCCTCTTCCCCCCCCCCCACGCCCGTCGCGTCTGTGCCGCCGGTCGGCAGGGCGAGCAACCGCAAGTGGAGCGAGAAGGCTCAGCTGCTGTCGCGGCTCGAGGGCCAGGTGCGGCAGATGAAGGAGGGCTTCGACGCCAAGGAGGCTCGGCTCCAACAGGAGAGGGACCAGGCGATCAAAGCGCACAAGTACGCGCGTGTGCGTGCGTGCATGTGTGCGTGCATGCGTGTACGTGCGTGCGAGTGTGCGTGCGCGTGTGCATAAGTGCCTGTGTGTGTGTGCATGAGTGCGTGTGTGTGTGCGCGTGAGTGCGTGTGCGTGGGTGCGTGTGTGTGCGCGTGTGTGCGTGCGCGTGTGTGTGCGTGCGCCTGCGTGTGTGCGTGCGTGTGCATGTATGCCTGTGTGTGTGTGTGCGTGCATGCGTGTGTGTGTGCGTGCGTGTGTGTGCCTGTGCGTGCGAGTGTGCGTGCGTGCGTGCGTGCGCCTGCGTGTGTGCGTGCGTGCGTG
>CM025642.2:5728117-5747367 GCA_014621495.2 Entosphenus tridentatus | reverse complement strand
GCGTGCGTGCGCCTGCGTGTGTGCGTGCGTGCGTGCGCCTGCGTGTGGGTTGGTACTGGGGAGCGGTGGTGTCGTGGTCGGCTCGCTGCGCCACGAACCCGGCCACCCGGGTTCGATTCCCGCTCACGGCCAACACCCGTGACGATTATTTGAACCGGTCCTGGGCCTCCCCTATGTTGACTCGGCCTCAAATGAGTACCTGGTGCAGTGTGTAAACATCGCCACTGGGAAGACAAAGGTGGTCGGGCGTGGTGCTGGCCACCCACCCCCCCCCCCCTTCGTGTGCCATGCTGGCCTTGATAGGTTCTACTCCATTACAGCAATTTCCCCAACAACATGTTAAGGCTATAAGGGGGGATCCTTTCTTTGTTGCTGCCAGTGACATAAATAATACAAATATATACATAAATTCTTCTAGATTTATCTCGATAGTCTTTTTGGCACCATACCATGAGATTAACTATCAATGTTGGGTCTCTCACAGTGCAAGGGAAGGTGGTGGGTGCAATGAAGACCTTCAGAGCCTTTAGGGGTGGTTACGAATTTTGTTGAGAGGACAAGGGAGAGTTAGGGCTTAAATAGTTTGGGCACGTGTTGACGAGAGACAAAGAAGGCTTGGGGGGGGGGGGAGACGCCACGGGTGCAGGGCAGGAGGAGGAGAGGGAGACATGGGAGGATGCGGTGGAGCGAGATAAGAGAACGGCGGCGGTAGATGTGACGAGAGATGATCCACAGGATAGAAGCACATGGACAGAGGAAATCTGAGCAATCCGACTCCACACACGTGGGGGACTTGTGTCTTAGAAGAATGAAGCAGTGCAGTGCGACTCTTTGATGGAAGCGGATATCACAGACCTACCTGTGAGATCCCTTTCAGTGACTTCTGTTCCTCACAAGTACGGAGCAGCACTCTCCAATACGCTTCGCCACTGAGAGTCATGTATCGTCGCGTGATGGTGAAACCAATATTTTTCATTATGGAAGCTGCAACTCGGCCACATTAAGTGTGAAACGAAACGAATCGCAATGGGTATTTGTGCAGTCCTTGGGTGTCCAGACTGTGACCATCACCGCGCTACACTCGGGAGCCCGGTTTGATCTCAGCCTGTGTTCGAACCGAGAGTATTAGCCGGGCCCCCCCCCCCCCCCCCATTACTCCAGGGAATTGACAGTTGACTGCACACGTGAATGTTTCTACGCGCAACTTTTTCGCGTTCGCCAGGGCGGCCCTCGAGAAGCTCCGAGAGGCCGATGACGCCTTCCGGCGCCAGCTGGAGAGCGCCCATGCCGCACACCAGGCCGAGCTGGCGCGCATGTCTACAGACAGACAGCGCCAGGTGGAGGCCGCCAATCTCTCGGTACGCCCCCCCCCCCCCCCCGCCGAGACCGTGTGTGTGTGTGTATATGTAAGTATGTTGAACTTCTTTCGGCACCGTACGTAGCCAGCCGTGCTAATCGGAGGTTCCGGGGAAAGACAACTAATGAAACACAAAACAAAAAAGCAGGTGGGCGATGCGTGCAGGAGGAGATGGGCGCCCTTTGATGGGCGCCCTTTGATGGCCGCCATTTGCTGCGTGAGACGGCCGGCGGCGAGAAGTCCACGGAGGAGGAGGAGACACGTGGCAGCCTCACGGCCGCCTTTTTTTATCTCCGAGTGGAACTTTGAAACGAGCACGTGAATCGAGAACCCACGATCCACCAATCCCGACCTCCACCCCGATGGATTGCGCAGGCGTCCGACGCAAGATGCATAATGCGCGTGTGCGGAACGCCTTTGACTCGCCGCCTCCTACGCTGGGGACAGCCGCGGCGATTCAAGACAACAGCTGCCACCGCCGTCACACCTCCGTGCCGTCTCCGCGTGTTGGGAATTTATTTTTGTACGCTTTCCAACTTTGGTTGAATGTGTTGAGGCATGAGACCTGTCCGTCCGTCTGTCTGTAGCGGTGGGTCACGATAACCAGTGGTCGTTACCATTAGCAAAGTTTGCCTGTGTAAAACTGGCCGAATGGATCAGAGGTTGCCCAAAACTTGCTGATATAAAAAAACTAGCTCGAAAAGAAAGAGCCTTTTCTGCGAAGGAAATTATTTCACGTGCCAGGCCTCCCCTTGACGTCGATACTTGTGACCTACAAATTTTCCCAACTCGAAAATGAACTGTGAATTGCTAATTTGGGACTGTACATCGCAATCATCGCCCCCTACTGGCAGACGAATGCCCGATTGCAGGCCAGGGGTCACCCTGTTGCTCACAGAGAGAGAGCTGCCACTGGGGGATGCGCCCTTTCAAATGTTTAAGATGAAATGTGATGTAAATTGCTCTGAGATGACCTGGTGTACAGGATCCCTATATCAAAAACAAACCGTCATCAATCCTGTTTCATCTCATGACGTCACACGTCATGTGACTTTATTTCGTTGTGCGGCCACGGAACGTCACGGTAATATCGCTGAACGCTTCCGCGGGCAAATGCGTGTTGGTGATCGTTGCAGAATTTCATCCTGTGTAGATTTATGTAGTGCCTCCCTCCAAGGCGCTTTACAGCAATTATAAAATTGTACATTAGATGACGGTGGTTGAGATAACGAGTTAGATTTCGATTTAAAGCTTTCGTGACTGCAGGGATTCATTTTATTGTTTTTTTCGGTGAAGTCACGTAGAAGGGAAATAATAAAATGATAATTGTTCTTATTATGCAGTCGCGTAGAAGGGAAATAATAAAATGATAATTGTTCTTATTATTAAGTCACGTAGAAGGGAAATAATATATTTTTTTAATTACTTCTATGTGACTTTACCGAAAGAACCAAGAAGATGAATCCCTGCAGTCACGAAAGCTTTAAATCGAAATAGAACCAGGAATATAACGAGTTAGGTTAATAAAAGTGGCGCTGTACAGTTATGGTAGTGGTGGCGTAATTACGGTACGCATGATTTGTCATCCCTGTGTTTTTCGGGGGGTGTGTTTCTCCCCCTCTCTCTCACAGGTCCAGAGGGTGGAGGAGGAGATGCGCGCTTTGCTGCACGAGACGGCCAGCGGCAAGAAGTCCAAGGAGGAGAAGATACGGCGTCTCACGGCCGCCTTGACGGAACTGCAGCAAGAGCTGTGACTTCTGTCGCGAGCGGACGCTTCCCCTCCCCGAGACGTGGAGCTTGGTCAGAGCGATAGGACCATCGCGAATCACACCTCAGGCTTGTCACCGGGTCCAACACCGATTGGCATTCTGGCCACAATGTTTACCATTGGGACGCTGAATGGAGGGGGATGATGTGGAAGAATAGTCTTTCACTGGGTGCGTAAACTATTCAGTGTCTCTTACTTATTCGGCGATTTGTCGAGATTCTGGATCGCTCTTCGATTCAAGAATCAAAGAAAGAAAAACATGGTTTGTCTCTGTTGTTTTTCCGTTTTGTATTGTTTGAGCAGTCGTATTTTGCTCCGTTAGCTCAAATGTGACATTTGCATATCGTTTACATGAATTGTCATAAATCAGTTCTTACATGCGCGATTCACTTGCTGTGTTGTGAGCGGAAGGAATATTTGTTTAAGATTTCCTCATTGAAATGCCTCGTCATTAGAGTTTGATAACGCTGCAGATGTTGTGTGTGTGTGTAGATGTGTGGGGAATTGTAATGGTTTGTGCGCTGGCGCTACATTTCTTGGTGACTTTAATTCGTGGCCAAACTCATCGGTGACATCCAAAACGTCTCCTAGGTCAACTTAACATGAAATGGGGACATCTAAAGTGTGCTTAGGTAAACATCAGCTCTGGGCAAACGTAGGTGGCCGGGTTTGTTACTGGCAACACCATCCCCTTGTGGACACTTAACAGCGCTTAATCCAATGGCCCGTGATGTCCAAATGGGGGTAGCCCTCTTTGTCGCCTCGTGGTTATCGCATTGCGTTGTGTGTAGAGTTCAAATCTCGGCCATGGTGATCAAAATGAGTGGCAAATGGTTGTTTGAATCTGGTTTGTCCTTCGTTAGTTCGAATTTGGCCTTAAATTTGATACGGAACGAGGCTTGTTCTGGCATCAGTACTGAGGAAAAATGTGAATGGGCATGATTTTTTTGCTGCCCACACCGTCTCTCAAAGGCTTAACATTACACTCACGAACAGAATTTCCCTCCCACGCTGTCTAGTACCTAACAGGGGATTTCTGTGTCTGTGTACACATGCATACATACACACTCTGGGGAGCGGAAAAGCAAAGCGGTTGGCTCGCTGTGTTAAGAACCCGTTTGACGAATCAAAGTCACCAAGCAATGTAGTGCCAGCGCACAAACCATTACGATTCCCCACACATCTACACACACACATCTGCAACACCAATGACGATTATCTGAACCAGTAGTGGGCCTCCACTCGGTCGATTCGGTTTCAAGCGCAAACATCGCCCACTGGGGATACAAAGGCGGTCGGGAGTGATGCTGCCCCCACACCCTCGTGTGCCATGCTGGCCTTCATAGGTGCTCGCTAACATAACTTCCCCCAACATTATGCTGAAGTTTATGCGTGGGATATTTGTGTACACATATGCGTGTGTTATTTTGACTGCATTAAATTATTTTTGGAGTTTTTACACTGTGATCTGGACAATTATTAGGAGTCGTTGCTCAAGTTTTTCAGTACGGGGGTAGGGAGGGAGACGTTTTCTCCTGCTCGGCATTTTTCTTTTTTCAAAGTGATGGAACTGTTAATCTTCCAACCGCTGACTGTAACAATTTTATTGTCGAACGAGCGACCCGCGGCCGACCGCCAGTGCCGCCCGCCAACGCACCCACCAAACAAAACATAAAGTTTAATTATAAGACCCGTGGGTTTTTTGCTTTTATTATTTTTATTTTATTTTACTATTTTTATTTTATTCTTTTATTTTCTATCTACCTGACTTTACCGAAATAACCAAGAATATGTATAAGACACATTTATACGTTGTTGCCAGCTCGCGTTAATCCATCCGGCTGAGCAGAGCCGTACAAACACATGGGTGCGCTTCGGCACCCAGCTGAAAGTAACGCCCCCCATCCCCCTCTAAAGACGACGAATAAAATCCGACAGCGTTTAAAATTTTACAACGCGGAGAAGGGGTGAGAAAAGCTATGGGGGGAGCAGCACGGATGAGCTTTCGAGCCGTAGGAAGGATGCACAGCGTTTGCTGTGGGTTTTTTTTAATCCATTTTCTTGTTTTGGATAATATCAGGCTTTCATTCTTTTTACACTCCCTTTGATCCCAACCTTTGATCCCAACGGGGGATCGTAACAGATGAGATTCGGGTTAGCTTTACCATCGGTCAAATGGAGCACGTGGTGATGATAAAACACCGATTGAAAGTGTGGAGGGGAGTGTCCCAGATAATCGTGGTGATGATTTAGTTTTTTTCGGGCCAGACTGCAAATTCGAGATCCATTTCGGTGCTGCAGGGTTCAGTTGGTCTTATTTCATTGCACAAAACAAACACAAACCTGCACTTCTGTTTTCATCAATTTGCGGTTGAACCTTGTTTTGTGTAGACCCTTTCATACAAAATTGCTCCGGCGCGAGAGGAATTTGGATTTCTGCGGAAGTACACGGCACGAGCCACTATTGTTCCTTGTCAGCATGACTTCATGGTCAGCACGATATTCTAACAATGCTAAAGAAAATGTTGTTAATCAAAGCGCCGATGATTAGGCACCACAAAGGACGTAGTCCTTTTCCAAGAGTGCTATTCAAAGACTCGGACATCAATTTTATTTTACATCCCTTTGTGCTCTGTTACACTTTTATCAATATATTCCGTCGATCACGTTTTATATGGACAGCTTTTATTTTTTTTCAAGAGTATTTGATGCCGCCAAGACAGAGAGGGAAATCAATTGTGGAATGTTGAATGCGGTGATTTTCGAAAGAAGTTTTCTTAAAAGGGTTTCTTACCGAGCGGGGCCTGCGCCCATCGTAGTCCACAACGCCCTGCGCGCTCCCCCTTTAATCTCGGAGTGTCCGACGGACGTCTCCGCTCCCCCGCTTGATAACACGACGTTGACCTGGCACGGCAACCTCCCGGCAGCAGACGTCGAAAACGGGTTTTGATTCCTTACCCGTACCCGGCCGCACCAGGGTCGCAAACGGGAACCCGTACCCGGCCGTACCCTACCCGTACCCGGCTGGGTACGGGTAGGGTACGGGTATCGGGTACCTGATTGCGACCTCTGGGATGAAGCCATGTTGCAGGCGCGGGTGGGTTGATTCTAGGAACTTGAATTGTGAGAAGAGACAAGACGTTGGGAAATGAGTGACAAACAGTTACCAGTGACTCACGGCCTACCCGTACCCGGCCGCACCAGGGTCGCAAACGGGTACCCGTACCCGGCCGGGTACGGGTAGCTGGGTATCGGGTAGGGTACGGGTATCGGGTACCCGGTTGCGACCTCTGCCCGGCAGATTGTCCGCAAGCGCGAGCGACGGCGTGCGGAGGTAACATTGTACCTGCGTGGATTTGAAGAAGTAACCTCAACACTGGGCGCCACGCTATGTCTTCATCTGGTGTGCAGGCGAGGGTCAGCATCCGACTCAATGTTGCTCGCCGCTCTTCCGGCACTGGGAAGATATTATCTCCCCCCCCACGCCAACCCACCCCGTGATCAGTCCGCACCGTGACAACCCCACGTGGTTGTGGTGGCGAGATGTTTACTACCTCGCTTGGTGTGCAGGAGGTCGTGGGTTCAACCCCGACCCTGACGCCTGCTGTGTATTTGGGGTTTGCATGTTCTCTCTTCCCCGTGGTCGTGTGGATTTTTCCCCCGGGTCCTCCCGTTTCCCCCCCCCCCTCCACATCTAGAAACACTCGTTTAGAGTATTTGGCTGCTTTAAGTAAAGCCACCTGGTTGAGCGATAATTTGTGATAGTCAGGTTGTGTCTGAAAAAGAGCTGCATATCTCAGTGGGCCTTGCCTGGTGAAAATTTTTAAAATAGTTTTATTGTTTAAGTTTGAACTGCTTGTTCCGTTCATCGGTGCTGTAAAAAAAACCCACAACATTGCGTAACCTCTTCTCCGCCTTCTCCCCTTCGCCAAGCTCACTGCTCTTCGCTTGCCTACTTTTTTGTCCCTCCAGGCAGCTGCTTTGCATTCACCAAACCCGGCGCTTTTCTGTGGCTCATGCGCCTTTTCGGGAACAAATCCCCGCGAGCACAGATTGTGGGTCAGAGTTTGGAGAGACGGCGGCCGTGGGGGGCTTTGTTAGCGCTCAGCCTTGGCCACCCACCGCCCGATAATCTTGGCAAATAACATTGCATTAACGTTCAACCAAACTCTTCAAATGCGGACGGCTTGTCCGCATTAACGACTGCCCACGTGTATTCCATTATATTATATTCTACGAGTAGACGTGGGTGGAAATGCCTTAAACTGCAATAGATTTTTTTGGGCTGAAGCGCAAATGCTTCTTTGTTCAAATTGGGGTCCACATTTCATGCGTTTCGTTTTTCTTTTATGTTTTTTTTTTATCCGTCCCAACCCCTCCTGGCCTCAATCAGAGTAAAAGAGCCCTTGGCAAACAATGTATTTGGCAGCAGAATGGAGCCCTGCCGCGGATCCCAGGCTTCAGAGACGATGACCTCCTCACTTCCCCTCCCCACCACCAACCAACCACCACGAGTGTTTTATTTGCGCTGGCACGCGGCACCGCTGTAATTCCACTGTTTATCGTGTGCCACGGTGGGGGCTCCTCTCCACGCCTCGCGGCTTCATCCTCGGATCTGAAGGGGGTCGGTCGGGGGAGGACTGTCCCATGCTGTGTTCGTGACCCGAGCGTTCGATTGCAGCCTTCAGGGCGTACATCTCTGGTGTTTTGAACGTGTCTCCGTCCACAGCGTGATTTAGCCGTGCGCGAATCGTCCTGAAACTTGCGGCATTGGTGGGGGGGGGGGTGTGGTCAGGCTGCCCCCCGCTGCACTCCCTCGTCAGGTCAGGGTTGTGTTCGAGAGGACATCTCGCCCAATGCTCTTGATGACACCACACCTCACCTTCCGCTCAATCCATCGTTGCAGAGCCGACGCGTGACTTTGCACTCGTTACGCACAAAGTGCTTGCCGCAGATGAGCCACGGCACTTTTTCCTGATCTCGTCAAGGAGCATAAACCACCATCGCGCAAAATCCGGTCGTCCTCGCAGCAGCAAGCGGATTTTGGCTGGCCATCGAACAAAGACGGTCACCGCATCGCGTGCTTTCAGAAGCGATTCTGCAGCCGTCTGGAACGCTCTTCCGATGTTGGTGAACGCCACTGGAGTTATACACTTTTAAGTCTTCTAGATCGACAACTAATTCATTTAGAACTGCTTTTTGTGTTTAGATTGTTGTCCTACCCCCCGCACCTCCGATTAGCGGGGGATGCGAAAGAAGTTCAACAGAGATGCATCTTAGTCCACCGTCTGGTTTTGGATCTTTGGTCTCTGACCTCTGAGAGCCACTCCAAACCCCGTCTCGGCAGCTTTCCCCCGTACCACGAGCGTGTCTCAACCATCGCAACCTCTTTGCCGATTGCAATTTGCCACACTGCAGTGCGTGTATTCGTTTGCAACAAAAAAAAGTGCAATTCATAAAGCGTAGCCGCTTTAAACAAAATCGTAATTGAAGTCGAACACGACTGCCCGCGAGGGAATGAAGGTGGATCATGAGACCACTCTACATATCTCGCCTCATCTCTTTCCATGTCCTCTCTGCTCGTGCTCTGCGTTCTCAATCTTCTTTCTCTGTCCCTCCTCCCTATGCCCAATCTCTGTTCCTTCTCCCTCCTTACACCACTCCACTGGAATCAACTTCCCCTGTACATTGAGCAGCACTGCACCACAGACTCGGCACTGCACCACAGACTCGGCACTGCACCATAGACTCGGCACTGCACCATAGACTCGGCACTGCACCACAGACTCGGCACTGCACCATAGACTCGGCACTGCACCATAGACTCGGCACTGCACCATAGACTCGGCACTGCACCACAGACTCAGCACTGCACCACAGACTCAGCACTGCACCACAGACTCAGCACTGCCCATAGACTCAGCAATGCACCATAGACTCAACACTGCCTATAGACTCAGCACTGCCCCTTTTAGATTCAGCAGTCCCCCTCAACCTTCCGTTCCTCTCAAAGCCTCACCTCTTCCCCATTGCTCATCCCCTTCCTCTTCACTCTCCTTGCCCCTCCACTCCTTCCCGTCCCTCCCTGTAGCCCTTTCATGACCCCCATGTCATCTCTGTTAGGGTCACTCATTCCTCAACCCTTGCACGCCCCTGTCATAAAAAAATAATTATGTTCTTGAGTGAAGTAATTATCAAATAAGATACAACAGAGATCTTTATCGTGTAGGAGCCACAAATTCGTAAGCACGAGCATCCAAAGTCTTCAATCCGACTCTGCGAACATCCGACCCCTCGCCAGCAGAGTGGAGCGGGTCACGTGGTGAAGAACCTCCATCGAGCCCTCGCCAGCAGAGCGGTAGGGGTAATGGTCTTGCAAATGAACCGGTGCATGATTGTCTAAGACCTTGAAGGTCGGTAAACCAACCTTCAATGTGATCCGCCACTGAAAATGTGCCACTTTAAATTCCAAGTTCCTTATCCTGCTCCTCCATGAAATCCCTTGCCTTATTTGCATTCTCACAGTCAAAGTTATACGCCGCTTTTTTGTTCCATTGCCTAGTTAAATTCCAGCTCGCAGGGCCCTGTTTAAGGCAGTTGGCCAATTATATAACACCCAAGTTTCTGTCGCAGTGGCCATTAGAAAACGATTTGAATGCGCGGTCTGCCATCCTTTCCTCGGTTGGTGCAGACGCGGGCGGTTTGCAGGCGAGGCCGGACGCGTTTGCGTCGCGCGGACGCGAGGCAGCGATGTTGCCTCTTGTGTCGTTCGAGAGCCGCCCGCAACGGCTGTCGATTGCATCGCAGTGCTGTGACAGGCGAGATCCGGCGCAGCGCAACAAGAAAAAAACTAATTTCGCGATGATGGACGAGCTCTCTTAGCGACACATTGCCAGGCTTAGTGACCTCAAAGCCCCCCCCCCTTTCCCTCTCTCGCTGCCTGATGATCACAAGCTGTGTGGTTTGCGATGTTTCCCCGGGTGATATTTCATATGCCAAACGAACGCTCCCACCCCAACCCACGCCACCCCACCGCCACAACCTGCATTTATGAAACAAGGTCACCAAGTCTGGGGACATCCTTGAATTGAGAGTGGCGTTAATGCCCAGTGGCAGGAGGGATGCTTTGAGCAAAGAGCAGAGCTGCGGTAACTACTTTTAACCCACCCGGGTTACTCGAATACAAGTATACATCTCGATTTAAAGCTTTCGTGACTGCAGAGATTCGTATTATTGGATATTTCGGTAAAGTCACGTAGAAGGGAAATAATAAAAATAAAACAAAATTATCACGACGTTTCGGCCACAACACAAGCAGCCGTCCTCATGCCAACAAACATGCTTGTGTTGGGGCCGAAACGTCGTGAGAATTGTATTGTTTTATTTTTTCCCTTCGACGTGTGTCCATCTCAATCACAGCTGGTTTTGTATTTAAAACACGCACGAGTCGGTTTTACCATTTCTGGCAATCAAACGTGTTCAGATGTTTAAACACCAAATAGAAACCTTTTGCAGGGAATCAAGTCTGCATTAACCACACGTACCTGTGGTGGACATGTAAACAGACACGCTCTGATAATGTATGCGTTGCCTTTGAAACTGATTGGCCTACACCAGAGACAACCTTCTTTATGGCCTAGTCTCACCAGTGTCAGACCAGAGAATGTCAAAAGGCGAACACAACAAAGACAATGCACTATCAGAGCATTTATAGCTCGGGGTGAGCAACTGTATTATGGGACCTTGAAAACACAATGCATATATTATTATTATTTTCAGAGCATGTGCGTTTGCATATTCCTTACAAGTGCGCGTGGTTAATGCAGACTTGATTCCTTGCAAAATATATCTCTTTGGTGTTTCAATATCTGAAGACCTGAAAGGGTAAAACCTATTCTTATTAGTCATGCTTTGATACTGGCAAAAAAAAGTCTCATGGTTTGTTTTCGCCTGTAGAGACCGGCCCAAATGTCAGTCATATAAACCCTGACCCCCACAAAAAATATGGTGGGGCGAAGTTTATGAACAAGTTCACATCTGTCGGCTCGTCGACACGAACGAGGTCACATTTACATGTCTGGCAAGAGCGCGTTAAATAGTCTCCAGCCAAATCCACCATCTGCGGTCCACATGCTGTGCGTGCACACACACGCGTGTTTACACGTGTGTGTGTGCACTTGTGCATGCGGTCCCAGGAGCTCGAGCGTTTCCCCCCGTCGTTCGCGAAACTTGACTATCTACTGTTCCGGCTGTCGGCGAATCACATCGGCAACTCGACACTCGGCTGCATCGAGAGAGAGAGAGAGAAAAAGTGATGAGATCGTTTAATTTGTAAACTATAATTTAATACTTGCACTTTTTATTAACTTTATTATAATGAGTTTAATTTGTATTGTGTTATGATAATTAACATGTGTTTAATAGCTTATGCATTTATTTAAGGTAATTCGTTCAAAAAGAGAGGTTTTCGTAGGCCAATTTAATTATCCGCGAAAATCTTGTTTTTCACGAGCTTCTCTGGAAGGTATCCCTCGCGAATAACGAGGGAACAACGCGGCATTGTAACGTGTTGACTTGCAAGTGTGCGTGGAGCAGAGCCAATCCATGACATTCAGATCGTCCGTGCTCTTGGCGAGTACATTTCCCCCTTGCTCGGGAAGTATATCGGTAGGTATGGGGTAGGTTGCTTCGGGCGCTGTCCGATCACTACCCCAACACCCACCACCGGGTATACGCCCGATGGACCGTTGAGCATGCGCTCTGTTTACACTCGCTGTAAATTCGCGTCAAAAGCTTGTGCTGCTTTAAAACACATTGTCCTGCGGAGGGAGATGATAGGAGCGTTGGGTTGCTCGGTCAATGGCCAGGGTCAACGGCGGCGTGGTGTATTCCGCAAATATGCCCGACTGTGAGGGCGGGCACAAGCCGGCGTGAGTAGGTTAAACGTTGAGTTTTATAAGGGCACCACGGGGTGACCAGCCCCTCCCCACCCAGCCCCACGCCTCCCACCCAGCCCCACCCCACCCTCCCCACCCAGCCCCTCCCCACCCTCCCCACCCAGCCCCTCCCCAACCTCTCCACCCAGCCCCACCCTCCCCACCCTCCCCTCCCCACCTAGCCCCTCCCTCCCCACTCCAGCCCCTCCCTGCACGACGGACGGACACAATAATCCCCTGTGGGCTGGTGTAACCAGGAGGTTCCTACCAGTATGAATCGGAATCTACATTTAGACCGGCGGAATCTAACGGCCTACGAATATTTTTTGTTTGTTTTGCACAGCTGTGCTAACGATCAAAGTAAGCTCGTCGCTGCCCGTGACACGTTCATTAAAATTGAAGCGCCGTGTTTGGTGGCATTTCCGTGTTCTCAACAACAGCAATGTGAAGCAAAGGCCGGCTTTACTCATTTCCTCCGAAAGACCAAAACAAACGCTTGTTCTCGGCTGAAAGCTAATCTTTCACGGTGACATTATAACCGCCGGAAACTTCGGGAGACGTTCGTCAACCGGAGTGAAAGTGCGTCTAATATGGGAGAGAGAGACACACAATAAAAGCAAGCCGCAACACACAAGTTTTGTACACAACAGTTCTCTTATTACTAGATCACAAAAATGTTTGCTTGCAATGGCCGTGAAGGCTGTGGGGGGAATATGGGGGGGGGGGGGGGGAAAAAAAAAACAACCCAAAAAAATGAAAGCATATATCCGGTAGACATGATGTGCGGTTTAGCGGCGCCTTTCCCCCCAGGGGAATGATTAGCGCGACTCAAGACCACCGCACTCCGCCTATCTCGGCCGCGCACAGCAAACCTCCCACGTGCGCTCTAATCCAGTGTTTGCCCCCCCCCCGCGCTCGTGAAATTGGCTTTGGAGTGGGCGACGGCGTTTGGTCTTTTTGTTCCCCCGTAAAGTGCCGACCAATCCATTGGTCGCGGCCGATTTGCCCCAGAAGGAGACCGGCAGAAGCGCCCGCGGAGAGAGGAGAGAGGTTCTTTCTTTTTCTGGGCGCCTTGACCGGGTCTGTGGAGCGGGCGTCGGGAGCTGGAGGTTGCAGGTGCTGCGCTTGGCTGTACGCGCTTTGCTGTGCAGCGCACTGTCTGTGTGCTGTCTGTGCGCGCTGCGCCGTGTGTGCTGTCTGTGTGTGCTGTCTGTGCGCGCTGCGCTGTGCGTGCTGTCTGTGTGCTGTGCTGTGCAGCGTGCTGTCTGTGTGCTGTCTGTGTGATGTCTGTGCGCGCTGCACTGTGCGTGCTGTCTGTGTGCTGCCTGTGCGTGCTGTCTGTGTGCTGTCTGTGCGCGCTCTGCTGTGCGTGCTGTCTGTGCGCGCTGTCTGTGTGCTGTCTGTGTGCTGCCTGTGCGCGCTGCGTTGTGCGGCGTGCTGTCTGTGTGCTGTCTGTGCGCGCTCTGCTGTGCGTGCTGTCTGTGTGCTGTCTGTGCGCGCTGCGCTGTGCGGCGTGCGTTTGACGCACGGTTGCCGTGAGACAAAGCGAGACCCGGAGGGGTTTCGTGCGAATTCCTTCATACACCACATCGTCAAGGACTCCATTTGTCGCCAAATTTCTGGGGGGGGGGGGCGAACAAGAGACGTTGGGCACCTAACCCCCCCACACCCCCCCACACCCCCCGCCCAATATCTATTCGGATTTCAGCAGTTATTGTTGCTGATGATAGCGCAGCATTGAACATGCCACAATCCTTCTCGAAGGCGTCTCGCTGTCTCCGTGGCCCTACAATCGACCGTCTCCCCTCTGGCTGCCGCTGTCACCAGCCTCCGAGTCGTCTACAATTGTTTTGCGTTCAAATGTCGTCTTCTTATAAGATAACCCGTAAAAACAAAGTTTTTCACTATACATGTAAATCCTTTATATGCGTGGCGGCTAGAGTCCTCTCGTCCTCTGGCTTGAGATGGCTGCCACCTATGGGTCAGATGATTGTATGGCAGCATTAAGCAATTGGTAATTAAATATAATATTTTTGTCCTAAAAAGTGTAAAATTTTGGAAAAAAATTTCACGAAAATTAATTGTCACACACAACGAGTCTGTGTGGAAAATGTCAGCTCGATTGGATCACGGGAAGTGGGTTAAAAAACGACCGAAAGATTTGCACGGTCGTAAGCAAGCTAGCGAACTTAATATAAAGGATTTTAAAACGCGCCTGCTTTTGCAGGATTTTCCTCCGTAAGTTCAGCTTCGCGTGAAGCGCGATGAGACCTCGTGCCAATCGCGGTATAGAACAGCGTTGTTTATTTTATTGTTACTATTACATTATACCGCCCCTCCCAATATGTACAGAGATGAGTAGTTACATTTCATGATTATAATTATGGTCTCTAACTGGGATTGAGCAAGGGCCAGTTTGATTACTAGTGGGGGGGGGAGGGGTTATTTTTGTCCAGCAGTGTAGGATTGACATTGATGATTTCCCCCCCACCCCCGCCACTCAGACTGACCATTTCAAGAATATTTCCCCCTCTCCCACTCATAACTGGCTACGATTACACTCGGCAGAAGGGTTTTTGTTGTTTTACTTCCCAGAATTACACATTATCGAACACGGTGGCTCCAGCAGGGCTATGCGGCGTTTAACCAGAGGAGTAAGAATGATCTGCAAGGCCTCAGGATTGTGCCAGACTAATCTTGCCTAAGGCTGGAATAAATCATTGCATAGATTGTTCAGAGGAATTTGCTGAGGGTAAAAATTTTCATAAAATGTGAGTGGGAAAAAAAGTTTTTTTTAAGTGGTTTACTTCCTCGGTAAATGTAATATTTCATTGTTTCAGTAAAAAAAATACATACGGATATTTTGTTTTTTAAAGTGGCGTTTCTGACACTTTAAATAATCTTCAGCACCGCACTCGTTTTTAAATCCTTTATATTAACTTTCTTGCTTGCGCGCTTACGACCGTGCAAATCTTTCGGTCGTTTTTTAACCCACTTCCCGTGATCCAATCGAGCTGACATTTTGCACACAGACTCGTTGTGCGTGACAATTTATTTTCGTGAAATTTTGTTTCAAAAATTTTACACTTTTTAGGCAATTTTTTTTAAATATTTAATTACCAATTGCTTAATGGTGGCAGGCAATCATCTGACCCATAGGTGGCAGCCATCTCAAGCCAGAGGACGAGAGGACTCTAGCCGCCACGCATATAAAGGATTTATAGTGAAACACTTTGTTTTTACGGGTAAATTTTTTTTATATTTTAATACCACTATGGCGGCTTACAGTGCATTTTGGATGCAGATTAACCGATTAACTTTCCATCCATTTTCGTTTCCCCCACCTCCCTCCTTACCCATTTTCTTGGTCACATTATATATATTCTTTAATGAAATAATTTGGCCTGAAATGCAATTTCACGTCACGTTAATGCATTTCCTATGAGAAATGTATCACATCAAGAAGAAGATTACTTCCTCTTTAATGTAAGTTATTGTGCCTGGCTTCTCCTTAACGATGCCATGATGCTCACGGGTCTCGTGCACATCTCTTTTAAAAATACATATTTCATGCCAAACATCACTGCTAAAATACGTTATTGATTCATTGGGTTATTTCCACCCCACCCCCCACCCCCATTTCTCCATAATGCTGCCTCTCTTTAGCCAAAACTATTTTGCGTACAAATGCGATCTATCACGGTGAAATTTAATTGAAAAACAATTTGTGACATCCGAACGTGGATTTTCTCGGTCTCTTAACACATTTTACATTCGAATAAATGCATGTTAAATGTATTGCAGATGTGTTTGTAATGTTATACATACATGGTGTGCAGTGTTATTAGCAATACATCCAGTAGATGTTCATTGTCGTAGCAGCTAACCGCACTTTTGAGCTTACTGGACTGGCGTTAATCCCTTTTAGTCTCGCTCGCCGAGGTTTTAACCGACTGAGTATTGATGTCATATATTTTTTTTAATTAACATCTCTACACAATACACCATTTAAAAAATTCTAAAGCCACTTAAAATGTCTCCTTTTAAAATAGATAAGACACTCATAACAACTGTTTTTGGGTTAGATCGCGTAAGTATAAATGTGTCGTAAGCCTCCACCACCCGACACGGCCAGTAAGATTTCTCACGTAAACAACGCGCCAATTTGTTTACTACTTCAGCACCACCGCTATGTTGGAGAGTAAATCCACTTTACAACACGGACATGAGGCCAAGCAGAGAGCTTTGCTCTCATGACCATGTTTTTTTTTTATAAAGACCGTGGGTAAAATGCAGGCCGATGGAATATATCACTGCGTAAAAATAAATTATAATCCACAAAAAACACTGGATGGCTATAAATGGTTTGTTTAGTTTCTCATGGTTAAAAAAAAAGCCGTGGCACCAAAAAAACAATGGCAAAGCCCATGTTTTTTGCGTCTGTCCGGAATGTGTGTTCCGCTTGCCCTCACGCTGCCTTTGATTTCCGGATAATGCAACGACCCATGATCCTCGTGTGTCTGTGTGTGTGTGCCTTCCATCTACCTCGTGGTACTGTGTGCCATCCACTCACGCGGCGTCTACCGGGGTTGGGGAGGGCGTGATGAATGAACGCAGCCTTGCCTGTGACCCTTCCCTGCGAAGGCTGGAATTCTGGCACGGGGCTGCCGAGTAACTCTGCAGTTGCACTGATGCGTTGGCCCACAACACCAACTACTGCCAACTCCAGCGGTGAAATTCGGCTGCGAACTTTGTGTCAGCTGACAACCAGCTGCTTCCGCTTGGAGGAATGAGCGAGCCGAGGTTTGCCCGTGATGTGAGCGCGTGTGTGTGATGCGTCTGGCTTGGAAATGAACCCGAGCAGAAAGGGAGATAGGCAGTTAATACGCGCCCTTCATGTGTGTCCTCTGCCCTGCAGACTTTTGGGTGTGATTATAATTTCGGCAGCAATCGTTTCAGTGCAAGCGAACTGGACCAGTTTCGACATCGATGGCTTCATCAGCAGAGTCAGGCTCGCTGGAAGCAATGCTGGTAAACGTCCAGATGTAATAGGCAAACACCATCCCATTAAAATGCCGGTCCTAGTTGTACAACATGTAACTCAAAATTATAATTCGCGTCGTTGTAGAGAATCTAAATAACAGTGCAGATAAGCAGACAATGTCTTCCTCGTATATTTGTGTATCCACATAAAAATTTTTTTTACAAAAACCATCGGCCCCATGGCCTTCTGGGAGCGCGTAATATCAGCAACATTGACTGAGAACAAGAAAACTGGACCGGTTTATATACATGGTGGTCCAAAAGTCAGGACACATGGTTTTTTCAATAATTTTAAACACTGGCATTTACACATCTTTATTGTTTATTCTTGAAGCCGATATCTATTTTATCCTTTTTTTCCTTTTCATGTGAAATAAAAAAAATGGAAAGAAAATTGGCCAAGGACGAACGAGTTCATTTCGTCTTTTTTACGCTAAAGAAGGCAGCTGTAATCTTTGAAAAAAGAATCCGAAATTAATTCCAAAGGAATAATTCATGCGTGCATTAATATTAATAGAAGTCAATTTTAACATTTGTTAAAGTAAATTAAATAACCCTGTGTAATTCGTTAAAATATAATAACCCTGTGTTCTGTCTTTTGGGCCACCATGCAATGTTGGCGGAGCCCTCTCCTTTAATCCATTCCCCTTCCCGTGACCGTTTCACCGCCACCACCACCACCGCCACCACCGCCACCGCAGTCACTACCACCACCATCACCGCCACCACCACCATCACCGCCGCCACCACCACCACCGACGCCACCCACGACCCATAGAAAAACGCTGCCCGTTTCTATTTCAATTCTGTTTTTTGAAATGTGAGATACGACTCGCGAAGCTCAATCCAAAGTTTAAATGAACTGGACTGTTTAATTTCGCCACCACGGCTGGTGGTGATGCACGGGAAATACTACGGCTTTAATTAAACATAAATCAATGCCTCTTCGTTGTGTCACAGTGCTACGATGTTGTGGTACAACCACCCCCCTATTCCTTTCCATATATCATTATTATTCCCTGTCTCCATTCTCTTCCCTTCCGTTCCCTTGTCCCTCCCTCTATTTGTGTTGCGAACTCGGTGGCGATATGTTAACTACCTCGCCTGCTGTATATTTGGAGTTTGCGTGTCTCTCTCCCCGCGGTCACGTGGATTGTTCCTCCGGTTTTCCCCTCCACATTTAGAAACATGCGTTTAGCTTTACATTTACACATAAGCCACTTCGTTGAGCTACCATTTGTGGCCAGGTCGCTTCTGAAAAAGAGCTACATAGCTGGTAAAATAAAAAATAGTTAATCGTTTTTAGTTTATTTCTAGATCATAGGGGCAAAAACAAAGATCCTCCGTATAGCCTTAAAAGACTGTTGGGGCCAGTGTTGTTAGCGTGCACCTATAAAGGCCGGCATGGCACACGAGGGGATGGGTGGCCAGCACCACGCCTGGCCGCCTTTGTCTCCCCGGTGACGATGTTTACTACACACCGCACCAGGTACTCAATTGAGGTTGAGTCGGCCTAGGGGAGGCACAGGACGGGTTCAGATAACCGTCACTGCCGGTGTTGAGCGGTAATCGAACTCGGCTCTCCAGATTCGTAACGCAGCGCGCTCGCCGCTACACGGGGGAAAACAAAGACAAAGATCCCCCGTATAGCCTTAGCAGACTGTAGGGGAGCACCCACTGTCATACACGCGGCGTGTGTTTGTGTTGATCGTTGGGACGCAGTGCGCGCCCCCCCCCCATCTCCCCCACCGGTTCGTTGCTTTCATGTCTAACGTCGCGTTGAAAAACATACCGATGAAAGCGAGAAGTAATTTATTTTATGGGGCCGCTTTACAACAAACAATCAAAAAACATCCGACGAATTCGGGCCGCCGCCGAAAGCCCCCGCGTTTATCCAGCCCCTGTGCGAGGCACGTGGTGTGGTGGTGGTGGTGGGTGGGGGGCAATGGTCCTGGGCCTCCCCTAGGTTGACTCAGCCTCAAATGAGTACCCGGTGCGGTGTGTAAACATCGCCACTGGGGAGACAAAGGCGGTCGGTGTGGTGCTGGTCACCCACCCCCTTGTGTACCATTGCGGCCTTCATAGGTGCTCGCTAACAGCACTTGCACCTACAGTCTGGTAAGGGGCCGTCCATAAATCACGTCAC
>CM025642.2:5677727-5702838 GCA_014621495.2 Entosphenus tridentatus | reverse complement strand
ACCTGCTCCACCAACACACACGTGGTAGTGGCACGTGACCACCTGCTACACCAACACACACGTGGTAGTGGCACGTGTACAAATTATTGATCAGAATAAATTCTGATTAATAATTGATCAGAACATATTCTGTTAAATAATTTGTTGCATTGTAACGTTGTCCATTCTGGAGAGAGGCGATTGCAAATCTAATTTTGTATATTTAGGGCACTGTGCGCATTTGCATAAATGGACACACGTGTGTGCATGTGTGCGTGCGTAAGACACACTCACACGTCTTGAGCGCGCGTGTCAAAGACAAAGAACCCCCGTAGAGCCTTAACAGACTATTGGGGCAAGTGCTGTTAGCAAGCACCTATGAAGGATGGCACAGCACACGAGGGGGTGGGTGGCCAGCACCATGCCTGGCCGCCTTTGTCTCTTCAGTGGCGATTTTTTTTTTTACACACCGCAACAGGCACTCATTTGAGGTTGAGTCGACCTAGGGGAGGCCCAGGACCGATTTAAATAATCCTCACCGGTATTGGCCGTGAGCGGAAATCGAACTCGGGTTGCCCGGGTTCGTAGCGCAGCACGCTAACCGCTGCGCCGCCGCTCACCGCACGTGTTCGCGTGCGCACACTCGACTAGCACGTACGGGTGTGAAGGTGCGATGTTTTCCATTTTAAGGCTGTGAAATACGTTTCACACAATCGTCACGACGGTGTGTCAGCCCCCGCCGGGCCGCTATCGCTCTGCATCAACAAGGCATCACGACGTCGTCCCCGCGGGGAAATGCCACTTGCTTCTCTTGCGAAGCAAATGTACGAGGAGGGCATTTGAACCTCCCCCCCCCCCCTCCTCGTGGACAGCCTGGGCGATGTGCGGTGCTCAGCAAAGGCCAGTGACCCCCATCTCATGCTCGAGTTCGTGATCTGGATTTTACTGCACATTCTCCGTGAAGCGTTTCAAGAACACGCTGGGTTTCCATTCACCCTTTCCCGTTCGCCGCCGAATCTTGGAATGCGCAAGCGGTTCAGGCGTTAATTTTGTTTAGAGAGGCGTAGAAGCGCCGTTGTTTTTAAAGACGTTGCTCACCGCAGAGAAGCTCAGTGCCACGAGAGCCGGCGCCAAAAACCGTTCTGCGCGAGCTCCTCGCATGGCCTTGTGGGAGCCTCGGTATACCGATGAAGTTACTTTACGTCGTCGGAACGGGAATGGGTTAAGAAGCAGGGAAAATAGGGAGGGGTGTCCACGTGGCTCAAGAGGTCAGAGCGCCGCTCCAGCCGTTACTAAGGAGATCCGGGAGTTCGAATCTCGCTCGCCACAACATCCCGTGGCCAGAGAGAAGGCTCGCAATGAGCGTGGCGAGTTCGGCCCGGTCACCGTTGACTGCACGCCAAAACGAAAAGCCGCTAGCAGCCATGATTAGTTTGCTGCTGTGATGAAGCCCTCCTCTCCGCCGCCCCCCACCCCCAAAGCCACCTCCGTCTCTCGCGATCGTACAATAAGAATATGAATAGTAAATACTCCTAGCACCTAAACAAACAAATAAAAAATCCCATCACGTTAATTTGATTCTGATATTATTTTTGGCTAAATTCCAGCTCTGACAAAGATGTCGGGTTGACATTTGCGCGATGAATGTTAGTTAGTGTCGGTGGCCGAGCGGGTGGGAAAATGCTGCCCCCCCTACCTCCTCCTCTTCCACTCCGTTGAGCTATCATTTAGGGTTGTTGTTTTATACAACGCGGACTAAAGGTTTGAGTTATTGTGCCCCCACCGTTACGGACGGACGGAGCTCAAGCATCAACGTTCTCAAGCTTAGAAAGCGTTTAAAAGTCAGGTGGAAACCCAGTGTGTCTGTCCTTGTTTGAGCACCACATTACCATGTTTGACCCCAGGGAGCAACCCGATTTTTTTGCAGGAATAGCCCGGCCAGACGAACCAAAACTGGCCCTGGAAACGAGGCTTCATTCCACCCCATGTGTGTGCCCACTACGGGTTTTACAGTGCGCCAGCTCACGCGCTCAATTCCATAACGACTCGTCACAATTAACAACCGCAGCTTAATTAGGCACATGGAAATGAAACTAGCACTGCGACAATTAACGTATCAGCATGACAAATAATTATCGTTACGCCCCTGGACGCACAAAGAGCCGATATAAAAACATGCCCGTCACTTTCGCGACCCGCTAATTTACACTGATATGTAATGTATCGTTAAAGCAAGTCAGTACAGTTAAAATCAGTGATCGTGTAAATTGCAACTTAGACAACACTGAGCAGCATATGGTTAAGTAATCTGTTCCCTATCCTTCCAGTTAATAAGTTAAATGCGCTAACAAAGTGCTACGCAAAGCCACCGCAATAACACTGAAATTCATCGATAAAACATTTAAGGCTTCGCGACTTAAGCGTTAGGCTACGTCATTTCAGTCATGCGCTCGCAAAAACACAGGCAACCCACGCGCACGCAATGAGAGACTTGGCACGGGCAATAAACAAAAACGAAACGCGCGAACGATTCCAATCCGAGACGATATAACCGTGTGCTTCCCTTGCCCAGACGGGGAGGTTGGAGTGGCTAAGGTTTGAGTGGACAGGTCTGGCCACTTCGTGTACAGTCCTCTGGGTGAGGGCCTCCCCCACGCCGCGCTGCCGACCATGGGGCATTACTTTATAAGACCATACTTCGCCACAGCTGGTGAGCGAGCATTGAAGGCGAGGGAGCATAAACGTGGGCGCACGCAAGTACAGCACAACGGATTGTGCCACACCGTCCCCTCCTTTGTCATCATTGATTTTTGGTTTTGGCCACCGTAACGGCCTGGCCAAATTTCTATCGTACGAGCCTCCACCACCTGACGAAACCCAGACAAATGAAACTGGCACACGCACAGGCGCTGAACAACGCGCCAATTATTATCGTTTCAGCTTTCTCACCGGTGAGCTGAAGGGACAATTTTCACAGTCACCCAAAAATATATATATTACGAATAATAATATTATTATCTACGTGTTGAGTCAATAGGAATGTGTGTTGATCAGAGAGGAATGAACGGCCCTGGCGTTACAATATTTAAACGTGTCACTTCAGCATCACGGCTGTGTCTCGTCGGCAAAGTAACACCCGGACCGTTCAGGCTAACGAGAGCACGTGTAATAATCTTAGGTTTTTTCGGTAAAGTCACGTGGGTAAAAAATAATATAAATAAAATAATAAATGAAAAGAAATCAATTAAATCACATTTATTATTATTTTATTTCTATTCTTTTTTACCTACGTGACTTTACCGAAAAAACCAAAGATCATGAATCCTTGCAGTCACGAAAGCTTCAAATCTAGAAACACGTGTAACAACTTCACTGTGGCGTCGCACGCCTGTCAACCCCGCCACTTTCGGAGCAAGGGTTGGTGGAGGACGTGGACATTTGTGAAAGTGTCTCTCTCAATCCCAGTATTGGTTAGTACTTGATTGAGGCTGCCTGGGAATTACACATGTTGCCGGCTCGGGCCACAAGGTGGCCAGGATATGGATGAGCAGTGAGTGGCTTTGTGTGCCCGTTTGTATCGGAACCTTTTGAGTGGTATCCCCTCATATCTGTCGGGTTTTCTCCGAGCACTCTCGTTTCCTCACACACAAAGTGTACATACATTTGATTAAAAAAAAGGAATTGGCCAAACATCCAAATGCAGCACCCTCCTGAGAAATGATCTTGAGACTCAGTGAGGCTTCTCCCCGCCAAATTGCAATGTTTTGCCAATAACATTGAAAAGTGGCTTCGCGTGGGATAACTTCAGAGTGCCCGGAGAAAACAAATACGCATGAGGGGAGTAACACATGACCAGTACCGTGTGCAATCTCCTAGCCAGTACACAGCTGCCCCACGCCGACATCACGCGGCAAGCCATGGTGGGTCACCCATTTAAGTAATAACCAGGCCACAAATGAACCAGGATACCTTGCTGATCTCGTCAAGGGTCATAAACCATCATCACGCAAACTCTGTTCATCCTCGCAGCAGCGGCTTTTGGCTGGCCATCGAACAAAAACGGTCACCGCATCGCGCGCTTTCAGATGCGCTTCGGAGGCCGTCTGGAATGCTCTTCGTTCGCGTATTAAACCTAAATTGAAAACTAATTCTTTTAGAACTTATTTTTGTGTTTTAGTTTGTTGTTCTTCCCCCTGCACCTCCCATTATCACGGTTGGCTAAGTACGGTGCGAAAGAAGTTCAACATACGTTAACCTCACTTAGCTTCCGGAAGGTCACACAGCATCCGGCGCATTCAGGGCGATTCGGTCGTGCACGAGCAGGCCACTCGGTGGCGGCAGCGAATGTGATGAGGCACCCGTTTGGAACTGGCTCGCGAGCAAATGACTTCCAGATAAAAGGGTGACGACATGGAACAACGCGAGCCCTAAAGGAACTCCAAACAATGACATCGCCGGCGTTCCGTGCCCAGACGCCACCCGTCTGGGCACGCCGACATTCGTTCGAGCGGCGCGCGTCAAAACATTGCGAGCGCTAAAGTGCAACGGGCCCACCGCAGAGCGTCGCCTGAGATGCACCACACAGGACGAGCGATACACAGATCCACGTGGCGTACGCAAAGCAAATTGGAATACCACGTTTGAATATATTGGAATCGGACATTTTTGTTCCGTCATAATGTCTGACTTGACAAAATCAATGTAAGTTCATTATTTATTTTAATATATATATATAATCATTACGGTCTTATCATGTTATTATTACCCTTACATTGCCCCAAATATACGTAGACGTCAGCAATGAGCAGTGAACAGTTGAAAGAGCGACGTTTTGAATTGATCGATAACGGCTGACATTTCTTCCACCCAACGAGCCCCAATAGATGTCCTTCTCTGGCTGGTCTCACACTCCCTCGCACTCCGGCCGTGTCTCTAACCAGCCAGCCAACTCCCTCCACCCAACTCCACGTCACCCACACAGCCAGCGTCATACGTCACTCAGCTAGCTTCAAACAAATAATGGCTTGAACTCTGTATATAGGTTACGTACATGCGGTAGATATTGTTTAACCCGGAAAAACAATATTGGAAGAATCAAGTTTCATAGCGAATCCCGTGACAATTAGTATTATTTCATACTGTAACAAAGCGCTCATAATTTGTCTCTGGTAAAAAGGAAGTTACCAAGCTAGCAGAGCAGTTACCAGGCTGCCACGCTCGCAGACTTCCTGGCGAAACAGAACTTATCTTGTGTCGACTTGCAACCACTTTAATTTATTCCAACTCGAAACCACCGTCGACTCGCCGCCCAATGTGAACAAACGCAGGACCACACTTGAACGGCTCATACTCGCCCACGCGTTACTACCTTGTGACAATGGCCAAGCGAGTTCACCATTAATACTCAAAAACAGCATTAGCCTTGCAGTTACGAGAAGAAGTAAACCTCTCGGCAAGAGACTGGGATCGCACATCACCCTCGCGACGCACTCAGTTTAACTCGACCGAACTCCCGCCGGCGCCGTCGACGGTTCTTTTCCTCCCATCGCAAATCCCACGCACGCCGCTTCGCCCCGCCGGTCGCACGATGACGACGACATGCGAACGAGCCCGTTTTACCGTCGCGCTCAGAAGTCAATTCCCGCGGTGATGTCGCGCAGCTCGGACGAGTCGGACCGCGCCGACGCGTAGCTCCCGGCCTCCGACGCCTGGCTCAGCAGCGGCACCTTGTCCCGCTTGCGCCGCGACGCCGTGCGCAGGGACGGCACGGCGGGCGAGCAGCCGTCTCCGATGATGCCGCCGCCGCCGCCTCCGTTGGGAGCGGCTCGATCGACGCCGGTGCCGCCGCCGCCGCCGCCGCCAACGCCGCCGCCGCCGCCGCCGCACGCGCCGGGCGCGGAGGAGAGCTGCAGGTGCTGGCGGTAAGTCTCGCCGTCGTCCAGGCTCTCGGGCAGCGGGTGCCCGCGGCTCTCGGGCAGGAACATGACGCTGAGCAGGGCGACGACGTCGAGCGCAGCGAGCACCACGTGGTGCAGGAAGGAGCCGCGCTCCGTCAGCAGCTCCTCGAGCGGCGCCGACACGCGGCCCAGCGACGCGCAGCCCGCCGCCAGGCCCAGGCCCGCGCCGCTGGAGCGTGCGCCCATCGGCAGACACACCACGCACACGCACAGACACGCACACACGCACGCACACACCCACGTACACACGCACAGACACCCACACACACACACGCACACACGCACAGACACGCACATACACATCCACACACACACACGCACACACGCACACACGCACACACGCACCCACGCACACGCACGCACACACGCACACACCCGCGCACACACACACCCGTGCACACACGCACGCACACGTACATACAAATGAACACATGAACAAATTCACGCACACACGCACGCGAATTTGAAAAATGTACTGCAAATGACTTCATTGGAATAGACATAACAATCATGCTACTATGAAACTTGGCGAGATACTCCTAAAAAGAGTGTCATGAATTTCACTGAGGTTTAAACGGGTGTAGTAATTTACACCATTGGAACCTCATTTGCCAGTAGAAAAATATGATAATTGATTTTTGACCCTTTTATCTGGCAACAAAACTGACACCTTTTTTTTTACGAGGAGTCATGTTTGCATAGACCACAATATCTGGTCCAACACCATGTGAGACTAGGCTCTATGGAAAGCTGTCTCGGGTGTAGACCAATCAACTTCAAGGACAGTGCATACATTATCAGAGTTATGTTTTTTTGTTTGCATTATGACCGCAGGTATTGTGGTCTATGTAAACATGACTCCTCGTAAAAAAATGTGTTAGTTTTGTTGCCAGATAAAAGGGTAAAAAACCAATTATCAAGTGTAGTAATAAAAATACTTAATCAACATGCACGCTTACATATATAGACACACACACATACATATATATTGACATGCACAGATACACAGACACACACACGGTGTGTGCGAACTGCACGGCACGTACACAGATACACACACGAGTGACATCAACAGGATTGGAGCAACTCAGAGGGCATTCTGGGTCAACTGCACGTTTGTCACAAACACATTCATCGTGGCAGCGCTTGCTTGAGCCAGAGTCTTTGTCTACACACGAGTTTACACACGTACACAAGCAAGGACATTTATTTAAATGTATTTACCTAGGAGAGTAAAGCGGAGTCTCATGATGGCTCCTCCATAGGAGGGGTGCCACTGCTTTTGGATGCATGGCCATTTTCACAAACGGGTCTGAATTGAGCCGAGCTAGAATTTGGATGGGAAAACCAGGTGTCGTCGGCTGGGTCTGCGAGGTGGCCAGCAGATGGCAGTGTAGCAACAGACTCCTGAATCCGTTACCTCCTTGTGTGCAAGGGTTTCTTCCAACATACAAAACGCTCGTGAACGGAATTGGCTCAACATCCGAGGAGCCGCACGATTCAGGCCACGCTTTGCAAGCACGTTTACAATGTAAAGATTTTGGTTGTAAGCAAACTCTAAATTCCCGGTCGCTCTGAGGAGGTCAGTGCGCTTGCCTCCTGGCTTCCGAGACCTGATGAGTTCGGCCACATTCGGGGTGACATCGTCAAAATTTAGATTTGGTGGAGAACCACGTATTTTATCTCGGTGATGCCAATTGCAAAAGTCACAGACTGAGAGGCCCCCACCCCTACTTGCTTGGCTTAAATGCCCTTCTTCCAAATTACAAATTGCACCGTTCATATTATCAGCAAGGAGTCGCAGTGGAAGAACTTCGCGAGAGTGGCGAAACGCCGTTTAACTTTTTGCCGCCACAATTCTCCCCCTCGGCTCCGCGCTCCCCAGCGTGACGGCTACGCCCGGCGGCGGCGGCGGCGGCGGCGGCGGCGAGAGGCGCTCACGTACCGGACCACGGTGGGCGTCACCTCGGCCGCCACGAATACGCCGAGCCCGCCGGCAGCGTGCGACACCACCAGGCCGAGCAGCGTGAGCGCCAGCACCAGCTCCGGCACCAAGTCTGCGGGGGGCAACAGGGGTGGCGGTGGCGGCCAAGAACACGCGCGTCACGCACGTGCCCGCGGGGCGCGCACGCGCGCACACACACAGAGACAAAGATTCCCCGGATAGCCTTAACAGACTGTTGGAGGCAAGTGCTGTTTGCGAGCACCGATGAAGGCCCGGCACGGCAGACGAGGGCTAGGTGGCAAGCACAAATTCCCGGCCGCCTTTGTCTCTCCAGTGGCGATGTTTACACATCACACTTGGTCCTCATTTGAGGCCGAGTCAACCTAGGGGAGGCCCTGGACCGGTTCAGATAAGCGTCACTGGTGTTGGCCATGAGCGGGAATCGAACCAGGGTCGCCGGGTTCGTAGCGCACCACCGCTCCCCACACATACACACAATACACACAAACATACAGGCATATACACAGACATAAATACATAAACACAAGTACATATACATACGTAAAATTGGGGAAAATTACACCAAAGATAGCACTTGTTAATGATGTTAACCATGGCCGGGAATCAAACATTTGCTATTCGCTACCGTAGTTCGGTGTGTGCGAACTGCACGGCACGTACACAGATACACACACGAGTGACATCAACAGGATTGGAGCAACTCAGAGGGCATTCTGGGTCAACTGCACGTTTGTCACAAACACGTTCATCGTGGCAGCGCTTGCTTGAGCCAGGGTCTTTGTCAACACGTGAGTTTACACACATACGTACATGTGTGTGTGTTTACACGTACGTACATACACGCGTTTACACACGTACGTAAAGGCACACCCGTGAGTAAGCAGGTGACGGAGAGCGTGTGTTTGAACAGCAAATAGGTTCGTGACCCACATGTGCCGCCACGCATATGTGGGCTTTATCCGGCTGGAAATATACACGTACAGCCCCCTTTTTTATTTACAAATCCACCGTTGGTTGAGGGCCTCCCCCCCCAACCCGCGCCTGTGCCGCTCACTGGCGTGGGGGGGGACCAAAATTCACCGCGACGGTGAGCGTGGTGATCGTAGCAGGCGCACACTCACACTGCGTGAGCGCCAGCAGCAGCAGGCTGGCGAGTCCCATGAGGATGACGCAGGCGAGCAGCGTGCCACGCCGGCCCATGCGCTCGGCCGCCACGCACGTGACCAGGCAGCCGACCGCGGCGGCGCCCGCCATCATGTAGTAGCGCGCGTAGAAGCTGTGGCCCGAGTCGCGCAGGTACTGCATAAAGCACAGGTGCAGCCCGCTGCCGATGAAGCTGCCGGGTCACGTGCACAGTCGTGTTGGAGGGGGGAGAGAGGGGACAATCGGTGACTCGGCAGCCGGGTTTCTGAGCTTTTGTTAATTTATTGAAGCGGTTTGCAGTGTTATAAATATAGGAGGTTGTAACAACACGCGTGCGTTGCATGCACAGACCACCAGCTCAAAAGAACTGAACGTGTGGCAATTTTGTCATTTAAATCAGTGCTTCTCAACCTCTTTCATTTCACGGCACACTCGCGAGCTTGCTCGACCTTACGCCGCGCACCGAACCAAAGAATCACCGTGGGCCTGGGTGGGCGAGTGGGGACGCGTTATAGCGACTGTTTGCCAAACTGCGCAAAGGGGCGGCCGGGTGTGGTGCTGGCCACCCACCCCCTGCGTGTGCCGTGCCGGCCTTCATAGATGCTCGCTAACAGCACTTGCCCCAACAGTCTGTTAAGGTTATACGGGGTATCTTTGCCTTTGTTTACATGGGTGAGCGTCTCGGTCACGTGTCTCACGTGATAAAGCAGAGGATGAGCAGGTTCTTCCATATGTTGCGTGTGCTGAACAGCTCCAAGACGTTGTGCTTACGCGGTTTAGACGCAAACTCCAGGGCGCACTCAATTTCTGTAAGACAGACAAAACACATCACACTTTTGTTCTTACGCTTGTTTGCCCAGGAGTGCCGCACTGAGTCTCAAGACTTTATGAGGCTCCCGCCAATGTTTTTCGCAGCATGGAGGAATGTCTAACACTTAATTCTAGATTTGAAGCTTTCGTGACTGCAAGGATTCATACTCTTAGTTTTTTCAGTAAAGTAATGTAGGTAAAAAATACGATAGTAAGAATTCGATACATTCCATTCATTGGCTACCCCATTCTGATAAGCTCCCCCCCTCTCCTCCCCCTTAACTTGTATTTAAGAACTTGCATCTTGGAATCACTGCCTCACTTGATACAGCAAATCTGGCTGTGACGGTCCCACCTGATGACGGAGACTTGCGTTGCCTCCGAAACGTCGTGATTTTTTATTATTAAATTTTTATTAATTTTTATTACATTTTTTACCTACGTGACTTTACCGAAAAAACTAAGAGTATAATGTCTAACACCATGCCATGTGTTTTTCCTTAACACTCCGCCCCCTCTGACTCACCCTGGAAAGCATCATTGCGCCGGGCCACATCATCGTCCTCGGTAGCGCCGTTACGCTCGGCAATTGTCTCCAGGGCAGCGCGAGCCTCCCCCACCTGGCGCGTGGCGAGGAGCCAGCGCGCGGACTCACCGAGCACGCTGCAGACACGCGCCACACACGCACACACACATGGCAGCCTCCATATAAACACACGCACGTACACACGGCAGCCTCCATATGAACACACGCACGTACACACGGCAGCCTCCATATGAACACACGCACGTACACACGGCAGCCTCCATATGAACACACGCACGTACACACGGCAGCCTCCATATAAACACACGCACACACACAGAAGCCTCCATCTAAACCCCGGCAGCCTCCATCGAAACACACACGCACACGGGAGCTTCTGTCTAAACCCACACACGCATAGGCAGCCTCCATTTAAACCCTGGCAAGCCTCCATTTAAACCCACTCCAGCAGCCTGAGTTATTAGAGCATATTTTTCACTTAGATGTACGTAAGCATGTTGAACTTCTTTTGCACCGTACGTAGCTAACCATGTGCTAATCAGAGATGTGAGGTAAGGACAGCATTAAAGAGCCTTTGGCCCATATTTTTTGTCATGGCTCTGGCTAAGCTGAGCCATCTTTGGAAGCAATTGAGAGGCTCCAGCCTAAGTTAAGCATTGTTTGAGGCCACGCCACTGCCAAACCACACGGCAGAATACGGCATTTCATGTTAGGTGCGCAACTCTATCCGAAATCGCCTTGAATCCTAAACTCCAGCGTTCATCCACGCACGCGCAACATGCACGCACCACGCCAGGCTGACGGAGAGCACGAGCGGTGTGGCCAGCACGGGTTGCAGCACGGCCCAGTCACGGCACAGCAGCGCCAGCCCCGGCAGCACCATCTCTCCGCCCACCAGGAACACCATGGCCATCATGCAGCGCATGAGCCGGCGCGGGGGGTCGCACATCTCGATCACTGCGGCACACACACGCGCGCGACACGATCTGTTAAGACCAAGCGGCACAAGAGGTACAACATCTGCCACCCTAGGGCCGAGATGGGACACATCGGGGTGTTTGGTTTTAATGAGAGCTCGCAGAAAAACTTTGAAAACTGCACAATTTTTTTTTTTAAAACCTCACCATCTTTCTCACAAATGCTAAAAAATATATATATATAAATGATCAGTTTTCTGTCTAAACAATTAGGCATGAAGCCCACTTCATGCGGCGTCAATCGTGAGTAATCTTTATCCGTACTTCACCACACTAAGTGTGGGTTGGTGAAGGGGAGGGACCCAGAAATAGTTCTGAAAATGCTCGCTAGTGGTGTTAGCCGTGGCCGGGGTATGAATACAGGCCACTGGGGTCATAGTGCAGTGCGCTAGAAACTGTACCAACTCTCCACCCCAACATTGCCACATCACACTACTATTGATTTATTGAAGGATAATTATTGTGCTTTTGCTTTCACAGTATTCCATCGTTAGTCACAAAATTGCCGTCCGCGATTTTGCGAATTGTATCTGGAACTCCAAGTGACTGCATCGAGAGAGAGAAAGAAAGTGATGAGATAAAGTGATGAGAGGGAATGTGATGCGAGAAAGTGATGAGATAACGTGATGAGATAAAATATATAATTTCGTTGGCTAATATCATTATCTGCAAATTGTGCTATTCAGGAGCATCTATGGAATGTATCCCTCGCAAATAAGGAGAGAACGCTGTTTACCTTGAAAACATGGAAGCCTAACCTGGCTTAAGTTGACAAACTACAACCTAACAACAAAAACTGCCATTCGCCACTAAGTGGCGGTGACATCATTACGGAGCTTGTGCCAGACGATATGGACTTTAAGGCCACATGCAGTGTCGGACGCCCGCTGGCAGGAGGTGACGGGACAGACCCAGGTGCCATGGGTTGACTGAGATGACTGATGCACCATCTGTGCCCCCTACTATGCAACTTGCTGTGTTTTAGCCGCCCGGCGCTCCGCTCGTTGTTGTGAGCATCACTCCTCTGCCCTCCGCTGTTGCTGGATCGAGTTTTCCTCCAACTGCCCAGTAGTGTACATCACGAGCCTCCTAACCGAACGCACAAACCCTACGACAGCCTGTTTGTGCATGAGAGCCACCCATCCGAGCACTGTCCAGGTTCAGCACCTGCTTAGCTTCCAAGATCTGACGAGGTCGGGTGCATTCCCGATTGATTTCGTCACGAGTTAACACGTACCCTATTGCTTATATCCTTACTATGGGCCCCAACACGAATTCTTACCATATCCTCACAGGGCACGACACTACCTAAACATGATTGCTCTCTTAGGTTTAATCAAATCCTCATTCGCGCCGGTACCGCATTGCCCACGGTGAGCTATCTCTCAACCAGAATTGGGAAATCAAGCCTGTCCCTTTCCAGTGGATCAAGTGACACACGTACACACGTGACTCGACACCGTACCTTATCCCAAAGGCTCCAATTACGCCTGGCAATTATCGGCTTTTCGCTGTTCATTATTACCATAAAGTGCTTTCCTTCAGTTGCTTCACAGAGGGCTTACAATCTGTGATTTCAAGACAGATCTCGTTAAATGCTGCCTGCAGGCGATGTGTGCTTTTTTAAGTTATCCAAGCATTCCCTTCAAAGCCCCCGAAACACCCATGCAGCATTGTGCTATCAATTTTTTAGCACCATTTCAGGCTATCATCTTTATTTTATGCAATGATATACTGTATACCAGGGGTGGAACAATGCATCGATGGAGCACCTGATGGCGATTCTCAAGCTCATCTTACGTGCATGAATAACGTGCACAGGAATCAAACGGTCTTGCTATTTGTATATGCATACCTGTCAACCCATACAGTTTACCCGTATTCTTGTACAGGGAAATTGAGTTTTCAGGTCCATACGGCGTGCAGCCGTTTCAATCAAGGCAAACTAATTTTTTTGTCTATTTGTTTGTGTTTCTCCCTTGTGATTGGACTTTGTAGGATGAATGTTGAGATTTTCAAGGGAACGGGGTGACCAATAAGGTCTGAATTGTTCTGTAATAAGGGAGGCACTGAAAAGGGGTTCACAGCTATGTATATGTTATTATGCACCAGTGTAGCGGTGGCGCAGTCGTTAGCTTTGCTTTGAACTCGGCGACCCGGGTTCGATACCCGGGAAATATCTGAAACGGTCCTGGGCAGCACCCCCCCCCCCCACCGCCACTTCACCAACGTAGTGAAGTATGGTCAAAATATCCCCATGACTAACACGGCATTGGGCGGCATTCGACCGCCACTTAACGAACAAAGGGTAGTAAATTACTGTAATTATGTCGAATGTAATGATTGCAAATAACCACTGCAGCTACAGCAGGCACAACAATTCACCGCATTCTGACAAAAAAAAACATTATTGATTCTGAAATCGAATCATGACCTTGATTGAGACAATTAATCCATTCGCTGGGAGTTAGGGGAGATGGGGAGGGAATAATTAATCGTTATACGCACACTGCATGGACGTGATAATGAATGTGTAGCAATTAATTTGGCAACACACTTATCGCTTTTATGCATTTCATCACTCCATTATTGCGTCGTCGTTTTTGAAGCCGTGGTCCGTGCCCACGAAACATCAAATACAACGATCAGATTTCACACTCAAGAGTTTAACTCTTTCCCTTGCGGACTAGCGCACCCGCTGCAGCAAAAACATGGCGCACCACCAAACAATGGAACAACCCAACCTGGCAATGCCTCATTCTGTCTCATCGCGGAATCGTGAATTTCCATTCCATTACATTGGTCAACACACTTTTTCTGGCATAAGGTAATCCAACGGTTTTAAGGTAATTTTGGGGTGCTGATTCCAAATCTGGCATCAGTTTTTGTATATCACATCAGGTTTTTGAGATATCAAATATTGCATTTTCAATAAAAACTGCAGAATAAAAATATTAAATAAATGTGGATATCTACATAAAATGATATTATAAACACACTATCCTAAAAATACAGCACCATATTTTAACACTAAAGCAGTCACTGACTCGCAACAACTTGCCATCATAAGTGACAGAGTTAATTTCGGGTAAAATCAATGAAAATGGGGTATGCCGATAGCATAAAATGAGATGTGATAGAGCAAATCTGAGATCAGATTTGGAATCAGCACCCTGAAATTAGTCTAAAACAGCTGCAAAAGTCCAGGCCAGAAAAAAAAGGCTTTTTTTGTTGAACAGTGTTATTAATCACGCTGTCATCTGAATTGCAAAAAAAGCGCTATCAAAGCGTGCCGAGTATTTTTTTTCGTCTGTGGGAAAAAAGCACTAAATATAAATTTGAATGCAAAAGAAAAACCCGCACGAAAAAAATATCGCGACGGTAAGCCGTCGGCTACGAAGACAAAGGGAATTTGTGCATAATTTCCAACGCAGTGAAGCCAATTATGCGAACTAAGGAGTTTCTATTGCCTATCAAGGAAATGTTAAATGCCCGTGGGGAGCGTTGCGACGCTCAACGCGTTAGGCCGTACTCGTGAACAAGTCGGGACTGCGAGGAAGTCCTAGCACGGTTATAATGAGCACCTGCGTTTCTTCCACATGACCACTTGTGACGCCCTGCAGTGAGCGGTGGCTGTGTTAACCGGGCTGATGTTAACTGCTGTTAACTCTCAATCATCCGGGGTGACGGGAGGGGGTGGGGGGGGTGAGAATGGTGATAGAGACAAAACAAAACCAAGAATAATGAAAATGATAGTACCATTGGAACCTCCTTTGCCAGTAGCAAAATCTGATAATTGTTTTTTAACCCTTTTATCTGGCAACAAAACTGACACCGTTTTTTTTACAAGGAGCCATGTTTGCATTGACCACAATACCTGCAGTTGGAATGCAAACAAAAAACACAACTCTGATAATGTATGCACTGTCCTTGAAATTGATTGGTCCACACCCGAGACAGCTTTCCTTAGAGCCTAAAAAAAAGGTGGCAGTTTTGTTGCCAGATAAAAGGGTAAAAAAACAATTATCAAAATTATAGTAATTATGGTGTAAAAATGTATCACTCATCTATGCAAAAACAGGGGGTGATGCCACAGAATGCGTCAGCTGTTTTCATAGCATCTTCATCGGTTTACTTTCCGATTTGTCTACCTTCACGTGGGCACTTAAGTCACTGACCGCAACGAGTGAGGAACAGCTATTAATAGAACCAGAGTTCGTGCAAAACGAATATGAGCACAGTAAATCTGCAACCCGGATAATCCACCCACAGATATTCAAGAGTTAACCGTTTGTCTCGATCGCCTCTGAAATTAAATACTCCCCCCGGCAGCCTGCTATCCCCCAAAACCCCCCTCATGCTTACAAAAAAACAACAACTCCTTTCTATTTCATCCACAATATAATCGTGTGCACATCTTGAACTTTCTGTGTATTGAGGTGCGATTGCATTTCGGCGCTGTAGACATTCTTCATTTACTTTTTCTGCAATGTTATCCCAATTGTCCTATCATTTGTGGCCGGGTTGCTTCTGAAAAATAAGTGAATACTTCAGTGGGCTTTTCTTGGTAGGATGGGGATGGTTTCGTTCGAATTTGTACCTGTTTAGAAGATTTGTTTACCTTTCTTGTACTTTGCACTGCTGTCGTGTTTTTGTGCTGTTTGTTGTTGTCATGTTCTTACCCGCCCCGACTGGACATCTGTGAAAGAGCTTCATAGCTCATCGGATTCCTCCAGTATAAATAAATATTCTGTTTCTATTTCGATTTAAAGCTTTCGTGACTACAGGGATGCATCTTCTTGGTTCTTTCGGTAAAGTCACGTAGAAGGGAAATAATAAAATAATAAAAATAAAACATAATAAAATAATTCTCACGACGTTTCGGCCACAACGCAAGCAGCCGTCCTCAGGTGAAGAACAGGTCTGTCGGAAAGACAGCGTCTGAATGCATTCAGACGCTGTCTTTCCGAAACGTCGTGATAATTATTTTATTATGTTTTAGTTTTATTATTTTATTATTTCCCTTCTACGTGACTTTACCGAAAGAACCAAGAAGATATTCTGTTTCTGTTCCGCTGCCATTGTTAAATGACGTTGCCGATCGTTTGTCAGCGCGCGGACAAGATCGAGCGGGCAGGTCTGATGAGATCGATGGACGATACCCACGGCAGGTGGGTGATTGATTACTCTTCGCTGGGTGTGTGGGAAAGTGCTGCCCCCTACTGTGTGGAACAGGGGTCGTTTGAAAGGATCTCAATAAGTAGCTCTGCGATATCCGCTTCTGTGGCATGTTCTATAACACGAAGGGTCACACGACAGCGAGACAGCACACTTGGGATATAATCCGGGGGGAGGCAGCGGGGGGCAAAAGATCAAAAGAAACACTGCGATGCACAGCCTCAGTTCCCATTCTCCAAAGCAACTGCCCGTTTGCACGCGACGGCTCTCACGGATGAGGTAGAGGGAGAGGAAGACGCCAGGGAGAAAGAGGCCTTGCCCCAGCCGCAGCACGGTGAACATGACGGGTCCGCTGGATAGGCCCATCGCGAATCCCACCAGCGATGTCAGCACCAGGGAGATGAGCAGCACGCAGCGGCGGCCCAGCCTGAAGCCCACGCGACGAGCGTCAGTCAAGGGTGTGCTTGGGCAGGGATACATTTCTCACCGAACATTATCCACATTCCTGGCATGCACGTAGATATGTTGAACTTTTTTCTCGCTGTACGTAGTCAACCGTGCTAATCCGAGGGGGAGGAAATCGGGGGTGCCGGGGAAGGAGACTGGAGCGTGGGGCGTGAGACTAGTGCTAGCCACAGCCATCGCAGAATGTATACTGGTTGTGGTGTGCCGGGTAAGTAAATGTTTTGCACATCACCTGACCAGGACCTCAGATTATCACGTTTGGATACGTACGATGCAAAAGAAGTTCACCATATATACATACACTATTGTTAAAGTAAATGGTACAAACTGTACAAAAGCAGTGGGAAAAGAGAAACCAATACAAACCAGATGGTAAATATTGAGATAAAACATGTATTTAGTCTTGAAAGGAATCATGATTCTAAATGCTGACAATGAATCAAATCACTGTGTGCGTGGAAACGGCGGTCAGCAGTGAATCTTTACATTCCCATTGCCAAACAGCATCCAACCAAGTTTATTTCATTAAACCTAGGAGCAGAGAAAGGATGAGAAATTCTTGCAATGTTAAGTCAATTCACCTCACCCCAGATTCCAGAGCTCTCCTTCTCAATGAGTCCCCCCCCACTGTGCCCCCGTTGCTTGGCTGTTTTCGAAGTGCGTTAATTTATTTTGCCCCGTTAAAGCAGGCAAAGGGAGTTATGGCTCTTTAAGTCCGCTACAGCGTTACGTCACTCTAATCCCTCGCCTAGCGCACACGCGTGAATTGCACAGTCACACCCTAATCCCAGTTAGCTCGTTATGGTCCACTTCTTGAAGGGGTGGAATTTTACACGGGAAGCTATACACACTCAACCGCTTCAACGGGACAACGGCCGGCTTGGTGTGTTTGCCAGGATGTACATGTGTACTCGTACAGCACTTCTTGTCAATTCACTCGTGAGATGAGGGCCTCTCAAAGCCACGTGAGGTCGCGAGGGTTATATTACCATACTTCACCACGCTGGTCAGTTCAGGCTGGTAACGGGCAGGGAGCATAGAAAGTAAAGTCTAAAATAGACTTGTATGTTTCGATTTAAAGCTCTCGTGACTGCAGGGATTCATCTTCTTGGTTCTTTCAGTAAAGTCACGTAGAAGGGAAATAATAAAATAAAATTTACATCATAAAATAATTCTCACGACGTTTCGGCCACAACACAAGCAGCCGTCCTATTATTTCCCTACTACGTGACTTTACCGAAAGAACCAAGAAGACTTGTATGTATTGGCCTCCGCTGGCCGCCACGTAGCCCGACAAGATCACGACAACCTGGCGTGTCCGGTGGTCACCCAATCCTCCACCATCAGCAAAAGTTAATCCACTACTGGATGAAGGCCTCTACAATCTGCCGCCATTTTCTTAGGAAGCCACTGGAGCTATACATTTTTAAATCTCGATTGAAAACGAATTTCTTTAGAACTGCTTTTTGTGTTTAGTTTGTTGTCCTTCCCCCCCCGCACCTCTGATTAGCACGGTTGGCTCCGTACAGTGCAAAAAAAGAAGCTCAACATACATACATATATACAATCCATCGGTTGAACTGCTTCAGTGCAATGGTATATGCCAAAACATTCAATGAAAACTACCCTACGGAAGTACATTTTAAATTGCAACATTTTGAGAAAATAACCCGCTTCAACCGAGTATTATACAATTGATTGCTTCAGTCAATTCGGCTCCACTAAACCATAGCGTTTTCTTTGATGTAAGAAGAGGTCTTCCGAGCAGATGGGATGGTGGGATCACAGCCTCCTTTGAGGATTGCGTGCTCTTTGACGGGAGCGCCATCAAAACGGTAGCCGGGGGCCAACACACACGTCGCCCGTGACCAAATTAGCCGGAAAAGCTCCCGACTTCGTTCGATAAGCCTGGCTACTGCTTGTATGGCCAGCCACCAACAATAGGTTGCTGCTATACACGATGGGAATATGTATGTGGTGGGCAAGCCGACGGCAGTGTCCATCATTTGGAGACCAGAGCCAAGTCAAGACTGTTTTGCAAATTTGCAAATTGCATTCTGCTCCGATGGATATGACTGTTGGAAATATGCAAAATGGCCAGTCACCCCTAAGCCCTAATATTGCCAATTAAATACTTCTCTAGACAAATGCATGTTTGAATGCATCATATAACCCATCTTGTACGGATGATTAGACCGAATTTGTTTTTAACTTAAAAATGTAGTTTTTTTCGTAGCAAATGCCATGGGCCCATATATTTTTGTAGGGTTGGGCTCCAATAGTCGTTTTATGTCAAAATTCTTCAACGCTCTACCATTAACCCTCCATCACCTGACAAGATTGTCATGTTAACAAAGACATTCTTTATACGTGCCAAAGTATTGATCGACTTCTGACCAATAAATCCCCTCGACTGACTTTAACATCAACGTACGACGTTTCGCTGCAACTGCTTTGAGCTTCCTCAGGTGCTTCGACCAGAAACTTGTTGTTGTTCACACCACCACCACCACCACCACTCGCCTGTCAGACAGCGCTCCCATGGCCACACAGCCAACGACGTAGCCGACCATAAACGCGAGGCGTTCAGCCGGCACGAGCCACCACTTCTTGCACACCAGGTCCCACTGCAACGAGAACAACAAGACGGGGGGGGAAGAGGAGGGTTGACCGCGGACAGGGAGCAATATTTACGGCCGTCAATGCTGCACAGCAAAGGATAATTACATCCTCGCACAACAAGACATCATCCCGGCCAAATCCGTTGATGCCACCAAACCTCGCCAACGCTTTCTAATCTCCGCCAGATCCCGCAGCAGCTGCACATTAGGCAAGTGACCCTTCAAGACTTGCCCTAACAATACCCCACCATTTCGTCTTCGCTCTTCCCTTTGGCCACTGGATGTAAAGTGATCACTCCAATACTGTACCTGTCTCTGTAATGAGTTCTCCCTGCAAACACTGCACACGTTCTCACCCAACACAACCATTTTTTCCCCAAAAAATGCATGCATGCATACAGCGCACCTAAACCGCTTAGCCATATGGAATTCTATGCCCTAAGCCAGCTATAGCTTAGGCAAGCCTAAGGCACACTAAACAACTGATACTGTATTGCAGCTTTTGCGCCCAATCCCATCAGACTTTGGCAGCTAAGCAGAGTTGAGCCTCCATAGCGCATGCATGTGCGATCACCATGCACAACAGGTTGTTATAGGCTGTGAGGATACGTTGAGCTGAGGGCAATGCAGCCAAATAGATGGTTGTATTGTACTTCTACGCCGCACTCCCTGCCTTTACCAACCCACTCACCGGTGCGATGAGGTCAAAAAACCTTGGTGACCTGCATGGCATGGGGAGGCCCTCATCCACCGATAGATTGACAAAAAAAAGCTTCATAAGTAGAGAAAGCCAAACAGCCTGGGAGCTAAACAATATATTTTTACGAAGACCTGATTATTTATTGAATTACCTACATTGACACGTGACAGCGCACGATGAGATTTCTATACAATATATATTTACGCGCTAAACAGGAACCTGTCGTGAAAATGGGGTGCTCTTATCAACTACGTCTGGCGACCAGGCAGGATTTGTTGAATGAGCCCGACTCTGCTGATGAAACCCATGAGATCAAAACTCAACCAACATTTGATTACAAATGCTGCTGGATAACCCAAGGCCAGAAGGCGACTGTGACTCAGCTGTTGAAACAATATTTATCTATGTTTTAGTTACGGACAATAGTGTTACATTTATTTGACTCATAATCCTCCACAACGTTTCATGAGTTTTGATACAATTTGGGCGTATGTTCCGTCGAAATGCAACCTCATCGCTAGACAATGTACAGAGTAAGGAGGTATACACTCGGGGCAGATGTGACGAAAAGTGATGATGATGATGATGCAGCCTGTGAAGAGATAATGCAATGACGCCTTGCCACATCGTAGCTGGATGAAAATTAATTTCGATGGCGACGATAGTGACAAAGTGAGCAGTGAAAATGTTTTCACTTGAGATAATTGAAGGTCAGTAGCCTAATTAGGTCAGTGCTGGCGTGTTAATTTAAAATAAATTTCAGCTCAATGTCACAGTAATAAGGTTATTTATGAAGTGGCAGTTTCACTGCATTTTGTCAATCCTCTTATCAATTGGATGAAGGTCTCACTACTCTGTGTCGGTCGTTGAGGGCTGGTCGACCGTACATATTCCAACTGCTGGGTCAATTTGGGCTGGCGATGGGACCCACCCTGGAATCAAGTTTGATTCCTGGGTGAGCGCCACGGTGGCGAGATGTTAACTACATCGCCTGGTATACAGCAGGTCGTGGGTTCAATCCGAACCCTGACATCTGTATGTCTGGAGTTTGCATGTTCTCCCTGTACTCGTGTGGATATTTCTCCGGGCCCTCCAATTTTTTTTTCTCTCCACATTTAGAATCAACATCATGCGTTTAAGAGTATTGGGCTGCTATAAATGTCAGCATGATGACAAGCCACTTCGTTCAGCAATCAGTTTTGATGGCCAGGTCGCTTCTGCTCTCTATATAGCTTAGTGGGTCTGAGCTAGTCAAATGAAAATATAAATATCAACTCAGTTCACCGGTTTCACGGAACAGTGCGCTTAACCACCAATCTACACTAACAACGAACCTCCCTTTACCCCAATCACCGTGCCAATTGTCCCCACGCCACTCATCGTAACACACAAAACCCGCAGGGGTCACAAACTCATGGTGACCAAGCGGAGAGGGGGGGGGCAGAGGAGTTGCGTGAAGGTGAAACCACACACATGCTCACGACAATTGTAGCTCGTGAATAATGCATCACCCCCCCCGCCCCAGTCGAGTTAAGATCAATGACAATTGACACCCCACTCGAGTCTCTTCACGTCGTCAGCTGCACTGCAGAGAGCCTGTTCTACGCACAAGTTCACTCCCTTCACTTTGGCCCCGAATTGGCCTGCAGATTTGCTGGGGGGGGGGGGTTATTAAATAGGAACAAGTGTTCCAGTGAGCCAGAATCAAGTCCGGACAATCATCCCAATGTGGGGAGGGGGGTGTTTTTCCTCCAGGAACTTCAATCATTGATTCCTCCCTCCACCCAAAGATGGAATGGATGAGACAGTTTTATGTAATTATATCCATACCGCTGCTGTGTTCAAGCACGACACTGCAGATCAAAACTACCGGACACATTTCCTTTTGCAAAGTCTACATTTTGGCGTTCGCAAGTTTTCGCCAACCTTTTGATACACACATATTTTTCTTCGGTTTTATACAGCGTACGTCGATAACATTAACAAAACATTTTTAAAATGCCATTCATAATTGGACCATCTGCCACAGACAAGACTGAGCGAATGCATGAACACTTCCAACCTTAGTTGTAAAGCGTGTCCAGCCGCACAGACAAATGGCACCACCACCACCACCACCCATCCTCGCCCACCAACGGTGCCAACCTCAACCGGCCCTCACCCCCATGGGCATCGGTCCGTGAACAACAATCACGATCTCAGCACCAGTTGACCCCCCCTTGCACTCGCCTGGGTCACGATGGTTGTCCGTAGCCCCGGCTGGCTGGGGCTGACCCTGTACACCCACGCCGTGCACTCTTCCCCCGTGCCAACCTCGGTCCTGTTGACCCCAGCAGCCGCACCAACCGCCCCGTAGCGAACACGTGCGCAGTGCGGACCACCACCACCGCCACCACCACCACCGTTCATCTGCTGCTGCTGCTGCTGCAGGTACTGCTGCTGTTGCTGCTGCAGGTACTGCTGACCACTACGGGCTTCCCGACGCATGAGCCAGAGCCACACTTGCGCGTCCGAAGCGTTCGCCGGCAAGGCCGTGGGGTCCGGCCGGCATCGGTAGCTGTCCAGCGGCGCGCTGTTGAAGGCGTCGGCGCAAAGTACGCAGCCCACGAAGATGTAGGGCAACCAGGTGAGCACGGAGTGCAGCTTTTGGTGGCGTCCGAAGCCGCCGGCGGCCGGCATCAGGGCGCAGTCGAAGGAGGAGGAGGAGGCCCCCTCCGACACCGCCGCTAAGCCGGCGGCGTTGTCGGAGCTGTGCGTGGCCGGAAAGCGGCCGAGCGCTGTGGTCTCGCGTCTCGGGCTGAGGCTCGGGGTGTCCGGCGTGCTGGCCATTGTGTGTCAGCTGATGGCGGGGATGATGATGATGGTGGTGGTGGTTGTGTTGGTACCGATGCTGCTGGCGGCTGACAGCGGCGGTGGCGGTAGTGGTGGTGCTTGACAATTCCCTGCAGATGGCTGTGCACGTGGGGGGGGGGGGGGTGCTGAGGCTGCAGACTCCTCCTGCTGTTTGACAAACCCCTCAGCCGCTGCTCTTTGGGTTCCGCTGGGAGTGATGACGGCGATGCTGCGAATCGTCAAACCCTTTGCTGCTGCTGCTGCTCCTGCTACTGCTGCTGCTTCTACTACTACTGCTGCTGCTCCTGTTGCTGCTGCTCCTGCTGCTGCTACTGCTGCTGCTGCTCCTGCTGCTGCTACTGCTGCTCCTGCTACTCTGCTGCTGCTACTGCTGCTCCTGCTGTTCCTGCTGCTGCTACTGCTGCTCCTGCCGCTGCGACTGCTGCTGCTCCTGTTGCTGCTGCTCCTGCTGCTGCTCCTCCTGCTGCTGATGCTGCACACTTATAGGTGGTGCAGCCGCTGTAAGCACCGCATGTGACTTAATCGATACTTATGGTTCAGATATTGCTGGGCTGGGGGGTGGGGTGTTCTTTCTCTGTCGCCCTCAATGATGCCACTTGCTGCTGCTGCTGTTGTTGTTAGCGATGACGATCCTCTCTCCCTCTTGCCTCTGCTGCTACTGCTGCTCGCTCTATCCCCCCCTCCTGTTGCAGTTTTAAATGCCGCCGTCTGGCGCCACGACTGTTGCTGCTGCTTCTGCAACTACTTTAATGACGCCACTTCGCATGTTCTAGCCGATGCTGCCACACTGCTGCATCTCGTGCTGTAAGCATATCCCTGCCGGTGTAGTTGCCGACACTAATACCGCCAATATTGTCATCGATTGTGTAGCAATCGCCGATTCGGAAGTCGGCGATACTGCGGTTTCTGCTGCCGCAGCTCCTCCTGCTGCTACAGCTGCTGTCACTGCTGCATCCCTGCTGCAGCTCCCACTCACGGTGTCACCGCCGTGACAAATCCTCTTCCTCCTCCTGCTACTGCTGCTGTGACTTCGACTGTTGCTGCTACTGTTGCACCGTACAGTTGCTATAGCTTCTACTGCTGCAGTTATAACTTCTCTGACGCTAGACACGAACTACGGTCCTGCCGTTGTAATCCGTCACGCTGATTGTGTATCGACTGCTGCATCAGTCGCTGTACCACCCCCTACTGCTGCATCGGCTGCTGTTACCACCACCCCATACTGCTGCATCGGCTGCTGTACCACCGCCTACTGCTGCACCACCCGCTATTGCTGCTGTACCACCCCCTACTGCTGCATGCTATAACTCTCGCTGCTGTTTGCCGCCACTGCTTGCCAACCTCCACCCCTGCTGCTTGACAACCTCTACCCCTGCTGCTTGACAACCTCTACCCCTGCTGCTGCTTGCCAACCTCCACCCCTGCTGCTTGACAACCTCTCCTCCTGCTGCGTGACCTCTACCCCTGCTGCTTGACAACCTCTACTCCTGCTGCGTGACCTCTACCCCTGCTGCTTGACAACCTCTACCCCTGCTGCTGCTTGCCAACCTCTACCCCTGCTGCTGCTTGCCAACCTCTACTCCTGCTGCTTGCTAACCTCTACCCCTGCTGTGTGACCTCTACTCCTGCTGCTTGCTAACCTCTACCCCTGCTGCTGCTTCCTGCTGCTTGACAACCTCTACCCCTGCTGCAGTGGAAGCCGGCGAAAACAGCTTTGGTTGGGTGGGACAGCGTGCGCACACCACGGCCGCCCGTAATGTTTAACCCCCCTCCTCCTCCACCACACTTCGTCTTCTTATCGTTTGCTGTGGTTATATAATTATTGCTGTGGTTATATAATTATTGCTGGGGTTTGTTTTGTTAACCGCGACGCCGAGGCTGTTAACACGCCTACGACGTCCTCCAACAACCCCCC
>CM025642.2:5653186-5677717 GCA_014621495.2 Entosphenus tridentatus | reverse complement strand
TGTGTGTGTGTGTGCCAGTCTCGACAACCACCCGCTCGTCCCGGATTTTTTGAGACGCGCGGGGTCGTCGCGCCGCCATCTTAGGTGAGGGAAGGGGAGTGCCCACTACCACCACCACCCCCAATACCCCATCCCCACCCCCCAATACCCCACCCCCAATACCCCATCACCCCCCATATCCCCACCCCCCCAATACCCACCACTGGCTTTGCGCGGTGTCGGATCTTCCCCTGGCTAAGATGGCCGCCGCTAACGCTGACGCGGCCCAAGGCGAGGCGCGTTGCGTGCATGGCTCGCAACGCGCCCGAACCGTTATTCGGGAGCGCACGCGATTGGCTGAAGTGCAAGCACGTGGTGCGCGGCGGGTCGATGGTGGGAGGGATTAGAGGGGGGGGCTCGGCGTCCGATGCGATCTGCGGAATGTCTTTGTGACGTCACGGCAAACCCACACACGTGCGGATTGACTCCACGTGGCGTCAGCGAGACGGGTAAAGCGTCAAGTTCGTTCCGGTTCAAGCGGCTGAGAACTTAAGGAGGCCACGATACAAGAGTCTCGTCCGCGAGAGTGACGTGGTTCGTCACCAAAGTGGAAAAACAAGCAAATACAAAAGCACGGCATTTAAGCAAATATAAATGAGTTTGAAAATAACTGCATCACGTCACGCTGTTTTTTTTAGTTTTGCTGGCTGGCTGGTGCGTTAGCGATCAATTGCGCGGATTTGACGTCACCCACATCCCATAGCGTTGTGCCCGGATTTGTGCACGCATCACCCACCACCCCCCCCGGCTGTATCCCGTGCAAATGCGCGACCAGTGCAAGCGAAAAGTCCCAGAAATTTTTACGTAAAAATTTTAAATCGTAAATTACCGGTAGCGTCGGAAATCGGCTCGGGCAGATTGTTTTTACACCAATCGTAGTACATTTACAAATTACAGTTACAGAAACATTCAAATGAGATATAGGGCCACTTGTGCTCATCTGTGCACACAGAAGAGCAGAGTGGATGTCAAACGCCAGGCTATGGCAGTGGCTCTGGAGACGAAATGCTAAAAGGTGCAGTCCACAAATTGCTCTGGTCACGGCTGATGGAAAGACCTCGACTGCAGGGTACAGTGGTACCCCGGAGATCGAACTTAATTCGTTCCAGGCCATTTGAACACCGATTTGTTCGAACACCGAATTAATTTTCCCCTTAAGAATGAATGTATATGACATGAATTGGTTCCAGACACAAGAAATCTCTCATTATAAAGCATTTTTAAACGAAGTTTACAGTAATTACATGCCTAATATCATACAAAAAAAACAAGAAACAATAAATAAATGGAATCAATGAATATATGGAATAAATAAACATTGAACTTCACTTTACCTGTAGTAAGGAGAGTTGTTGGCTTGAGTGGAAGGTGATGAGGAGGATGAGGTGGTTGGTGGTGTTATTGTTTGGAAGGCGAGTCCCCTTTGTCTGGGCAAGCGTCACGCACGCTGTCCATACGCGTCTCAGCCTTATAGGTTCTTTCAAGTCGCGATTACCCCGTTGGACCTCCGAATTTTGTTCAGTTTCCGGGGCAAAAAATGTTCGTAAATATCGTTCGAACACCGATTTGTTCCAGTTCTGGTGCGTTCGCTCCCCGAGGTTCTGCTGTACTTTTGCCTTCTCTTCTACAATGGCCATACATCCTCTTTGGTTTTTTCGGTAAAGTCACGTAGGTAAAAAATAAAATAAAAATAAATTAAATCACGACGTTTCGGGCGCAACACAAGCGTCCGTCGTGATTTAATTGATTTGTTTTAATTCATTTTATTTCTTACCTACGTGACTTTACCGAAAAAAAACAAACAGTATGAATCCTTGCAGTCACGAAAGCTTCAAATCTAGAATTAATGGCCACACATCTTTAAGCAAGTATTGCAAACGGAATGATCTTTCAGTCATATCCTGAAGGTTAAAAGCTATCCTCTGGTCAATTCCAGGACGTGATCATACTGTACCAGCATATGATATGCAACACTAACATGCAAACTGGATGCAAAGCAGAGATGGCAAAAGGAATGGAAGGTCATTTGTATATCCCTATTTGGGTATATGATCATGTGCAGCCCTCTTGTTCATCCACTGCTGAATGACGGCTTCCCTGTGCAGTGCAGGTTATTTACTTTACACTGGTTGCTGCAGTTTGGTGAAAGAGGGCAGCATAAGACGTTATGTATATCGTTTATTGTTAAATTTTAAATCACAGTTCCTATGATTACTGTTGTTACATTGTTTTTATAGATTTATTTTGGTGATTCGAAAACATATGGTTAATATAAATTCTTATAGTTGTTGTTGTTGGCTTGCATCAATTTGTGATGTTTTTGCACACAGCGTTTTAATACTTTTTGGGGAATATTTGCTGGTTTATTCCAAGATGTTTCTGTTGCGCGTCGTCGCTTTGGGGTGTTCTGTGTTCATATTTAGTTTGTTGTGGTTGCACCCGACTCAAGAGCCGCATGGCTCACAGGGCTATACCTAATGAAACTTGAAAACTTGAAGACGTGAGATCATAGAAGTGCAGTACGACAATGGATTTTGCACTGCCTTCTGTTGGCCACGGAGCCCCATGAAGCATTTTGACTTAAATTCAGAAAACAGCGACCCGCCTTCCTGCGTTGTATGTCCGTCATACAAGTCACCATCAGCCACGCGATGGCATCATGAATTCACCACACCACACGAGCTGATTTCATCACTCCATCTCTTTGGCTTGGGATGCTCTTGGACGTGTTCCGTTCTTTGGCTGCCACTCATTATTTCTTGGCCATTAGACATCGTTAATTGCCGATTTTTTCCCGGATTTTTCTGTTGCGCGAAGTCATTTTAAGATGTTTCTTGTTCGTGTTTTTGTTTGTTGCGGGGCAATACCTAATAAATGAACTGAACAAACCACCTTTTACTGGTAGGAACCTCCTGGTTACACCAGCCCACAGGGGATTATTGTGTCCGTCCGTCCTGCAGGGAGGGGCTGGGTGGGAAGGGGAGGGTGGGGCTGGGTGGGGAGGGGCTGGGTGGGGAGAGACTTGGTGGGGAGGGACTGGGTGGGGCTGGGTGGGATTGGGTGGGGAGGGGCTGGTCACCCCGTGGTACCCTTATAAAACTCAACGTTTAACCTACTCACGCCGGCTTGTGCCCGCCCACACAGACGGCCATATTTGCGGAACACACCACGCCGCCGTTGACCCTGGCCATTGACCGAGCAACCCAACGTTCCTACCAGCTCCCTCCGCAGGAATGTGTTTGAACAAAAATCAAATGACGTCATTAACCTGCACGTTTTCTATCCATGTTCCTCTTTCCATTGCTCAGTGGAACGTCGAGCATGGAGCTCTCTATGCTTTGTTTGTGTACACTTTACATTTTATGTAAAAAAATACGTTTTTATTAATGACCATGTTTCCCGAAGCACAGGGTTTAATTGCTTGTTGTTGAATACTTGCTCAGCTATGTCACATGGAATTTGACATCCATTCACAAAACAGTCACCCCCTCCGATGTGTTGTATGCACATCATACGAGCGTAATGCAATTAAGTTACAAAGAACTTTGCCACCATTTCGCTCTCCAAGCTAACAAAGGCCGAGTCATGCAAAGGCATTGCACAACAGTTGGAAGGCCGCCAAGTTGGCGTTAGTGTACAACATTTTAGAATTTACAAAATAATCACATGTGTGATGGTGTTTTTTAAAATAATTTAAATGCTAATTCAATGCACGGTGCATAGTACTGCTGGAGTTGTGTTACAATGCTTACGGGCACATATGCATATTTAATAAAACATTTATATTCTTCTTGGTTCTTTCGGTAAAGTCACGTAGAAGGGAAATAATAAAAAGAAAACATAATAAAATACAATTCTCACGTTTCGGCCACAACGCAAGCAGCCGTCCTCATGTGAAGAACAGGTCTGTCGGAAAGACAGCGTCTGAACATTTATACGTCTTTTTTGGACGTAACCTATTTGCGACTGCTTCAACATACAATGACAGAAACAGGATCCCCAACACTGAAATCCTTGAGAGATCTCTACCACTGAGAGCATGCCCATCGGGCACACCTCCACTGGGTCGGACATTCGGTCCATATGGAAGACTCCCGTACACCGAAAGTGGTGCTCTGCAGCCAACCGAGCAAAGGGACCTGCTTAAACTTCAAAGCACGCGAGATATTCAAACTTGGGAACTCGTCGCACTGAACAGACGCAGATGTACAGACCTGTACTGTAATGTTCTATCCACTGCTGAGTGTCATGTGAGGTCTCTGCAGAAGAAAACAGTGCATCCTAAAACTAGTGCTTCAAAGCCTCCCCCCCCCCCCACACACTTGTAAGATATGTAACCGCACTTGTAAGCCTAAGATCGGAATTGTCTCCCACTTGACAAGCCGTGAAAATAAACACCAGGATGAAAGCCAACAATAGCTGATCATGCATCCGTTGAAGTGACAGGAGAACCCAGAATGCTGTACACTAAAGGCTTTGTACACTTTATTAGAATATGTACATTATTTAGATGCTATGTATACCGTATTCCAGACTATGTACTTTATTCCAGACTATGTGGACTGCATTACCGGCAGAGGATAAAGGCAACCCCAGAGCTGTTTCACTTGCACTTTCGCTTGGCAGAGATGATGCAGATCCATGAGGGGTCACCATGTGGTGTGCTCCGTGTCTGTACCCACGAACCAATTCCTCAGTAACAATAGTTCATGAACACGACGTCACCTGTGAAGACTAATGTCAAACCACGCAAAAGGAGAGCATGGAAAGATTTTGCCTCTTCATCCAAGAGCTTGTATTTCCTGATAAGTGTGAACGACAGACCTCTGTTGCATCGATGCCTTGGAATTCAAATAATAAACATCTAAAATGTCTACAAATGTCAAACATCAGTGACTAGAGAACTGAAGAGAGTTAAAAAAACTTTCAGCGTTTCATTTACAGCGGAGCGCGGTGTCCAAACCATCCTCATTAAGCCCTTATTAACTCCACCGCCTCAGATCACCAAGATAAAACACCTTCTTGGTTCTTTCGGTAAAGTCAGGTAGAAGGGAAATAATAAAAATAAAACATAATAAAATAAAATAATTTCACGACGTTTCGGCCACAACGCAAGCAGCCGTCCTCAGGTGAAGAACAGGTCTGTCGGAAAGACAGCGTCAGACGATAATTATTTTATTATGTTTTATTTTTATTATTTCCCTTCTACGTGACTTTACCAAAAGTACCAAGAAGATGAATCCCTGCAGTCACGAAAGCTTTAAATCGAAAGATAAAACACGTTCGCCGGCTTTAAATCGTTCCCGTCAGCCACTCGGCGACCACCTGCACTTCCACCTTCTCTGACGCAAAGTCCTGGGGTTGGTCGTGGCCGGTGCGGCTCCCACGTGTCCGCGCTCGGCCACCGCGCCTGACGCGCCGCGGGCTCTGCACGTGCGGTGGAAGTTCCGAGCGGGGCAGTTGCTTGGCCGACGAGCGGTGGCGGGCGAGGTGGCGGCCCAGGCTTTGGCGGTTGTACGTGGAGAAGGGGCAACGCGGGCAGCTTAGGGACTCTCCAGTATGCGACCGCCGAATGTGAGTGTCCATGCACTTCTTTTGGATGCTGCGAGGCGGTGGAGGGGGGATAAACACAGTTTAACCATCAGCAGTGAACTCCACTAGGTACAGTAATAGGTTTTTACCCTTTCAACTGGTACAAAAACTGACACCTTTATACAAGGCATCATGTTTGCAATAACCACAACACAAGCAGTCAAAATGCAAACAAAAATAAACAACTCTAATGATGATGATATGCACTGTCCTTGAAGTTGATTGGTCCACACCCGAGACAGCTTTTCTTAGAGCCTAGTCTCCATTGGTGTTGGACCAGATGACGCCAAAAGGCATACAACTCAAAAACAGCGCACTATCAGAGTATTAAGAGCTCGGAGTTAAGCATTTACACTATGAGACCTCCTTTACCAGTGGCAAAATATAGTAATAGGTTTTTACCCTTTCAACTGGTACAAAAACTGACACCTTTATACAAGGCATCATATTCACTAGGTTTCAATTTGTAGAGGCACTCCCTACCTATGTGAGTGTGATTATAGTGTGAACTGATCTCAGGCCAAAGTGGCAATTTTATTGGGGAGGGGACCTATTGGAACACGTGCCATCATAATGAACAGAACAGACCTCCTCTTATCTGTGACCCTTGAAACATACATCATCGCTCGAAGGAAAGATGGATGGTTCAATAATAATAACGGATTGACAGCCAAAGAATGGAACACATCCAAGGGTACGTCTACCAAAGAGATGGACTGATGGAATCACTTGACATGCAGTTGGTGGATACATTGTTGCATCTAGATGTGGCGGGACAGGTGGTGTAAGCTTGGAGAGGCCTTCATGCAGCAGTGGATTGGTCATGGTTCATAGTGCACTGCGTTACGAAACCGGAGGCCCAGTTTGAATCCCAATCATGGCAAATATATCAGTGGTGATTATCTTTATTTAACAGTTTTTTAGCCAGGCCATAAGGTCCAAAACATGGAGTGACCAGCAACAATCAGCACTATCAAAGTTGTATTTGATAAGATTTCACAAGTGTGTCTTGAATTGAGCAAGGTTATGAAGGCTTGGGAAAAGAGACAATGGGAAGAACCAGAAAAAGAAGTGCTGTGACCTGCATTGTGGTGAGTGTGCAATTGAATGTGTTGAGTGAATGCGTGAATGAATAGGTGAGCGACTCATCACCCACCCACCCAAAGTTTCCCGCAACGCACCCACTCATTGACAAACTCATTCACCCACTGATAAAAGTAGCAAATAACCCCTCAAAAATGGAATATGGGTTCCTTATTTTAAACAAAAATGAAGGAGTTATTTTGTGGTGTTCTCTCCTTCCTTGGTGTATCCTGCATTCGGAGGCAACTATTCATGGTTACTGAGGAATACATGCACAGTACACGTATTGTCAATCTCCTGCTGGATAAGGGCCTCGCCTTGCAAGTCATGGGGGTTATTTGAACATAATTTACCACACTGATGAAGGAAGTGTAAGTGATGGTCTACCAATGCTGTCACGCAAGTCTGAACTTACATATTGTGCACATTTTTATTTTAGCTCAATCGTTACATCAGAAAGGGAGATGTAGCTGCTGCTGCTGCTGCTCCTACGTATGTGTGGAGATCAATAGAGCAACGTTTATTTAAGTCAAGTCAACAGAAAAACGGTCCTAGTCAATAAAACAAACTTGCAGTCACTATGGGGAATTGAATAGGATGCCAACACTTGACAGACTACGTGAATGTCACAGATGTTTACACAGTATTGTTGTCAGCCAGAACTACATAGGGTGAGCAATGATTTTTTTTTCCACAACTCGTACATTATTGGAGCTTATTTATGTGGTGTAAAAAAAAGAACATGAAGCAGCTACATAATGCCTTTTTACATCTCAGGCAAGAACCAGGACACGAAAAAATTGAAAAGTTATTTCAAGAAGGGCTCCTGCTGGAAGGCGAGTGGCTCCTGCTCATTGCTTGACCTGCTACCACAACCACCAACCAAGAAGCAAATGGTGAGGTGTGCTGACATCAACAGCATCAGCGAGTAGGAAGAGGAGAGGAGGAGCGGGAGAAGAGTATAAGAGGAACCCACAGGGCCCCGCCGGAGCACTCACCACGTGTAGGAGCAGAGCGTGCACTTGTGGGGCTTCTCGGAGGCGTGCGTGCGCTTGTGTCGTCGCAGACAGCTGGCGTCCGAGCTGCTGTATGGGCAAAGTTCACACTGGAAGGGCTTTTCACCTGCAATGCACAATGTCAGGAATCTTATAAAAAATAAAATTACTTTGAAAGCTATTTTCTTTAGGTTTTTTTACTCATTTGGGTTTTAATTATCCGTCCCTCCCTCCCTCTACCCAGAAAACACATTTTTAATATGACAGTATCACAGTGTACTTAGCAGAATTTGCGCATTATCCACGGCCAGGGTGGAGGGCGAGTGGGGGGGGCGTCAACACGACGCATGAACCCGGCTCAACGCTGTGGGATGTGGGTGACATCACTACGCAGATGTGCGCTGTGACGTCACCACGCATGCGCACTTGGGCACCAGTTATCCAGGAACCCAGGCAGGAAGCCAGCCAGCAAAACTTTTGATTCGTATAGTGTATATATGATGACAAGGGCAGCCGCGTGTGGTGTGCCGTCACTCTCGAGCACATCACCTGTGTGCGTGCGCATGTGCATGTCGAGTGAGGCCTTCAGCCGCGTCTGGTGGCCACACTGTGAGCAGATGTACGGCTTCTCGTTGGTGTGCGTCTTCACGTGCCGATAAAGCGCCTGCCTGGTTGAGCACTCCCTAGAGCAGGGGGCAATAGAAGAGCGTGACGAGTCGTGTGCGTTTATACGCTACTAAGCCACGTGAATCCTTTACTTCTCCGGTTTGTCAGTTGCATAAGAAAAATGTACACGCGTTAAAAGAGGCCTACCCGAGGTTGCGAATAATCTGTGTACGTAGTCGAAACAAGTGCGGCAAAATCATGCGTACGCATGGATTATGCACTACTCTCAAACATTCGTTCGTTTATCAGCATAGAAGCAGGTGTCAGGGTAAAATGTATTTGCATTCTTCCATAGGGTAGCTGTAGGAAAAAAAATCGCTTGCATATTTGCAAATTCCTTTTTTTCAGGATTGTCTCCACGTTTTAGACATTGTCAATCTGCTCCTCACCACATATCCCTATAACAGCCTGTTGCGTGCAGTTGCCACCCATCCATGGACTATTCAGGCTTTAATTCAACATTGAGCAACCCTTTGATGAATTTGTCCAGTTTTAAATTGAGTTAGTCCCACAGGTGAGCACAGTCAAACACTCATTTGAGTGGTAAACTAATTTAATTTATTTGCATGTACGACCCTATTTTTCAATTCACTGCTTGATAATGGCCTCCCCATGCCATGCTTGTAATGATGGTTATATGACCATATTCTACCACGACGGTCAGGGTGGGTTTGTGATGGCAGAGAACATAGACATATGGTACAATTGATTTTGCTGTACTGCTCTCTGCTGCTCACCCTGTAGCCTAGCGGCCACCTGTAATAGACTGCTGTGCATGGTGCTCGTGCGTCGAAGCGCTGTGCAGGTCTTTTTTTCCTGCTTAGCTTCCAAGATTGTACGAGATCGGGCAAATTGTACGAGATCGCAGGTTCGAACCAGACTCTTGACGCCTGTATATTTGGAGTTTAAATGTTCTCTCCGTGGTTGTGAGAATTTTTCTTCGGGTCCTCTGGTTTCTCCCTCCAAATTTAGAATCAACATCATGCATTTAGAGTATTTGGCTGCTAGAAATTTCCACATAGGCCACTTTGTTGAGCTACCAGGTCGTTTCTGAAAAAAGAGCTATATAGCTCAGTGGGCCTTACCTGGTAAAATAAAAAAACTAGTTTAGTTGAATTACACTTGACGGCCCAAACGCTCACCTGCCACAGGCGGTGCACCTGAACGTGCGGTCAGAGTGTGGCTTCGTAGAGACACGCGAATCTTCACCGCTCTCAGGAGGGCGGCTCTGAACGCGAGCGTGAGCCGATGGCGCACGAAGGGATGCCCCTCCGTGAGGCGGATGCCCTCTCGTGGCCAGGCGCGGCACACGGGGCGAGTCCGAGCTCCAGACCAGTGAAACGAGGTCATGGGTCAGCAGGTGCTTACGCATCCTCTTCCATTTGCGACCTGCGACCGTATCCAGCGTGGTCTCTCGTTAAAACGGAGCATGATCAGAAACGCGCTTCATAAAATGTGAAAAAAATATTAATTATTTTGTTTGCTTCATTTGCCTAAACGTAACATATTTCATATCGTATGTAAATAAATGTAATTAATCAATTATCACATGCCATTCTATCCATGATTTGTGTATGTATGTTTAACTTGTTTTGCACCGTACTTAGCCAACCGTGCTAATCGGAAGTGCAGGGGAAAGATTTTAATCCATTAATGCTTTCATCTTCTTGGTTCTTTCGGTAAAGTCACGTAGAAGGGAAATAATTAAATAATGCAAATAACAAATATTTAAATACAATTCTCACGACGTTTCGGCCACAACGCAAGCAGCCGTCCTCAGGTGAAGAACAGGTCTGTCGGAAAGACAGCGTTTGCGTGACTTTACCGAAAGAACCAGGAGATGAATCCCTGCAGTCACGAAAGCTTTAAATCATTAATACTTTGTTAGATGCCTACTACTTGATCATGGTTTATAGGGGGAAAATAATGGAATAGGGATACTATTGACATACACGTGGACAATGCAATAAGCAATATGACATGGCGAGTGAATGTCAACAATGCGTGAACAGTGGATGCAATTTACCGGTGAAGTCACAATAGCAGCACTGGAATCCTTGAGGACAGTGACACACCAAATGAACGTCTCTCAGAGGCTCGCTCACAAACATGCGCGGGCACTCCGAGCACTGGAATCGTTTCCCCGATTTCGCTCCACATCGCCTGTTGTGCTGCTGCTGCTGCTGCCTCCTTGGGATGCAGACAGTTGCACAGTTGAGAGTTTGCTCGGGCAGTTTCCTGTCCAACTGCTGATGTACGTTACGCACAACCCAATCCGTGTGATCCTTGAGGAAACATGGGTCCATGAAGGTGGCAGCCTCAGAGCAGCTGCTAACGGCGGGCTGTGAAGTATGAGCACGCCTCTGTGATACGCGCGCAAGCCCCAACTTAACGGGTTTTCTCTCCAGTTTTTTCTTCTTATTAGCAGCTGACTTAGCACAAGACTTTTTGACATTGCGCCGAGGGTGGCTTGCAGGTGGGCAGTCTTTCGGGGACGAAGTTCTGCGTGTGGCCCTCTTCCTTTTTGCACTAGCGCTGGCTGATAAATCAACAACCAAGGATGAGTAGCACGCCTCCTCTCCGTCTTCTGCTTCTTCGTGTTCAGCCGCTGTTGTATTTCCACCCACGGCATCCAACGCAAAGAATACATTCTTCTTTTCCACTTCAGGGATAGGCCCCTGGCTGCCCAGCTCCACACCGACGTCAGATGTCTTTACAGTCAATCCTGCGCCTTCACACGCCGCATTTGGCGGAGCGCACCGCACCTTCACGCCGGGCTCGCCACCAAGGGGCCGCCGAGCCATCGCCGACGTTCGGCAGAGGCCAAGCGAAAACAGGTGCTCCGACTGTGCCTCGTCCGCCTCGTCCGTCTCCTCCGCTTCGTCCCTCGACCTCGGGAGCGGGCGAGCGGCCTCCATCATCGCCTCGAAGAATCCGGCGTCGTCGGCGTCGTCGTGGCAGCCGCCCACCAGGCCGATCATCTCGCACGATGCGGGGCTCAGGCAGCGCAGCATCCGGTCGACCTCGCGGGAAATACGATCCAGGTTTTCAGGGCCGCACACTGCCGACTCCATCCCACTGCCGGCCTGCTCGTTTTCCAGAGCAGCGCCTGTTTGGTGTTTGCCCCTGCACTCGATCTGCAGATTACTACAGCCGGCGCTTTCGCCCTTCGTCAAGGTCAGCCTGCACTCCTCGCGATCAAGGTCGTCTCCCAGCTCCGAATGGCTCCCGCACGGCGGCGCCTCCCCGGCCACACTCGAACCAGATGACGCCTTGAGTGAAGCGTCCTCTTCTCCGTGTTCAATGGCCGCGTGCCGCTGCGGAGATTGCGGCGCGTCTTCCCTGGCGGGACACGAGCCGATCGCCACCGTGCCATCGGTAGCCGTGTCTGCGGAAGATCCTCCGCATTCATCCTTTCCGGAAGAAAACCTTTCGGCAGCCGATGCCGCGTCGGTATCACCGCACGGCTCGGGATCGGCCGATGACATTACCCTGGAAGTGGGAGAGGAAGGTGATTGGCTCGGTGCTGCTGCTGGTGAAGGTGGTGCCGGTTGTGGTGTCGTGGCCAAGCCATCGCTGTGGTTTTGGTGGAGGTGATCCAGCATGGTGGCAGTAACGCAGCTGGTGAAGAAGCAGCGCCGGCAGCGGTACAGCTCCACCAGGAATGCGTCCACAGCCTTGTGGTCCAGGGTGGGCTCCGTGTCTACTCTCCGGCAGACCCAAACCATCTCGCCGGCCGGCAGAGCCACCCGCACCCCCGCCATCTTCCCCGTCACTTCTCCCTGCGCGGTCAATGCAAAATCACACGCAATGTAAATGTCACGCAATTGGTTTGTAATCAAAATCACTCACCGATGCCTTTTCAGGTCGTAACTGCGGTGCGTTCAATCTTGATTTGAAGCTTTCGTGACTGTAGGAATCCGTACTCTTTGGTTCTTTCGGTAAAGTCACGTAGGTAGACAAATAATAGATCACGACGTTTCGATCGCAACACAAGCAATCGTCATCAGGTGGGACAACCACAGCAAGAAAAAACTGCATTTTTTTTTTCGAAACGTCATGATCGATTATCTACCAAAGAGTATGCGGTGTGTTGTTCGGCGTGATTTCCGACTATTTCGGTCCATGCGCTGGGAGCTTATGGGGAATATTTTTTTAAGGTGTTTCGTGCTACGGCCACATAAGGGTAATCCGGGTGATATAGCAACCACCAGCAACGCCTAAACACACGCATGTACAGATACAGCCAGTTTATCAAACCACTGCCAGGTGAGGGGCCTTAAAGCGTTGCACGGGTACTTGAACGCTATTTGACCACGTTGGTCAATTCGGATGCGGAAGCATAAAAGTACAGTACAGTACACAGGACAGCTATTGATTTTGTTCAACTGTCCTCTACTTCCACACAAAGCTTAGTTTTTGAGATGTAACGAGATCCCAGATCTGTCAACCCCTTATCAGTGCCCTACCTTATTACAGACCAATACCGTATTGGTCACCTCGTGCCCCCGTTATAAATCTCAACGTTCATCGTACAAAAGTCCCATCACAAGCGAGATAAACACAAAATGACAATTTCTTTTATTTTGCCCGTATTGAAACGGCTGTACGACGTATAGACCTCAAAATTCAATTTCCCCGTACAAGAATACGGGATAAACCGTATGGATTGACACGGTTATGTGTTATTAAAGAGTTGAAAATAAGAGGAAAAGGAATGTAATGGTTAGTATTGAATGGTTAGGAATGTAATGGTTAGGATTGTAATGGTTAATAATTGAATGTTTATGAACGTAATGTTTACGAACTAAATGTTTTAGATTGTAATGTTTAAGAATGTAATGTTTAATAAAGTAATGTTTACGAATGTAATGTTTACGAATGTAATGTTTAATATGGTAATGTTTAGTAATGTAATGTTTAATAATGTAATGTTCAACAATGTAATGGTTAAGATTGTAATGTTTAATAATGTAATGTTTAAGATTGTTATGTTTAACAACGTAATGTTTAAGATTGTAACGTTTAATAATGTAAAGTTTAAGATTGTTATGTTGAACAATGTAATGTTGAACAATGTAATGTTTAACAATGTAATGTTTAACAATGTAAAGTTTAAGATTGTAATGTTTAGTACCGACGGCGATGTCCCCTCAGCAACGCGGCCACCGACTTTGCGAGTCGCGGAGTGATGACATCACGTCCGGTTCACCCTCAAATGCCCAACCTTCCCTCCCCTCACCGTCAACGTTAACTTTTTTTTATTATCATACAAATTAATTTTTTTGCTTTAACTCGAGCGATTAAACCGATATTTCAAACCGTGTCTGTATATGTGTGTTTAATTAAAAAAAACGCTGTTTTACCTTATTTATAATCACGCGTCATCAAGTCGAGACACAATGCACCGGACGCACGTGTGCGTCTGTGGGTACGGAGACCTCGACATTTTTTAGTGTTATTAAGTTAAAGTATCGTACATTTTCACTTAGTGTATTTTGTTATTATAACAGTGACCATCGTCATCACGCTTATTCAATTTAGTGCGCTAATGTCCCGTGGCCCATGTGTACAACTCGTAACAAGCATACACCAGTTACTGTATTATCACCAGTTTTTGAGGTAAATAACCCATAATGCTGCCTTAGAATAGTATTACAGTTAATATAATTAACTTCTATTAATTTGTAACGGATGTGTTTATACAATGTTGTAACCTATAGCGTGACCGAGTCAGCCGGAATTCGCTGGATCTCGGATGCTCCGAAGCAGAAATCGAACCCGGGTTGTAGTTGATTGCATGGGTGTCCACCATGCATAACGGGTGCAATAGGCTGCTTTGGGGCTGTGTGGTGGGACAAGCAGAGGGCAGCAAAGTCCATTGTTGTGTACTTCTGTGCTACAAACGTGTTTACCCCCCCGCCTTCGAATCCACACCCTTCAATCCACACTGCACAATGTGGTGAAGTATGGTCAAATAACCCCGTATGACCCACACGAGGCCCTCATCCAGCAGTGGATATATACGTGTGTTGTATGTAATGGGTGTAACTTAGCAATGTTATAAAATAATCCAACTGTTGATAGGTAATGGTCACTGGCTGTATTTAGATTAGTCATAGGCTGACCTATTGCTCTCCTGGTGTCTTTAATGTAACTTCAAAACGTACTGTTTAAAAACTCACAAATGTTTTCTCATGAACGAAGACAACAATGTTTGTAACTGCCCATTCAAACTATTTGTTCGAAAAGCTTTGGGATCGAAAGGGCTAAATGTTTCCACCCTGTCGTGTCGTGTGTAAAGTACATGAACAAGCTGCCATGCTGCAAGCCATCTCCAAGCACCCGGGCTTCAAGCTCGTCTGCGAGAAGTCCCACTTTGGCAACGAGAAGTCAAAGCATGACCGGCATCTCAAAGACCATCACTTCGTCTACAAGGTGTTGTTTTCATTGTGCGGTCATCGTTGACCAAGCTGGGACCATTGTCACACTACCGCTTGAGAACCTAGTTTATTGGGTTGCCTCGGTTGGCGAGATGTGAACTACCTCGCCAGGTATACAGGAGGTCATGCGTTCGATCCTAACCCTGACGCATGTGTATTTGGAGTTTGCATGTTATCCCCATGGTCGCATGGATTTTTCTCCACATTTGGAAACATGTGTTTGTAGTATTTGGCTGCTATAAATTTCCACACGATAAGCCACTTCATTTGGGCTATCATTTATAGCCAGGTCGCTTCTGAAAAAAAGCTATATAGCTCAGTGGGCCTTACCTGGTAAAACAAATATATGTAGTTTAATCGCATGCGGCTTTACCAACATTAAGACGAAGAATCTCAGCGATGCTGGCTCAGCACTCGGACCTCTGAGCCACCCGACCGCCTTATAATAATAATGCAATTTATAACGCGCGCAAATTTGCGGACGTATCGGCCGCAACTCAGAGGCGCGGAGCCAAGCTCAGAGTCGCTCGAAAGCGTGGTTATAGAGGTGAGTTTTTAAGTGTCTCTTGAAGGAGGCGATTGAGGTGATGCTGCGAATGTGCAGAGGGATAGCATTCCAGACTGTTGGGGCTGCCATCCAGAAGCGGCGCATAGACATGACCATCCTGGATCTTGGTATCAGGACGAGGTCGTGAGTTGCGCGGTGCAGGCATCTGCCGTGTGCTGCGCTGCAAGTCGACAATAATGAAGAAAGGTACGGCGGGCAGGCAGATGTGAAGGCATGGTGGCAGAGGCAGGCGATCTTGTATGCAAGTTTAAATACTAATTTGAAAGCCATACCGCACTTTACATCGGTTCTCATCGCATTGTCAATTGTAATTTGCATGTTAGGCAAACACTCATGCCCGGCGCTAGTTACGGCAGAACAGGATTGGCAACACTTTGCCTTTTAAAATACTCCACAATATGTGTGGTTTTGCAGAGCTTTTTTGCATTGATGGAGTTGTATTCAAATACACATATCAAATGTCTAAACTTGCTAAATATCAGCTGCGGATGTACGGCTGAGAATAAGGATTTCTATTTATAAGGCACTTCAATGCCTAAGAAAATGTAAATATCTTCCATCACATTTCAACCATTCCAATACTCTGCTGCAGTCTAGCCAATGGGACCCAAATGGCAGCTGTCAGTGTGGCATAAGGTGTACACATCACCAGTCAGCAAATGAGCATAATTCTGCCTTAAGGGTGACGATCTTCCAATGGGGGTTTGTCCCAATTAAATAATTTACGAGTATACTGTTAAATCTTCTTGGTTCTTTCGGTAAAGTCACGTAGAAGGGAAATAATAAAATAATAAAAATAAAACATAATAATTCTCACGACGTTTCGGCCACAACGCAAGCAGCCGTCCTCAGGTGAAGAACAGATCTGCCGACAGACGTGAAAATTATTTTATTATGTTTTATTTTTACCCGTACCCGTACCCGGCCGCACCAGGGTCGCAAACGGGTACCCGTACCTGGCCGTACCCGTACCCTACCCGTACCCAGCCGGGTATCGGGTAGGGTACGGGTATCGGGTACCTGATTGCGACCTCTGGGATGAAGCCATGTTGCAGGCGCGGGTGGGTTGATTCTAGGAACTTGAATTGTGAGAAGAGACAAGACGTTGGGAAATGAGCGACAAACAGTTACTCACCAGTGACTCACGGCCTACCCGTACCCGTACCCGGCCGCACCAGGGTCGCAAACGGGTACCCGTACCCGGCTGGGTACGGGTAGCCGTATCGGGTAGGGTACGGGTATCGGGTACCCGGTTGCGACCTCTGGCATGTGCCCCGTTTTCCCAGGTGGAGGTATTCATACCAGAGTGCCAACTGCTACCTGAACCAATAGCCGCCCTGTGCAAGGAGGTCAACCCTTACCTACGGGTGCGGGGCGTCCCAGCGGCTGCCTTCCTGCGACAAGAATTCATTCAGCAATTCGTCTCCCAAGGTCAGCAATGGTGTGTGATTTACATAAAAGACAATTCATGGGGCCACCTTTGCCGGTACCAAAATATGAGAATAGGTTTTCCCTTCTTTTCAAGCACCGTTTTAGACTTGGCTCGAAAGATAGCTGTCTCTGGTGTGGACCAATCAGTTTCAAAGACAATGGATATATTATCAGAGTATGTTTTTTGTTTGCATTCTGCCCACAAGTATTGTGGTTAATGCAGACATGATTCCTTGTAAAAGGTTTCAGTTTGGTGTTTTAACATCTTAATGCCAGTTTTGTTGCCAGAATAAAGGGGAAAACCGATTCTCAAGACAAAATTCCTTGACTGGTTGTACTGTATAGATCTACAATGTGTTTTTGGGTTGTACCGCATATTCAGCATTACGTCAGAAGTTTTTTTGCTGAAAGCTTCTTCACGAACTGAATCGAGTACCTGAGGAAGCGCCACCACGTGGAGCGAAACGTCAGACATCATGCCGAACAACACGCGGTACAGCTGAACAACACATCAGAAAAATACTATGATCTGCCATTGTCCAAATGTCCATAATGAAAAGTCTTAAGAGTTTTGCATTATTCTCTACAGGAGCGATTTATGCATTGTCTTACAACACTCGGATAGACCAGGACAACACACTGGCCCTGCTGCCAACAGGTGAACCAGCTGCACACAACTCTACAGATATAAGTAAAACTTAACAACATTTACGTATTCAGGACTCGCTGAGTCACCAGGTCTTCAAACTTTTAAATTTTAATTTGAGTCCTACATCAGGATGTTTGGCCAATTCCTTTTTTTTAAGTATGTTGCATAGAGAAGGAAACCAGAGTACAGTAAAATCTTGGATTACGAGCATAATTCGTTCCGGAAACGTGTTTGAAATCCAAAGCACTCGTATATCAAAGCACTTGGGTATCGGTTGTGATCACGTGACACTCGGCAGACAAAGCGTATACACGTACTTCTCGTATTGCAAGACCTCGCTCGTTTATCAAATTAATATGTATTTAAAAATTTTGCTCGTCTTGCAAAATACTCGCAGACCAAGTTACTCGCAATCCAAGGTTTTACTCTACTCAGAGAAAAGTCACACCTATAGGAGGGATAGCAAACCAACATCCACACAGACAGGTCATCACGAACCCACTTGTTACACTGACATCTGCTTCCCAACTTGCAGTGCATTAAGAAACCTGCATGATCCACCACCCCCAAGAATCATAATCTTTATTTATCCTGGAGAAATTCAAAGATCTACCAATGCATTCACGACAACGATTCTATTAACTCAGACTATAAACTCCCCAGCCTAATGGACGGTATGAAAGCAACACCTGGAGTTTAGGAACAGCTGATTAGGGACTATGTGCTCAGTGATGTGACATTTGTGTGTTTGCGCTTGCAGGAACATTAATACTGAGTGTGACCAAAGACACGTACGAGGAGCTTGGGCTGCAGGGCCAGCCGTCACAGTACACCGGCCGGAAGCCACTCCGATATGGTAACCGTTGACCTTGATTATTTATCCCTTCCCAGTACCTCGGAGATTAAACTAAACTTGCTGTCAATGAGTTAAAATCCAGGATTGTACGATGTTATACTGGTAGGAACCTCCTGGTTACACCAGCCCACAGGGGATTATTGTGTCCGTCGTGCAGGGAGGGGCTGGGTGGGGAGGGAGGGGCTGGGTTGGGAGGGGCTGGGTGGGGAGGGAGGGAGGGTGGGGCAGGTGGGGAGGGGAGGGGCTGGGTGGGGATGGGCTGGGTGGGGAGGGGCTAGGTGGGGAGGGTGGGGCTGGGTAGGGGGTGGGAGGGGTGGGGCTGGGTGGGGAGGGGAGGGGCTGGTCACCCCGTGGTGCCCTGATAAAATTCAACGTTTAACCTACTCATGCCGCCTTGTGCCCGCCCTCACAGTCGGGCATATTTGCGGAATACACCACTCCGCCATTGACCCTGGCCATTGACCGAGCAACCCAACGTTCCTACCAGCTCCCTCCGCAGGAATGTGTTCTCTCTCACAGGAGCTCGTGGGTGTGATCCTGACCAGGATTGTATCTTGGACTTTCCATGTTCTCCCCGTGGTTGTGTGGATTTTTCTCCGGGTCCTCCGATTTTTCCCTACACATTTAGAAACATGCGTTGACAGTTTTTGGCTGCATTAAATTTCCACATGATGAACCACTTCATTGGGATATCATTTGTGATAGCCAGGTCTCTTCTGAAAAAAAATCTATATAGCTCAGTGGGCCTTACCTGGTCAAATAAAGTTTAGTTTTTTATTATTTTTTTCAGTCTGTACCAATTGGTTAAACAATTCAGGCAATTGATGAAAACATGTTTTCTTTGCACTTTACATATAACCCTGCAGGTCACAGAGTGAGCACTTGAAAAGCCAGGATTACATTTTGACGGGGGTCCATTTAATCTTTGTTGTCCTGAACAACTTCCCATTGTTTGTTATCATTGTCAATGGTCCCTTAACCATGGGGGTAATGGAGTTGCCATTGGTGCTTGGGAAATCACGTTTCACAACCTCTTTCATTATTTTGTGATCTGCACAACGTTCTGCTGCTGATCTCCCTTCCCTAAGTCGCTCCTTGGCCAACATGCTCTTTCCTCTTCCCTCCGACTTTGCTCAACAGGATGATGTAAAGTTGTTGAACTTCTTTCGCACCGTACGTAGCCAACCATGCTAATCGAGTGACACAGCCAAACCGTTGCAGCTTTCCCCTCCCAAATATTGCCAGTAGTGGTTTGTGTAACCAAATCATTTTAGTCACCTCCTTCGCATTTATACCTATCCACTTTTTTCCCCGAACGCACCTGTGACATCCACACTCCATTCCCATTCCCTCCACTCTGCCCCACACTGATTCCACTTCGTCTCTCCCGTTCATTGCTTCCGTTTTTCAAACTTGCTTTGCCGTGGGTTTTGCATCGCCGGTAAGCCATGGAGAGAGTCGGCACGACCTGAGGTCCATCGCCAATTCGCCGCTCTCCCTGCCCTGCTCCACAGTGATCAAGCTGCAGCTCACTGAACCCTCGATGGCCCCGGGACGGAAATGCTACGAGCGAGCTGTGTGGGCCCTCTCCGAAAAGGTGCCCTTGCGCTTCGATGTCCTCGTCAGCTGGCAGCCGCCTGGTGGGTCCCTCAATTCGTGACATCCTCTTTAGGGAGCCGCAGTGGCGAGATGTTAACTAACTCGCCCGGTATACAGGAGGTCGTGTGTTCGATCCCGACGCTGACGCCTGCAAATTTGGAATTTGCATGCCTCTCTCCCCCTTGTCGCGTGGATTTTTATTCGGGTCCTCCTGTTTTCCCCTCCACGTTTAGAATCAACATGCGTATTTAGTATTTGGCTGCTATAGATTTCCACATGATAATGCGCTTCGTTGAGCTATTGTTTGTGGCCAGGTCGTTTTGAAAACAATCTATATAACTCAGTGGGCCTTACCTGGTAAACAACATTTTTTTTTGTTTAGTTTACAAAAATGTGCAGCCCTTTGTCAGGCTACTGATTTTGAGGGCCCTTCCCTCATTTGACCACGCTGGTCAGCGTAGTTTGGTGAAGGCAGGAGGCATGGAAGTACAGCAGAGGGTTTTTCTGCACTACCCTCTTCTGCCCACGATGTGGCTCCTCAGCCTAGATAGACAACCTGTTGTTCAGGGGGGTCGACAATCAAAGCACACTCAAGACTCAAATTCTTGCTTAGCTTCGCAAGTCCGGCAAAATTGGGCACATTTCAGGTGATTAAGCGCACTATCAATAAACACTTTTTTTTCCTAAGCCTTTGTCTTTCTTTTACCCTCTACTAATCCTTGCACTGCCTGTTCTCTCAATTTGACGGTGATGCTGCCTACACGATCGCACCGTCAAGAAGGGAAGGCGGCAAAGGCACCCGCAAAGTTCTTTGCCGAATGGGACTGCAGGGAGGTGCGCGCGGACGTGACGGTGAGGCCGGTGGCCGCGCGGGCGTGCCCCGCGCTCGACAGCCTCAGCCTCCAGCCAGAAGACGGGGCGGCCTGTGGGGCCCAAGACTTCTTTGATTGGCTGGGAGCTGTGTCATGTGACATAGACTGGTGAGCGTGTGATTGGCAGGGAGGTGAATGTGTGTCAGAACCACGGAAGAAATGTGTGCACGTGCAATGTGGGCGGCCGAGGGCAGTGAGGTCAAATTAATTGTTGTACCGTATTTATTTGCTCCTGTGTCTATGCCCTCTACCGATCAACATGGTGAAGTACTAGTACAGCCCTTTGTCAATTCACTGCTAGATGAAGGCCTACTCATGCCGCGTGGGTTGCGAAGTTATTTAACTATAATTCACTACCCTGATAAGTGAAATTTAAATACTGTGAAAGCTATAGCTGTTGTTCACGGAAGAAAATTGGTGGGATACATGTCGATGCTTTGAAATAAAATGGTATTTGATTAACTTGGAGAGGCCTTCAACCAGCAGTGGATTCACCATGGCTCCTGCTGATGATTTTGATAAATGTGAATGGATCACCTTGTATATGCAACTTTAAATTTGTGAAACTCCTTTCCTGTGGGTGTCGAGGTTCCATACCCTGGCTTTGGTAGAAGGCGGTACAGCAAATGAAGACTACACCTCTTGAGTCTGCATGGGATAGAGTGTTGCCCCCTCGCATGCGTGGTGTTTCCTCTGGGTGGTGCGGCCACATGTTAACACACCTTATTGCCTGCTAACATACAGGACCGCAGGAGATAGAGGTGGAATTTTGTGCCAGCTCCAAGTTAAAATTATCATTATTATTATAACGAATTAATTAAATTTTAAAACATCGTTCGATTTGATCTCTCGCGCAGCTCCACTGACAGCTCCGCGTCGATGAGGTGCCCGGAGCCAAGCCTGCCCATGGGCCCGAGCCTGCTCTGCTCCATCACGGGCCTGATTCGGCCCGACACCATCATCCGCCTCCTGTCCGCTCTCAGGTGCTTGCGAGTTCCCCGTCGTCCCCGGCAGCACTGCTTACCCAGTAAACACGTGACGTTGGGGCAGTGTTGGTCCAAAGCTTCCGACTGCATGGCAACATTGGCCAAACGTTGCATTTTAACTGGGTAGTATCTGATATCTGACGAGATGAGAATACCAACAGATTTGGTCATTAGTCAATCAATTGGTAGCCTTAACTTTTGAATACAAACTCATACGTTGCAGAGAATCATGGGTAAAGCAAGGGCTCCACACTGGCGTTACGTTAACTACCTCGCCTGGTATACAGGAATGCGTGGGTTCAATCCCCGATCCTGACGACTGCTTTATATTTGGAGTTTGCATGCCTCTCTCCCCCTAGTCTCGTGTATTATTTTTTTTGCTGCACATTTAGGAGCATGCATTTAGAGTACTCACTACACTTCAGACCTCTGTTTAATCAAAGGCGGCTTACCTGGATTAGAACCCAACATCTCATCCCATCATCGCCAGCTCAGTGCTTTGCCCTCTGAGCCACCCGGCCACCGTCACTCCAGTTATAATTTGATTACCTCGTGCATGCACACCATTATTTTCGCATTAAATATCGTACAGTGTTTTTCAAAAAGTACTCATGATTTCAAGGTAGTTTTTTTATATTACCCCCCCTGAAAATAACGTGTTATTCATCGAGCGTCAAAATTGCAGGGTACAGTAAAACCTTGGATTCCGAGTAACTTGGTCTGCGAGTGTTTTGCAAGACGAGCAAATTTTTAAAATAAATATTCATTTGATAAACGAGCGAGGTCTTGCAATACGAGTAGTACGTGTTTACGCTTTGTCTGCCGAGCGTCACGTGATCACAACTGATATACGAGTTGCTTTGATATACGAGTGCTTTGGATTACAAACACGTTTCCGGAACGAATTATGCTCGCAATCCAAGGTTTTACTGTATATTACTCGGAGCTGAAGCAGCGTTCAAACCTTTAGCGACCAGTAGGGGGCGTCAGACTGCCGCGTGTGTGACGCTAACGGTAAACCCCATCGGGGTCGTGGGGGAACAGAACAGAGGTCACAAAAGGGCAGAGGAGTGGAAGAATTTGTGCCTCCAGCGAGTGAGAGCCACGAGGAGATACACAATTTATAAACAAGCCTGGAAATTAGTTTCAGTGGCAAGACTGCAAACAGTAAGGGGTAAATAATGCATCAACATGCATTTTTTATTGTTTATTCATTTGTATGCTTGCATGGTCATTTTAAACGCGAGATGTTCGAATATAATATTACATCTTCACGGATTTATGACTACATCATATTCAGGGTGGAGGCATAGCAAGGTTAGTGAACTGTGTTCTGAACCTAGCACCCCGAGTTCCATTCCCAGCCTCGGGCTGACATCATTGGTGAGTGATATCTGAACTGGAATTAAGCTTTTTTTAATTTAAAGCTTTCGTGACTGCAGGGATTCATTTTCTTGGTTCTTTCGGTAAAGTCATGTAGAAGGGAAATAATAACATAATATATATAAAACAATAAAAATTCTCACGACGTTTCGAATGCAACATAAGCAATCATCATCAGGTGTGAAATGCACAGCAATAAAATTTTTTATTGTTTTATATTTATATTATTTTATTATTTCCATTCTACCTGTCTTTACCGAAAGAACCAAGAATATGGAATTAAGCTGCTTATTAAATCAGTAGATATTTTCTGTGGCCATATGATATACCGGCACTTCTCATAACACCAACTATGTACAAAGGCACTTCTTAGAACGGCTCCTAAAACTAAACTATACTATATTTTATTTTACCAGGTAAGGTCTACTGAGTTATATAACACTTTTTCAGACGCGACCTGGCCACAAACGATAGCCCAATTAATTGTCAGTGGATTATCACGTGGTTACATATTGGCGCTTCTACATTTACACTATGACCGCTCTGTGTGATTGTATGACACCCCCCCCCCCCCTCCGGCAGGCGTTACTTTGAGGAGCCAAAGCTGGCGTGCTGGGCGACGTTGACTGCGCACGGCTTCGCCGACTCGCCCGTGTCATGGGCAAGCTTTGAGCACGGCTTCCACAAGGGCGGAGAGAACCTGCAGACCCTGCTCGCCTTCGCCAACGGAAACTACTGGCTGCTCCGCGCAGTCGGCACCAACGATGGATGCCCGTCCTGACGGCGACGCCGGCCCGGTGCACGATGACATCCGTCAGCTGGGCAACAGCCACCGCCTATGACGGACTGAGTTAGGAATGTAAAATCTGCCATTGCGCAGAATGTTTTGTATGTAACAATAAAGCGTGTTTGTACGAGACTGTAAGTGCGAGCTCTTTAAGCTTTTTACGCAATCGTAGTCGCGTGCGTTTTTTGTGGACCACGCCGCGTGTCGTGTCCATAACTTTTTCTGGGTCGCTTGTGTTGTACTGGGATATAGATGGGTCTGGCTTGTAGCACATGGATGAGAGCATATAATAGAGGTATGAAATTAATTACGAAGAGTTTATGGCTGGTGGCCAAGACTCGCATCAAGAGTGGCAGTCAAAGAAGGGAACAAGCCCAAGATGGCATCCACTTGCAAGACGAAGCAATTAGCTCGTCTTGTTGTGCAAGTTGCGAGATGGATTGTTACATGGCAGGAACATAAGAGGTGGCGATTGCTTTGGGAGGTCTTCATCTGGCAGTGGATTGATCATGAAGGATGGTGAGGACAACTGCGTCCAATGCGCGGGGGGGGGGGGGGGGGGGGGGGGGGGGGGGGGGGGGG
>CM025642.2:5617436-5635406 GCA_014621495.2 Entosphenus tridentatus | reverse complement strand
TTAACATCTCACCACGGCGAGAAAGAGAGACACGCAAGCTCCAAATAATACAGCAGGCATCGTCAGGGTCGGGATCGAACTACGTTCCTTCACGGTTGTCCCCTAACGGTGTTTGCAATGTTCCGCACCACTGAGCCGGGGGCTCGGTGGTGGTGGCGGCGGGAACGTTCGAACGTCACATGGTCTGCGGTGTTGAGTCAGCCACCCATTCCTAGAAGTAATCCAACCTCACAGTTCTCAGAGGCCGGAGGACTGGTCGGCTAATTACGAGAAGTCGACAGGAAGAGATGGTGTTGCTTTGAGGTCAAAGCTACGCCACACGCGACCTCTTAGGTTCTGCAACTAAAGCGTCAAGTTTTTTTGGTTATTTAATTTCCTTCTGCACCTCGGTTTTTTTTCATCGTTATCTCCGATTGCAAGTAGTTGCGTATTTTTGCAGCGTCTGCATTTTTGTTTTTTGTTTGAATATTTATAGCCGCTGGGGAATTCTCGTGTTCAATACTCCAGGCAACGCAACGACAGGGATGGAATAGCGAATGTAGCAAACCTACAGCTTGTTGCAAAAAGCAGCAATATTTATTTATTTGGAGTTCTATTCTCCATAATAGAGGTTTTTGGGTGAGATTGGGTAAATATATAAATGTGTCGTTAAAATCCGTCACCACCCGACACAGCCAACTAGTAAGGGCTGTCACATTCTATTATTTTTAAAATGTTAAATATACTGTGACGTTTGCACCACAATGTAATAACAGCATATTGTTAATTTCCATTGATGCTTAAATAAACTGTATTAAATCAAAGTAAATTAACCCCTTAGAGTCGATGCACATTCGGTTGTTTTTTTTAAATGTATTACCCGTTTCGTTTTGTTGTTCAAAGTTGTCACAATTATAATTTTTGTTGACTACATTAGCAGCAACATGCACAAATTTGCTGAATTTTGTTTGAAAATGTTTTTAATTCATAAGCTTTTTTTTTTTACACTCAATGTGTTCATGTTAATTCAAAGTGTTCACATGTTAACCCTTAAAAGTCTCCAGTTTTATCAGGACCCCAGAGTGTAACATGTGCAATATCCAACTACAACCATTCAATTGCTCAACTCTCAGCTTGGAAGAATTTCCATTCGCCTGAAACGCCGGCCTCCTAATAATTGTTATCAGGCAATTTTCGTGACAAACTCTGGCGAGGGGACGTTTACCTTCCAAAATTCATCACCTTAAAAAACACAGAAAGCTCCCGCGGAGTCACAGCTCATCGTGTACCTGGCACAGGCCCATGCATCCATTCACTGCTGGATGGAGGCACTCCCCGCACAATTTGCGGGTCATTGGGAGGGGGTTATATTTGACCACAATTCACCACGTTTGGTCAGCGTGGCTCAACGAAGGATTGGGAGGACAGAGGCTAGAGAGCAGACAAATGCACAACAACAACAATGCACTTCCCCCACCACGCAGCCCCGTAGCCTGCACAGTCGGCGGAACTTGTCGTGCATGGCGGCCCCCCACTCAAGGACCATCCCACCCCGGCCATGCTCAGCTTCTGGGATATGACGATAATGGCTTACACGACGTTGCAGCCGATTTGATCGGATACAAACTCAGCATAGAGGGGGCTATAAAGCAAGATTTGTTATGCAATCCCTGTTTCATCATCGCACACATACGCACTAGAATCGGGAAGTTGTCACACGTCCCCTGAGGCCAAGGTTACAGCAAGAGCTTATCGACGCCATTATTACAACCCATTACGCTTGCTCATGTGCTATCGAGGCGACCTCCGTTTTCATCTGTGTTCTTTCTCACCAGCCGCGATCTATCCACTGCTGGATGAAGCCCAACCGCGAGCTGAACAGTGATCTTTCGCAGCTCAGAACGATGCAAAAAAATGGGTCCAGCGCTTATATACACACACACGAGCCGGCTTCATTGCTCCATCTCCGCAGAGGATGTCCTGTCGGACGCATTCACTTCTCCGGCTGGCACTCCCCGTCATTAGACTCTTGACCGCGCGTGGATGAATATAAAATAAAAATTTCTAAATCCCTTCTGAGCAAAGATTCCCTGCCTGTACTGAGCAGTGTGGTATAAAGTATGGTCAAACAACTCCCCCATAACCGACATGGCGTGGAGACGCGTGCAGCCGGCATTGGGTTGACAAAACACAACAATGGGTTCTTAAAAGTAGCGATCTACCCAGAGCCCTTTGCTCTAAATTGGGGCAATTCCCGCTTTCTTATCCGATTACAAGGGTTGTAATTTTTAGAGCAAGTGGACATGCTGCTGCTGATGATGACACAAGAGGCAAATGTGAAGCCCGACACAATCGCTTACTCTCGCCCACTGCTGATGGAGTGGAGTTCACTATAGGGAGCCACAAGGCCGTAATTACAATAGATATTGGGGGGGACACATCCTCCCCAATAATCAAATATGCTCAAAATGTCCCCCCCCCAATATATTGCTATAAAAAATATTTGTAAACATAATAATTGCGATGCTATGTAAATAAAAACAACAATTTGCTAAACCTTGGCCACAATATCTGAACTTGTCTTCATAAAACAATGCATAGATTTATGTTAAATATGATTGTGGTTATGGTTGTACTTTATGAATCCCTAATCTCTGCCATTACATACAATGAAACAAGAAAAGGTAAAAAAAAGAAAAAACAGCAATGTAATACAATATACTATTAGACATTATTGTTAAAAAATAAATTGAAAGTTCATCCCATGTGTTAGTGAATTTTTAAATATTTTAGGCAGGAAATTAGTTTTCAAATTTAGATTTATATTCTGGGGGGGGACCCCAGACCCTCTGGAAGATTTGGTCCTCCCCAATGTTGACTCCATGGCTACGGCCTTGGGGAGCTACGAAGGAGCCCACACCTGGATGCGAGAGGGGGCATTTGGGGGTCCACTCTTCAACACTCGGCAAGATAAACTCAGAGGAGGTGTGGGCGAGCACCCCACCCGAGCTTACAACCAACGCCAAGCGCGGCGTGTCGAGATCGAATCTAACCCCTGGATTGCAAACACTAATGCGTTGTAGCTACAGCACAAAGCCACCGGATGAAGCCGGCCAGTGGCCATAATCAGAGATATATGAAGCTACGCAAAATTGAGCACGGATATAATAGTTCCCCTTGTCAGGGCAGCCCATCACGCACGGCAGACGTTATCCCCTTGCAACGGTGCCACGTTTTTGGCAGCAGAAGCCCCCTAGAAGTCACGCTACTTGCTGTCCCGTTACTGAGAGGGCCTCCCGTGTCTCTGTACACCGCGCCTTCAACACTACGCGTGGACCGGTGCGGTGAAGTATGGTCCAAATATCACCCCCCCACCCACGATCCTTAACGCAGGCACATCTTGATAGTTGCGATGATTGTGAAAGGCGCTGCAGAGGAAATGCACGGGCGAGAGAGGAAGCGAAGAAGATTACGCAACATTCATTTTGTTTCTTATCGGCGATTCCCACCCAAAGGTGATGGGAAGGCCACCATCTAGGGAGGGGGATTTAAAGAATGCCTGAATGACTCAAATCGCGTCGTGACCGTCAACATTTTTGGGCCACGATTTATCCACGTGTTGGATGAAAGCCCAAGATTTCAGGGAGAATAATTTAAATAAAATAAAAACCTAATTAACAATTGAACATGCGAAGGAACTGACCAACCAAAACTAAATGAACGATTGAATAGGCGGATATAAGAATAAATGAACATGTTAATGGACAACGGAATGGCAAAATGAACTAAAAAATCAACAAACGATCACATTGGTCTATTAAGCAAAGCATACGGAAATTAAGCAATTGACGAGTGTGTGAACAAGGCAACGAAGGAATGAGTGAAGGAATGAACAAGACAAGGAATGGACTGACCTTACAAGGTTAACCGATGAATGAGCAAATAAACAAGGCAATGAATGAGTTAATACAAATGTGACGAATCAATGAGTGAATCAACAATGCATCCATTGAATTAGTGAATGAAGAAAACACAATCGACAACTGAAAGACCGTAAATCAATGAATGAACAAAGACAAGAACGGTTGAATGGTCAAAAAAAGAATGAGTGAATGAAGAAAGCAACGAACGGATAAATGAACGAAAAACAAATTTTCGATTTAAAGCTTTCCTGACTGCAGTGATTCATATTCTTGGTTCTTTAGGTAAAGTCACGTAGAAGGGGAAATTAAAATTTATAAAAAAATTAAACAATAAAATTCTCACGACGTTTCGATTGCAACACAAGCCATCATCATGTGTGAAATCCACAGCAAGAAATTTTCTTGTGAAATCCACAGCAAGAACATATTCTTGAAGTGGGTTTCACACCTAATGATGATTGCTTGTGTTGCAATCGAAACGTCGTGAGAATTGTATTGCTTTATTATTATATTATGTTTATTTTTATTATTGTATTATGTTCCATTTTTATTATTGTATTGTTTTATTTATTATTTTTATTATTTCCCTTCTACGTGCCTTTACCGAAAGAACCAAGAAAATAATTGTTTTTCTGTTTGAATGTTTAGTTACATTATTTGTTCATCGTACGCTGAAATATTTAGTCGTCTACATGTTTTTGGCTTGCATCCCAGGTCCCTCTTCCAATAGACCTTTGTCTGAATAGGGCTCTTAAGATTATTTTAATAAGAATCTTAATTTTCGATTTAAAGCTTTCGTGACTGCATGGATTCATATTCTTAGCTCTTTCGGTAAAGTCACGTAGAAGGGGAAATAAAAAATGTATAAAAAATAAAAATAAAATTCTCACGACATTTCGATTACAACACAAGCCATCATCATCAGGTGACTTTACCGAAAGAACCAAGCATACGAAAAACAACATTTCACAAATCACCATCTTATTATTCTAACAAGCGAGTTATGACCAAGCGAACGAGTGCTCCGGCGAGACGAATGAACAAAGACGACAGAATGATGGGAAACGAACGAACCAACGAACGAAACACGACTCCTTCACCTCCACAACTCCGGCTCGCCTGCATCCTTCACGCGCGGCACGTGGCGCGGAGTCGGTTCACGGCCTCTTTGATCAAATTGCCGCTCATCAGCAGCTCGTGGAGGACATCGCGGGGTTCGGACAGCGGCGGCTCCGGCTCCTCCTCCTCGGGGCGGCCAGGGGACGCCGACCCCGGTGGGAGACCCCCGAGGGAGGCTCCCCCCGCCGGCGGCACACCGAGAGCACCCCCAGCGAGGGAGGGTGGAGGAGGAGGCTCGCGGCGAGCCGGGTAAGGGGCGGCGCGGGCTCGCTGAGCCGCGGCCGCCCTTCGTGGCATCTTCAGCCGCAGTGACTCTGCCATGCGGGTCGCCAGCTCGTCCACGCTGCCGCCGCTGCTGCTGTCACCGCCGCTGCTGCTACTACTGCCGCCGCTGCCGACTTCGTCGTCGCACGGCATTGCGCTTGCTTACTGGTGTTGCTGCTGCTGCGCACCGAGACAAAGAGACGGCGCCCGGAGGGATGCAACGGCGGCCTCCTCCTCCTTCCTCCTCCTACTCCGCCTACTCCGCGAGCACGTGGGACATCCACAACAACAACAACAATGCCCGCCTCGCCGTGACGTCACGCGGACACCCCTGACGTCACGTCGCGCTTCGGGGTGCGGCCAACGCAATTACGTCATCGATCGCGTTAACGGCGACGTCATCGCGCGGGTTAAATAGGGCGTGGTGACGTCACGCGGTCAGGATTTTTGCGGAACTATTTTTTCGTTTGCTTGTTGTTGTTGTTGTTTACAAATTGGTCAATAACACTGCCTCAAAAGGAGAAATATAATAAAGAGAGAATATGTAAAGGTATTTGTTTAGATTATGAAATGATGTGCTATAAAATACTGCAAAGGGTTATTGGCCAAAACCGTCGTTATACAGAATGCTTCAAAAAAATGTTAACACTGACATGGGACTATCGTTTTTAATGGAAGCATAACAGATACACTGTAACATGATAACAAATGTAAGTTAATAGCTTCAAAAAGTAAAAGAGTCTATAACTTATATTCTTGGTTCTTTCGGTAAAGTCACATAGAAGGGAAATAATATATTTTTATTATTTTATTATTTCCCTTCTAGGTGACTTTACCGGGGAATTATGATTTGGCAAGAAAATTTCTTCTACGCTGGTCTCCAAAAGTATTTTTTTTACATTGTTAGTTAAATATTAGGTTTCATGTTTACACGGTAGTGATGACATTCATCGTTTGCCACTCCCATAGGCGAGAACTCCCTTGAACTCGTAATCCGTGCTTTCAAATCCATACCCCTATTCAAGTCGAGACTTGTATTCTTAGGTTTTTTCGGTAAAGTCACGTAGGTAAAAGATAAAAATTAATCATCAGCAAGCGTGCTGTGACGGTTCCACCTGAAGACGGAAGCTTGTGTTGCCTCCGAAACGTCGTGATTTTTTATTTTACTTTTATTAATTTTGATCTTTTACCTACGTGACTTTACTTGCAGTCACGAAAGCTTCAAATCTCGAGACTTGTACCTTCCTTGTATTCTCCGCATGCGTGTGAGATTGTCTACTCTACATGTGTTCACGTCCAGGTACAATGACTGACTGCATCTATAAAATCAATATGTCATTCTAGATTTGAAGTTTCCGTGCCTGCAAGGATCCATATTCTTTGGTTCTTGCGGTAAAGTCACGTAGGTGAAAAAAAATATTTTTACAAATAATTAACTTTATTTTTTATTTCAAAATTTTCACCTACGTGACTTTACCGAAAGAACCAAAGAATATAAAATAAATATGCCCACTGCGTCTGTCCGCTATCTTGAGGTGTAGTTGCTAAATAAATCCACAGTATATTGTATTGACTGACGGAGGCCCCTATAGACTCACACACAGCACACTCGTACGACCGCCTCTGTGTTGACATTAAATAAAGGTCTCGATTTCTGCGCGTTCGCATTCTCGAGATGCGTCGGTGGCGGCGTCTTAAGACGCTACGTGACACCACACTTCATTCGCTTGCGTGAAAGCAGCAAAACCACCCCCTTATTGTGAAAATTCCGTCACAGTTTCTATGATCACTGTTTCATTGGTTTCGTGGCTTTATATTGGTGATTTCGAAAAGTGTATTGGTTTAACCATGTTTGTTTGTTGCAGTACAGAGTTAGACTGATGGCCTTAAGCTAAGTTGTCTTGTGGTTGTTGTTGGTTGTTTGACTTGCATCCCACTGGGATTTTTGCACACAGCGTTGGTGTGCGGTGTTTTTTCTGCAATATTTTGCTTCCTTTTCTTGGATTTTCTGTTTGCACTCAGTCACATATTCACTTTAAGATGTTTTTTTGTTCATGTTTTAGTTTTTTGTTTGTTGCGGTTGCACCCGATTCAAGAGCCGAATGGCTCACAGGGCTATACCTAATCAATGAACTTCAACTTTAACTCGCCTGGAGCGGATCAACGCTCACCTGGATGAGGGGGAGAGAGGCGTGCGTCTGAACCCCGCCCGTTTAATTTGCCGTCTCCCGGTGACGTGGAGGAGACGAAAAAAACCCACCCAGAGCCACAAGTCTCTGACGGCACGAAGCATCAACAGAGGCGCTCGCGAGACATTGCGAAGAGATCAGAGGGCGAGGTGGGCAAGATCACCTGCAGCTTCGCAAGGTAGAGGGATCGTACACGCGCGCACACGGAGCAGGGCAGCATGATGTCGCGCCCGTTCATTTTTTGTTTCGAGCTGATGTTTTGTAACGAGTGAAGCACGATTCAAGAAGCATCTCGAAGTGTCCGGACAAAGGGGTCTTTGAGATGATTACTCGGTAAAGGAAGCGATTGCAGAGCAAGTATGATGTACAGTGTGGTCCAGATGTCTTGTGACCCCCCCCCCCATCCAATGAATTGACCCCCAACATTTTCTTCCCTTTAATATTAATTTCTGCTTAAAATAAACCTTGCTTGAACACATTGCGTTTTGGAGACGTAAATGGGGTCACAAGACATCTGGACCACCTTATACATAATAGAACATACATGATACAGAGCGGAGATTACACAAAATTAGAAAGATAACCTGTAACATTCATTTGAGGTTATTCTCATATGTTTTGTGAAAATAATGTATTTCATTGTAGTTTGTTTTTGGTGCATTCATATTTCTGGGGAAGCTGTGCTCTAACTTTCGTGGCAAATTCAGACCGTAGCTATACGGCAGAAAATTAAATGCCCTCCAAAATTGTGCAGTTGTTGCTGATTGATTTGCTCGTGTCTGTTGTGGCGAAACATTTGTCAATGCAGACGTCAGTAAATGTTTTGCTCCCAAAAAATAAGGATGAATAACTTTTAAAGTATCATGGTCTCCACATGGCAAAACCAACCCTTGGTGCAGTGGTTATCTCCGTTCGCAGCACATTTCTCCAGGAACGCCTGCTCCTTTTATTGCCACAAAATTAAAATGAAAGCTGGAATAGCTTGAGTGGAATAGACCACAAAGTGGTTGCTGCCTCAATAGTTGTTTTTATCCTTCCGATGGCTTTCTGGTGGTTGTGCAAAAAAACAACGATTATCGGATTCCGCAGTGCCCATTGGATCGTCAGACATTCCTCGTGACCCACCCCAACTTGTTTCCTCCCTCGCATCCAACCTGGGCAACCGTGTTGTTTTATTTTACTGTCTTTAACTGTTTCTACATATTTCGATTTAAAGCTTTCGTGACTGCAGGGATTCATCTTCTTGGTTCTTTCGGTAAAGTCACGTAGAAGGGAAGTCACGTGGAAACATAATAATATTTTATTATGTTTTATTTGTATTATTTTATTACTTCCCTTCTACGTGACTTTACCGAAAGAACCAAGAAGATGTTTCTACACATTGTCTTGAAGATGTGGTCGCGTTTAGACCGAATGGAATGCACAATATAAACAACAATTATTAATTAAACTAAACTTTTTTTATTTATTTTACCAGGTAAGGCCCACTGAGCTATATAAGTTTTTTTTTAGAAGCGACCTGGTCACAAATGACAGCTCAACGAAGTGGCTTAACCATGTGAACATTTCTAATAAATACTAGAAACGCCTGTTTCAAAATTCGGAGGGAAATCCACGTAACCACGTGGAGAGACATGCAAAACTCCAAATGTGCAGGCGTCAGGGTCAGGGATCTAACCCACAACCTCTTACAATACCAGGGGTTTCCTGTGATCACCGGTTGCCTGGAGATTCAACTGTGCAGCATCTCCCCCAAAGAACCCACTTGCATACCTCTCACTGTAATGTGGCACGCAGCAATGGCAGAGCATAATTAGCCTGGGGCTTGGTGCGAGGAACGAAATGCCTCCCTGCCTCCCCCCATCCAATGTTCGCCTCTCTTCATAACCAAGTACCTTGGGTCACACCGGTCCATGAATCCCGGTGCAGCTGCAGTAAAACCAAATATATAATGTTAATAAATACATGGGTTTGATGAAACAAAGGACAGTATTTTTACATCTCGCACCCCCAAGGGTTCGTGCACCCCATGTTAAGAACCACTGCTCTATAGCAATACCACTGTCGCACACCCAAGCCAACGTTAGCATTATTGGCAAGTGCTTCCTTTAGGTGAGACGTCCCTAGGCGTGACGCGGTCACGCTTGGTTGTTTTTGAATACTGAAAACATGTTATAGGGCATAACAGCTTCGGCAGGCTCTTCTAAACTGTCATGCTCACATGAGCACGGTTGACTGCGTGCAGTGCGAAATAAGTTCAACATACATATACTGTATACGACAACAATTATTGTTGTATTTTTGCACCCCTTTGTCAGAATCTGAATTTGTATTTATACTGGAGGAATATGATGAGCTATAAAGCAATTTTTCACTGATGTCTATTAGGGTTAGTTAAGAACGTTACAACAACAAACAATACAAAGGCATAATAGTAGTGCAAAGTAAAAGAAAGATAAACAGATCACTCAAACACAAACAAATGCAACTAAACCATCCCCATCCTACCAGGCAAAACCCACTGAGGTCTGAACTTATTGTTCAGAAGCGACCTGGCCACAAATGATAGCTCAACAAAAAGTGGCCCATCATTTGGACATTTGCAGCAAAAAAAATAATGTAGATAATCTCAATGCATGTTTCTAAATGTGGAGGGAAAACCGGAGGACCCGGAGATGGGGATTGGTTGACTTAGTTTCACAAAGTTGGTCACCGTAGGGGTACAACACCGTTCAGAGATATCACTCACCACTGATGTTAGCCAAGGCTCATATTGCGAATACGTACCGTATGTTGAACTTCTTTTGCACCATACATAGCCAACCGTGCTCAGCGAAGGTTCGGGGTAAGTACAACAAACTAAAAACACACAAAAACTGTTTTAAAGAAATGAGTTTTCAATCTAGATTTAAAAGTGCATAGCTCCAGTGGCTTCCTAATATCGGAAGGAAGAGCGTTCCAGACGGCCGCAGAAGAGCATCTGCAAGGTTGCAGAGTTCCCAGTGCAGTGTGCGAACCACTGTGCCACCGTTCCCCGGCGGTTGTACGTAGCGGGGAGGTAGCGAGAGTAGAGTTGGGTAGTGGTAACGGCAACAGCCCAATAGCTCCACATTTTGCACACGGAACCTGTTGTACACAAAATCTCGCCCTAGTCTCAGCAAACCCAGCCATACCCCTGCTTTTAGATTGAAACACATTCCTGCGGAGGGAGCTGGTAAGAACGTTGGGTTGCTCGGTCAATGGCAGGGTCAATGGCGGCGTGGTGTATTCCGCAAATATGCCCAACTGTGAGGGCGGGCACAAGCCGGCGTGAGTAGGTTAAACGTTGAGTTTTATAAGGGCACCACGGGGTAACCAGCCCATCCCCACCCAGCCCCTCCCCACCCAGCCCCTCCCCACCCAGCCCCTCCCCACCCAGCCCCTCCCTACCTTCCCCTCCCCACCCAGCCCCTCCCTCCCCACCAAGCCCCTCCCCACCCTCCCCACCCAACCCCTCCCCACCCTCCCCTCCCCACCCAGCCCTCCCCACCCAGCCCCTCCCACCCCACCCAGCCCCTCCCTGCACGACGGACGGACACAATAATCCCCTGTGGGCTGGTGTAACCAGGAGGTTCCTACCAGTAAATAGTCCCTACTGGAGCTTTATGCAGAACTGTACGGTATATATACAATTGCACAAGTTCCCAAAGCATTTGGAATAAAAAAAATAACAACTGGTGGCTTCATTTTAAGACATAGTTTGTTTTTATTCAAAGGCAAAAGTATTATTTTATTTGTTGTTGAGCACGGGCCCAAATGCCCCCAAAGCACCAAGTGTCAATTTACAAACAACACCATGGAAGGTGTATTAATAGATATACGGGCTCATGCAACTCTTGAAGAATCTGGGAAAGAGACGATTGGATGGATTTCTTAAAGTGGAGTAATTTCGAGTGAAGAAGTAGGAAACAAAATTTGGCCTGCAGTGTGGTGGTTGAACACAACGGACGGCAATCTGTAACCAGAGCCTCCACAATCATCTAATTATAGATTTGAAGCTTTCGTGACTGCAAGGATTCATACTCTTAGGTTTTTTCGGTAAAGTCACGTAGGTAAAATAAAAATAAATAATAAATAATAATAATAAATAATAAATCACGCCGTTTCGGAGGCAACACAAGCAATCCTCATCAGGTGGAACAACCACAGCAAGAAAAAATATCTCAAAATGACAATGAATTTGATGTTAATGTTTTAGCTGGTTGCAGTACAGTGTTTATATTTTAAATGCAAATTTTGCTTACATCTCGGTCGTGATTTCCATGACTGTAGTATTTTACTCTATTTGACACTCTTTAGTTTATTCTACATTTAGTCATGAAACGGCATCTTTGCTACTTTTTTTTAACTACTCAATTTTTATTTGACCAGGTAAGGCCCACTGAGTTATGTAGCTCTTGAAAAGCGACCTGGCCACAAATGATATCTCAATGAAGTGGCTTATAATGTGGACATTTATAGTAGCCAAATACTCAAATGTTTCTAAATGTAAATGAATAATTAACTACCCATCTCCTCCCTATTCTTCAATACTCTAAACCCTGGGAACAAATGTGTTTTATGCTCCGGAAATAATTAAATACAATTCGCGTGTTAATTTGTGTATTATATAACTCGTGTTGGCACTGGCTCAGCTCCGCGACGAGGACGTGATCCGTGTTTTACACTTTACACTCGACACCATGGAATTCCAGTGGGTGGGATACAAGGGATAGGGAAGGCGAGGGGGTGGAGAAACGGGGTTGTATTTGGCGCTTAGGGGTGGTGTAGAAGCCGAAGGCAAGTAGTGGAGGAGAGAGTGGGCGGATCAAGGACACATCTGGCAATGACCACAGAGCCCAGCAAATATCTGTTTACGCGCCCGGACGGGGGCCGGCAGATTCCCAGTAGCGCCCAGAGCCAATGCGCCCGCTGAATCCACGGAGAAGAGAAGCCGGATCGTCTGCCGCGATGGACGGAGAACCGACCACGCAGAAGGTACCTTTTAGGAAGCCGAGGTTTTAAAATGTCAACAAAAATTCCAGTGGTCGTTTTGTAAAAAAAAAATGTCATCACAGCGAGGCGCGCGGGATGCCGGTCCGATTAATTCATTTGCGCCCGTTATTGTTTTTTGGCGATAGAGGCACAAAATTCACCGACTGACGCGCGGCTCGTCTTGCCCGTCCTTCACTTTTGAGGCTGTGTCGCTTAAAGGGGCTTTGGGCTTCTTTATCGCCCCCTCCCCCGCAAGACGGTCACGCCGTGACCCCAGAATGAGGTCGTGTCGAGCGATGGGTTCCTCTTGGGTTGGACGGGTGTTCACCCTCGTCGGTTCGTGTGCTAAATATTTCTTTCGGTGACCGCCTTCAAGGAGGGTATCTGGGTAACAAGAGGCGAAGCGGGTTACGGAGCCACAACTTGCCAAGTTTACTTTAGTCTGCACCTACATTGTCACCCGCAGTGATTAATGATCACGAATGATCACATACGGTCAATGACGGAGCCAGGATTTTCAGGTAGGAGGGGCAACCCCTCCAGCAATGAAAAATGATAGTTGTTAGTAAGTACGGACTTGTCCCTTGCTTTTTATTCGACGCGTGTGTGGCGATGGCGCAGCCATCGATCGAGGGTCGAATTCGAACTGTGTGTGATTGGCATCGCGCTCGCTGAAGCTGTGTGATGCCTTCAGGGAAGTCGTGTACTCTATACTCAACTGCGCACAATTCTGTGAGCCACTTATAACCGCTTTGCCGTCACTTATTGCCAATTATGGACTCAGACTATTGTCCTATCATCTCATAGAGTCCCTGGCACGTAATAATATGCTACACAGTGGCAGTGGGGGTCACAAAATGCCGATGTATTACTACTAAACCCCAATGATCCGATCGAAATTAGGGATTTCGATCTCATCATTGTGGGGGCACGTGCCATCCCACTCCACTCACTCCGCCAGTGCATACGGTGTTTTACGAAGAGCTGGGATGGGAGACAGTCTTGGTAGTGAGTACTGGAGGCGGTTCTAAAAATACTTTAAAATGTACATCCTTAGGGTTCAGAAATGTGCAATGTATCCTGCGTGTGAATGCGAGTTCACACAGCCAGCCACGCACACTACAGCGGGCTGATCTTACTTTTAAAGGCATGCGGTTGATGGACGTGCGCAGTGATGAAAAAACAAATTTACTTTGAAACGGAGATCATTCTTAATGAGGACAATTAACCACATCCACTGGCCAGGGCCTAACAATTACAGAAACCCTGGTACAGGGTGCATGCACTGTGACTGAGCATTTAGGTGCCGTTCTGGCAGCGTTACTTACATTTCTTGGTAAACGAAATATGATCTGTTTACAACTAAATGTTTATCCATGAAGGAGGGGGAATCTGAGAAGGTCTCTTTGCTGTTTTTTTCTAAACACTCAGGGGGCTCCACACCTTTTCCGTGACCCTATGTTCGGTGCTGTTTAAGAGACAGGGATTGAATATTACAGCACATTGCTCGCCCGATGTACTCACTATCAGCCGCTAGCCAGCGCATAGTACAGTAAGTCATGAATACAATCGTAAAAGCTGCGCGTCTTACAGTAACCAAAATACATTTACATGAATGTAAGCCGCATTAAGCTACAGGTGGTCGTTTGTGAACTTTAAAATTGTTCGAGAAATCAAAAGCGGTCAGGCAATTGCCTTTTTATGTCGATTTGTTACCAACAAATCCACCGCAGTGACTCATAATAAAACGTTGTACGATGTTGTTCTGCTGTGCTGAATGGGCCCCACCATGTCCATGTTGAGCTATTGCCTAAACATCACGAAAGCCAGCAGCAATTCATTTAACAGGCTACATGCTGCTGATGAGTACTGGGGTAGTGGAAACCGGTCCAGTGCTTTTTTGATGGAACAAGTGCTGTTCAAAATCATTGTCTGGAATGCTCATAGGCTGATGGACTACAATAAGGGATCTTACAATCCCCCTCCCCCCAACCCTCACTGTTGGCAAGCTATGGTTTCAATCAGATTAAGAAATAACTATATTTAGCGGTGAATCTAGCGGCATCTAGTGGCTGGTGGGAAATGCACGAAACCCATGACATACCATCGTCGACGTCGAGGATGACGTCCATCAGATTTCGTGGTGGCTCGTGAGTTGGCTGAAGGAGTCCAGTAGATTCTTACAAAACATGAACCCGTGCACGTATTGTGAGCTCGGGCAGCAAAGGCCATCGATGAATCGATGCATCCATCGATTACATCTATAATTCACACAGCCAGCTAGTCAGACGAGGCGAGGTAATCTCAACCTGACCTGCCATGTTAACGATCCCGTCTGCATTTGTAAATGCTTCCCAACTGAGTTTGAAATTGTTCGTGCATTATCTATGTCTGTCCATCCATCCGAAACGGGGAGAGGAGGGGGGGGTAGCGGGGTTGGGCGTCTGTGCATATTAATGCTCGTAAACATGATCCAATATGAACCAAACTTGAGCATAAATTGGTGTTGCTGTTAGGCACTTACCCGATAAAAAATTGGCTAAATTGGCCAAAAAATTGCTCAAAATTTGGAGACACAAACCAGGATAAAATAACTTTTCACTAATATGTAAAAAAAACGCATGTTGCTCTGAAAACTACCGGTCAGCTTCTTTGGTTCTTTCGGTAAAGTCACGTAGGTATAAAATAAAATGAATTAAATCACGACGTTTCGGGCGCAACACAAGCGTCCGTCATCAGGTGGGACAACCACAGCAAGAAACAATTGCTGAAGTGGACAAAAGGGCAGCGCTATGAACCCGGCGACACGGGTTCGATTCCCACTCCAGAAATTGTTTCTTGCTGTGGCTGTCCCACCTGATGACGGACGCTTGTGTTGCGCCCGAAACGTCGTGATTTAAATCATTTTATTTTATACCTACGTGACTTTACCGAAAGAACCAAAGAGTATGGATCCCTGCAGTCACGAAAACTTCTAGATTCGATCAGCTTCTGTTACTGCTAATGAAATGCTTGAGAGGAGGACAACGCTGATGCGTGACGATATTCTCCTGAACTCGTTTGTTCCGCTCCCCAGTGGCAGACTCGCCTCGGCATCTGTCTGCTGATCGCCGTGATGGCCCTGCCGCTCCGAGCCACCTCCTCCGAGTCGTACATGGCTAAGCTCTTCAAGCACGTCGATGCCACGCAAGAGCAGTACGTGCAGGTGAGAGGCTGCGTGAAGAGGAGACCACCAGGACAAAAGTATGCTGTTGGCTCTCGCCCCAGCCGACAGGACATTGGGTCATCCGTGTACAATTTTGAATGGAGTGTAAAGCCCACGGACACTTTGTAAGTTCCGTGTGCTATGTTGGTCTCCGGGAGGTTATTCAAGTCTATGGGCCCTATGTAAGTCCGAGGTCTATGGGTGCTGCTATATTCGTCTATGGATCCTATTTTAATTGAGAGGTGCTATGTTAGGATTGAGCCATGATAGTGTACGGGTCCAATGGACCATATTAGTCTATGGTTGCTGTGTGGGTCTATAGGCACCAAGTAGGTCTCTCCGTCCTATGTTGGTCTATGGGATGCTATTCAGGTTTATCGGCCCTGTGTAAATCGATGGTCTATGGGTCCTAGATAAGTCTATGTTTTCTATTTTAAATTGTACGTATGCATGTTGAACTTCTTCTGCACCGTACGTAGCCAACCTTGCTAACCGGAGGTGCGGGTGCTATTCTAATCTAAAGTCATATGTTAGTCTATGGGTCATGTGTATCCTGTTCATCTATGGGACCTGTGTTCGCGTATGAGCTGTGATCGTCTATAAGCGTTAGGTGTGTCTGTATTGTTTAGATTTCGTCGTTATTTCGTAATCTCACGTTAATATTTAATGATCTGCAAAGGTACTTATCATAATAAAAGAATATAACGTCCCCCCCACAACCACGTTTGTTTGCTGCAAAGTCAAGGTTAAAATAATGCTTTCTCCCACTCAGCATTTATAAATCATATTGGCTACGTTTAGCTACTCTATGCCAAGCAGTGAAACAATGAGGTACCTGCACTTTGAGTTGCGCAGTTCAGGAGTGGTTAAAATATCAATGAGGGGTAAAATGTATCCGTTCGTTTCTCAGTCCGCTGGTCCTGGTGAGGGTCGCGGCGGCAGCGTGTTGAGTAGTGGCAGTCCAGACCTTCTTTTCCCTGGCGACAGACTCCAGCACTACACATACACTACACACTACACTACACAATACACTACACACTACACTATACACTACACTACTATACACTACACAATACACTACACACTACTATACACAGACTCGAGCTCTTCCTGGGAATTTCCAGGCGTTCCCAGGTCAGCCGAGCGACACAGTCCCACCGCCAGCAGCGTGTCCTGGGCCGGCCCCGGGGTCTTTGCCCAGTGGGACGTTGCTGCTGCTACCTGGTAGAGTTCCAGGGGCAGTCTACCGAGCGGGCATGCTTTACCAGGTGCCTGAGCCACCTCCAACTGGCTGCTCTCGATCAGGAGGAGCAGCAGTAAAATTTGTCTCCTCTAATACCATAAAGCATGACTGGGGAAGGCTTACGGCCCACAGATGGTGGTATGGCCCATGGCTTAATTTCACAAGAGCCATGGTCACATGAAGCCCATCACTTCCAAACAATATTTTTTAATTTAAAGCTTTCGTGACTGCAGGAATTCATCTTCTTGGTTTTTTCGGTAAAGTCACGTAGAAGGGAAGTAATAAAATAATAAAAATAATAAAACATAATAAAATAATATAATATTTTATTATGTTATATTATTTTTATTATTTTATTACTTTTACTTCCCTTCTACGTAATAAAAATAATAAAACATAATAAAATAATAAAATAATATAATATTTTATTATGTTTTATTATTTTTATTATTTTATTACTTCCCTTCTACGTGACTTTACCGAAAAAACCAAGAAGATGAATTCCAAACAATATTCATCCGTCGTCGCTGCAAGAATCTTGGCCACACTAATCGGACACCAGCCTTAAATGAGTACCTTGTGCGGTGTGTACACATCGCCACTGGGGAAACAAAGGCGGTCGGGCGTGGTGCTGGCCACCCACCCCCTCGTTCGTGTACCATTCCGGCCTTCAAAGGTGCTCACTAACAGCACTTGCCCCTACAGTCTGTTAAGGCTCTACGGGGGATCTTTGTGTCACCTCTGACCTCTTCCTCTACCCTGACCCCTGACCCCAAGGAGAACCTGTAAAGCAGTGTTCTTCATTGCAAGGCCCGCGGGCCACTGGGAACCCCTGGTGGCCTTCAGTGCAGCCTCCCGACAATACACAAATAGTGAAAACACCCCCCCTCCCCGTCATCGTCGTGCTGCGGTCAAACCCTAATGGTTTCAAATGTGCGGCGGCCCTCGAACTGACGATGTCTTGTGATAGGTTTTGACCCTTTCAACTGGTACAAAAAACTGACACCTTTATACAAGGCATCATGTTTGCAATAA
>CM025642.2:5596922-5617036 GCA_014621495.2 Entosphenus tridentatus | reverse complement strand
ATAATAAAATAATATAATATTTTATTATGTTTTATTATTTTTATTATTTTATTACTTCCCTTCTACGTGACTTTACCGAAAAAACCAAGAAGATGAATTCCAAACAATATTCATCCGTCGTCGCTGCAAGAATCTTGGCCACACTAATCGGACACCAGCCTTAAATGAGTACCTTGTGCGGTGTGTACACATCGCCACTGGGGAAACAAAGGCGGTCGGGCGTGGTGCTGGCCACCCACCCCCTCGTTCGTGTACCATTCCGGCCTTCAAAGGTGCTCACTAACAGCACTTGCCCCTACAGTCTGTTAAGGCTCTACGGGGGATCTTTGTGTCACCTCTGACCTCTTCCTCTACCCTGACCCCTGACCCCAAGGAGAACCTGTAAAGCAGTGTTCTTCATTGCAAGGCCCGCGGGCCACTGGGAACCCCTGGTGGCCTTCAGTGCAGCCCCCCGACAATACACAAATAGTGAAAACACCCCCCCTCCCCGTCATTGTCGTGCTGCGGTCAAACCCTAATGGTTTCAAATGTGCGGCGGCCCTCGAACTGACGATGTCTTGTGATAGGTTTTGACCCTTTCAACTGGTACAAAAAACTGACACCTTTATACAAGGCATCATGTTTGCAATAAGCACAACACACGCAGTCAAAATTCAAACAAAAAGAAACAACTCTGATAATGATATGCACTGTCCTTGAAGTTGATTTGTTCACACCCGAGACAGCTTTTCTTAGAGCCTAGTCTCCATTGGTGTTGGACCAGATGACGCCAAAAGGCGTACAACTCAAAGACAGCGCACTATCAGAGTATTGCGAGTTCGGGGTAAGCATTTAATGGAGACTAAGCTCTAAGAAAAGCTGTCTCGGGTGTGGACCAATCAACTTCAAGGACAGTGCATATCATTATCGGAGTTGTTTCTTTTTGTTTGCATTTTGACTGCTTGTGCTGTGGTTATTGCAAACATGATGCCTTGTATAAAGGTGTCAGTTTTTGTACCAGTTGAAAGGGTAAAATCTATCACTATATTTTGCCACTGGTAAAGGAGGTCTCATAGTGACGATGTCTTCTCGGTGAAAGTGAAAACTAATGAAGGACACCGTAGTAAATGGTGGCAGCCCTGATCACGTGTTAGCTGTTCACACAGTGCCCCCCCCCCCCGTCGTGCCTGATGCCTGTGCAGGAGCTGCGCGAGTGGGTGGCGGTGCAGAGCGTGTCGGCGTTTGCCGAGCGCCGGCCCGACATGATCCGCATGGCGGAGATGGCGGCCGAGCGAGTGCGGTCCCTCGGAGGGGTCGCTGAGCTGGCGGGCGTCGGCAACCACACGGTAACCACACGGTAACCACACGGCAACCACACGGTAACCACACGGCAACCGCACGGTAACCACATGGCAACCACACGGCAACCGCACGGTAACCGCACGGCAACCGCACGGTAACCACATGGCAACCACACGGTAACCACTCGGTAACCACACGGCAACCACACGGCAACCACACGACAACCACATGGTAACCACACGGTAACCACACGGCAACCACACGGTAACCACATGGCAACCACACGGTAACCACATGGCAACCAAACAGCAACCACACGGCAACCACACGGTAACCACACGGCAACCGCACGGCAATAAAACGGCAACAACACGGTAACCACACGGTAACCAGCGCCAGCTCTCGCTTGCGGACGAGCTTGGCCGGTCTGAATGTTGTACTCTACTTCAGCGGTGATACGAAAACGTACCTACAGGAATAGCCCGATTTGCGTCTTCTGCCTTTTGACGTCGTTTCGCAAGTACGTCATCGCTTTATGAATACCGCGACCCGATTTCCATCCCGTCAAGCCACACTTACGTACGTTTGTTAAACTGCTTTCGCACCGTACGAAGACAACCGTGCCAATCGTCGCTGACAGCATCATCCGTCTTGTCTCGTATCCGTCGTCCCAGCTTTCGCCTCCACCACCTACCATGTAAACCGCTTTGATCGACGTCGCTTAGATATTCGTTGTCGCACCTTTCAGGAACGCATCCCCGACGTAAACCGGATTATCACTGTATAAAGAAAACAGATGATTAGTCTCTTGGCCTATAGGCTATTCAAACGAATATTATCCATCTGTATTTATTTAAGCAAATCAAACTCTGACACCCGTTTCAAACTTCTGGGTCTCAGCAGCAAAGTGAGGCTTGATGAAACAATTGCTGCTGGGTTGCTAGACGTTATTGGCAAAGCACATTCCATATAAACGATGGGGGCCCCCCATTCAACACAAAAAATAATTTAGCGTACAAACTCATCCATTGTTTTACAGGTAAAAACATGTTTATTAATTTTTTTTTTTTACCAGATAAGGCCCACTGAACTATACACTATAGCTCTTTTTCAGAAGCGACCTGGCCACAAATGATAGCTAAACGAAGTTGTTTATAATGTAGAAATGTATAGCAGCCAATACTCTCAACACACGTTTATACATGTGGGAGGGGAAAACGTGGCAAAAAATTCCACGCGGCCACGTGAAGAACATACAAACTGCAAAATATACAGAGCGGCAGGGTCAGGACCAAACCCACACGACCTCCTATATACCAGGCGCCACCACCGCCGCCGTGTATCGCGATCCACCCCACGCCAACCCATGCTCCTCCTTCTGGTCCCAGACACCGGACGGGGAGGTGGTGCAGCTGCCGCCCGTTGTGCTCGGCACCTTCGGAGACGACCCCGCCAAGCCGACGGTGATGGCGTACGGGCACCTCGACGTGCAGCCGGCTCGCATGGACGACGGCTGGGACAGCGACCCCTACGTGCTCACCGAGAAGGACGGTGCGTCTCGCTAACCCTTTCCTGTTCCGACGACGTACACACGCGCGTACCAATGACGTACGTACGCACGCACAGAGTGCGCGTCGCCAGCTTTTTCTTTCCGTTTCCGACGGCGTACGCGCACGTCATCGGGAACGGGCGGACCAGCATTATGTTTTATTGTAAGGGGGTCTAAATTATAGAATGTCATTCACTCTCAAATATGTGTACATGCAGAGCCGTTTTGCTAATCTATTGTTGGGTGAGGGCCCCCCAAGCCATGCGGGTTATTTGTCCAACCTTCACCACGCTGCCCAGTGCAGGTCGGTGAAGGCCAGGGAGCATACACGTGTGAATATGGAAGGACAGTACAACACTGCAATTTTCTGAACTGCCCCCCCGATGACAAAGTAGCTCCTCAGCAGCCTGCAGTAGTGATTGCTTGCACGGTGGACGCCCGTCCAAGCACTATCCAGGCTCAAGCCTTCTTAGCTTCTGACATCTGATGGGATTGGGCACCTTCCAGATGATTTAGTCATAGGCTTAATCATTGTCCCAGAAACTGGTTTCTCGCAGTTTTCAGTCTTGTCAATAATTGCAATTCAGTCCGGGTTACATAACACGCTGGCACTTTCATTGCATATTGTACCGTTGACTTTGATGCCAAGGTTAAGGCCAGCGTTGCTGCATTAGAAGACCTAAGAATAGAAATGCGATAAGCGGTTGTTACAACATCATTGCAGAAATAAAAAAAGAATGCTATCGAGGGCATTAAAACACTTTAAGGGGCACCACGGTGGCGAAATGTTAAGTATCACGCCTGGCATACAGGAGGTCGTGGGTTCGATCCTGACTCCTAACTCCTGTATATTTGGAGTTTGAATGTTCTCCCCGTGGTCGTGGGGATTTTTCTCCGGCTCCTCCGGTTTGACCCTCCACATTTAGAATCAACATCACGCGTTTATAGTATCGACTACTTTTCATTTCCACATGGAAAATCACTTCGTTGAGCTATCATTTGTGATAGTCAGGTGGCTTTTGAAAAAATTGATCTATGAAGCTCAAGTGGGCCTTTACCTGGCAAAATATCAAAACATTGTTTTAGTTTTTAGTTGAAACAGATTCTCCACCTTGAGAGAAACGTGCTCAACTTCTCCCAGCTAAGGCCGGCACAGCTGATGCCTGTAGGATGTGATGGTTAGCACACCGGACATTGCAATCGAGAGGTTCCACCGGTCTGTTTGACACCCCCGGCGTGGCAGTTGAAACGATGGTGTGAATTTCTCCAATTACCTCCCCCCCCCCTCTCTGCCTGTGTCCATCGGGCGGTATGAATGGGTACGCCGCCACAGTTAGCCGTGCGGTGGGATTAACATTGTGGGTGCCTCCACCCAACCTCTTTCAAAGTCGCCTGGTCATCGTGGAATAGTGGGTTCTCGTTTCCTCATGAGGGGAACTCCCCAGAGCTCCTGTTTTAATGGGAGCCATCCGTGAAAAATAAAGGGCTTCATAGCTCATCAGATTTCTCCAGGATATATGTTAAACACAATGGAACGTGGGAACACAGCCTCGTGTAATGTATACAAAGTCCTTACTGAGAAGCCCTACATAACGTCTCTCTGCGGTCAATCCACTGCTAGATGAAAGCCTTTCCATGCTGTGTGGGCCATGTGGGGGTTATTTAACTACACTTCAGCTCGCTGGTTAGTGCGGCTTGGTGAAAACAGGGGACATAGACAAGGAAGAACAACAAACTAAACACACAAATAACTTTTTGTGTGTCAAGTTTGTTGTACTTCCCCGCACCTACCGATTTGTACGGGTGGCTACGTCCGGTGCAAACAAAATAAAAAATGGAACACACGTGCAAACAATGGAGCGTGGTACTGCGCAACGCCACATCAGAATATTTATTTGTACTGCAGGAATTCCGATGAGCTACGAAGCTTTTGTTTTTTCCCCCGCAGACGCCAGTGGGTGGAGCGAGCAGCGAGCGAGCGAGCGATGGCATTGCCGCACCTTTTGCCCACCTATGGATGTGGTGGGGGGGGGAGAGGTGAACACGCGAACGAATCCTACCCCCACCCCCCTTACAAGGAAGCTGCACTCAGCAGTTTGGCACCAGTCCACGTGCGGTCCGGGTTGGCCCCGAGCTCGAGAGAGACACGTGGGCACAGTGGGGCGTGGGCAGTCAGAACCTTGCCAAACCCTCTCACCCTGGCCCTTCGTCACGTCTGCTCGCTCTATATTTATTGAGGGCGGTTAAAAATACATTACCACGAAGCGCAAACTGCGTTGAGGCGTGGGGGTGGCGGTGGCGGGGGGGGGACGTCTCGCTTTACCAGCGGAGCGGAGGAGCATGCGGTGGACATGCACCGGCACACACGTGCCAGACTTAGTGCCGCTGATTCCTATTGGACGATGCGGTTGGGGGGGGCGGGAGGGGGGGGTCACCAGAGTCCTCGCGCGGAATAAGAAATTTGGTATTGACCCCGAAGATGGCAAAAAGACATCAATCGGTAAACTACCCACCGTGACGTATTCATCAGAAAAGTTGACTTTTTTTTTATTTTACACCCGGCAAAGCCTCGCTGAGTCTCAAGACTCCAATTATTTTTCAGCAGGGGTCCTGCCAGGCTATAACGCTGTCAGGTCAGATGCCGGTGCAGCAATCTCTGGCCAGCCGTGGCCTTTTACGGGAAACATAACCCCAAGTGCTGTCGGCGAGGGATCGCTGTACGTGTGATCCCACTTGGGGGCGATTTACAGTGAGAGAGAGAGAGGGTAAAAGAGGAGCAGGTGGATAATAGAACATATGCAGGGTTTCGATTTAAAGCTTTCGTGACTGCAGGGATTCATCTTCTTGGTTGTTTCGGTAAAGTCACGTAGAATGGAAATAATAAAATAAGAAAAAATTATTATATATAAAAATATATTTATGTTTAATTTTTATTATTTTATTATTTCCATTCTACGTGACTTTACCGAAAGAACCAAGAAGATACGCAGGGTTGAAGAGGGGACAGCACACGGAGCCGGGAGGGGTTGAAGGAACGGCACCCAAAGCAGGGGGAACAGAAGTGACCCACCGCGGAGACGGAGTGATGAAATCAGGCCCGCGTGTAGCTCCTCGGTATTGCATTGCAGGAATGTGAGAAAGAGTGATGGCTCAGAGAAGCCCTCATCTAAGATTAGATTGAGGATGATGGTGGCGGCGGTGATGGGACGGCACCGATTTTCTATTTTATTCCACGATCAGGGTGGGGCGGCGGCACAGTGAGTCGGCGTGCCGGCGCTGCGGACCCGGCGACTTAAGCGGATCCGTCGTAACTTTATTACTGACACGACCACCCGATCTGCGTCGCCTCAACCCGGACACTCGCGTCGCTGACAGCATCGCTCCGTCCCTTCTCGTTAGCCGTGGCCTCTCACACGGGAAAACGATTTGACCAAAGGCGTTTCTGTTACTCGTATTGCAATATTTTGTCGATTCTTATTGCTCACTCTGGATGCACTATTTTGCAATATGATTCTCGAATTTTAATGTTTAGTTTAGTTAAATATTTAATTTATAATTAAGTCATATGTTGTATTTTTTTTTATTTGTTGACTGTTTTCATTGCTGTATTTATTGTATTTATATTTTTTATACGACCTGTTGCAAAAGTTGTGTTTTTAATTTGACAGTTGTTCTGTTTTGTTGATGAAACCCGATTCAAGAACACTTAGCTCACAGGGCAATTCTAAAGAGACTGTTCAAAACTGTTCAAACTCCACCACCTACCCTGTAAAATTGCTTCGATTTACATCGTTTCAGGAAGGCATCCCCGACGTAAACCGGGTTACTACACTCTGTATTTGGTCAGCAGCTAAGGTGCGCCTACCCGCCTTTCCGCAGGTAAACTCTATGGACGCGGGGTGTCTGACAACAAGACGCCGGTCCTCGCTTGGCTCAACAGCATCGAGGCGTTCCGTAGCATCGGGCAGGTGAGATGGCTCCCACTGGTCACGCTGATGTCTCCCCACCACGAGTTCTAAACGGCCCTAAAGCTGCAACACGGGATGCTAGCTGAGGGACTTGGCCAGGGTTCGAACCTGCATCACCGGAGTCAATGGCGTAGAGCAGCACCGAGCGTATATGCACAAACATACGTACGCGCAGATGCACCCCCAACCTCGTCATCATTCGGACGCTGTCTTTCCGACAGCCCTGTTCTTCACCTGAGGACGGCTGCTTGCGATGTGGCCGAAACGTCGTGAGAATTTTATGTTTTATTTTTATTATTTTATTATTTTCCTTCTACGTGACTTTACCGAAAGAACCAAGAAGACTCGTCATCATCATCATCATCATCAGACAGCCACGTGACCGAGTGCTGGTGTACATTAGAAGATTTGGACCGTTATGCCAGCACGCACACACACACGCACGGACTTAATATTCTCCGAATGACGTCACTGGGATCTTTATAACTTTTCACTGTGAAGCAGACGACACGTTACCTTTACGCTCGGTACACCCACCGCGGCATTCACATCGGGGGCGGCCGCCGGTCTGACACCGTGAACCCTCCGCAACGAGCGGCGAATGTGCCACCAGCGTCGTGGTGGCGAGATGTTGACTACCTCGCCTGGTGTGCAGGAGGCCGTGGGTTCGATCCCGACCCTGACACCTGCTGTACATTTGGGAGTTTGCATGTTCTCCCCGTGGTCGCGTAGATTTTTCTCCGGGTCTTCCGGTTTTTACCCTACATATTTTGAAATGTACGGATGTACGTTGAACTTCTTTCGCACCGTACACAGCCGACCGTGCTAATCGCAGGTGCGTTTCAGAGTATTTGGCTGCTATAAATGTAACCCACCGTGTGGCCTGCAGGTCGCTCCTGAACAAAAGAGCTACACAGCTCAGTTTGTCCCTACTGCTCCCGGTAACATAAACAATGGTTTTCAAAAGCACTCGCAGTCTCACCCGAGCTCACGCCATCGTGCTCCTGCGGCTCCCCGCTCCCTCGCTTGCTGCTTCTCCTCCTCACCACGACCACCACCACCATGACCAGCCGCTGCCCGTGAACCTGCGCCTGGTGTTTGAGAGCCTGGAGGAGGTGGGCTCCACGGGGCTGGCCGAGCTGCTGGCGCGGCGCCGTCACACCTTCCTGCGCGACGTGGAGCACATGTGCGTGTCCGACAGCGAGTGGCTGAGCGTCGGGGTGCCCGCACTCTCCTACGGCCTCCGCGGGAACTGCTACTTCTTCGCGGAGGTGAGAGCGCGCGGGCGAACGGTCACGTGGCCAGCCTGACACTCGGCAAGTTTTGTACCTGTGTATATGTATTTTAAATGTTGTTGTTGCTTATAAGAGCCCGGTACAAAGCACGGGCGACGGGGGGAAGGGGTGCAGATGTTGCGTGGACGATTAGCCCCCGAGGCCACGTGCCCACGGGATAGGGGAAAGGGATTCTAGATTTGAAGTTTTCGTGACTGCAAGGATCCATACTCTTTGGTTCTTTGGGTAAAGTCACGTAGGTGAAAATAAAAAATAATAAAAATAAAAGATAAGAATGAAAAAAGGGATGAGCGATTGGGCTCCCTGCTCTAGTAACGTAGGGGCGACGTTCGGGAATTTGGCATATATTTATGGGAGGGGAAGCAGAGGGATAGGGGTGGAGGGGTGGCGGGAAATAATGTCCCCAAACAAAACCGCAGGTGTGAAATCCACAGCAAGAAAATGTTCTTGCTGTGGATTTCACACCTGATGATGATTGCTTGTATTGCTGTCGAAACGTCGTGAGAATTTTATTGTTTTATATTTGTATTATTTTATTATTTCCCTTCTACGTGACTTTACCGAAAGAACCAAGAATATGAATCCCTGCAGTCACGAAAGCTTTAAATCAAATACACAAAAATCAGTTATTGTTGTGTTTAGTTTGTTCACCTTCCTTGTCGATGTACCCTGTCTTCACCAAGCCGCACTAACCAGCGTACTGAATTAAAGTTAAATGGCCCGCACGGCATGAGGAGGCCCATATCTACCAGTGGATTGACCGCATAGCGATATTATATAAGGGTTCTCAGTAAGGACTTTGCATACATTACTTCAGGCTGTGTGCATCGATGTGTTCCTCCTGTGTCTGATTGTGTATAACAGCATTAGCACACAACCAGAATCTTCGTTTATCCCGGGAGAAATCTGACGAGCTACAAAGCTATTTTTCGCAGACGTCCTGTCGGACGTCGAGGCGTCGAAACGTCGGGCTTCAGTCGCCCGTGAGAAGTCAGCCTCCTTCTTCTCACGGCTCCCTTTTCTCACGGAACACCTCCCCGTGGTTTTTCCACTGCGGCCCGCGCACAGGTGACGGGGACAAACAAGGACCTACACTCGGGGACGTACGGAGGCTCGGTCCACGAGGCCCTGGGGGATCTCGTCGCTTTAATGAGTAGCCGCCTCCCCCGCCCTGCCACCCCCAGCGCAATCACTCATCCCACCACTCGATCGTGCAATCATTCACTCGCAAACCGCTCGCGTATCAAACCCGCCCGCACTCGCTCAACAGCTCAAAAGGCCTCACTCCTGATCTCACTCAGTCACACTCTCACTCATCAAAGCCACTCACGCATGCAACCACTCACTCAATCATTCACAACTCACTCATACGTCAACCCACCCACATTCACTCAATAATTACAACTGTCATTCTTGCCCTCACTCACATTCTCACTCACCTAACCACTCACTCTCACCTAACCACTCATGTAATCACTCACGCACCTATTTACCCACCCACAACACCCAGTCACTCACTCAGATTCAAACCATCATTCTCACTCATACTCCCACTCACTCAACCAGCCATGCTTCAATCACTCACTACTCAAATACAAATATCCCCCATATAGCCTTAACAGACAGTCAAGGCAAGTGCTTAACACGTAGGCTTTCGCGACCAATTGCCCGATGATGCTGGATGTAATTACCAGCGAAACGTCATTCGCAAAAAATGTAAGTGTTGTGGATTCACTCTTCAACACACCGGTGGGCTAAAGTAGTGAACTATTTGTCTTTTGTCAACGTGACACTTTCTTTGCTGATTGGCCGTGTCGGGTGGTGGAAGGTTACGACACATTTATAAATAACGCGATCTAACCCAAAAACGTTGATTATGGGGCAAGTGCTGTTTGCGAGCACCTGTGAAGGCTATGCACACAAACTCACTGACCTAACCACTCACTCACCCACTGACCAGTGATGTAGCTATCAAGTGTGCAGGCAGTGCAACTGCACCAGGGGGTGGGGGGGGCTCAAGGACCAGAGGGTCCATGCCAACCACTCTATACCACTGCCACTGACCCAGTCACCCACCCAGCCACTCATTGATCGACAGGTTTTTTCAGGGTTCTCCTCCCTTCTGACCGATCTGCCGGCTGCAGGCAGCCTCGAGAGCGGCGCCGGGAACATTGCGGTGCCGGGGCTCTATGACTCGGTGGCGCCGCTCACGAGGGAAGAGGAGGAGATCTACGAGAACATCCACTTTGACCCCGAGGAATTTCGCAAGGAGATTGAGGCACCAGCCTTGCTCTACCCCACCAAGGCAAGGCCCGCCGGGACCCGACGCCCTAATTACCTTACCGTGCCGATTATCGTCATCGTCACCGTCATCATAATTTACTTCATTTTTGGTCTATCCCACTACTTGGATGAAGGCCTCGCCAACGTTGATGCCATCCCATTATTTTACTGTTATCCGATTGCTTGAATAATTATCAGTCTGATGATCGTCGGTCGGGTAGCAGCCAATTATCTTCCTCCCAGCAACGACCTGTAGGTAAATGTATTTGTCGGGGACCGAAGCTGCAGGGGTGGGAGGGAGGTGGGAGGGTAAGAGGGGAGAGGGAATAGGAGAAGGGAGGGGAAGGGAGGGGTTGAGGGGAGCATGTATGCATTCTGTGATCTGTATAGTTAGCAGTTAACCATATAAAAATATTAAAAAGTTGTCTTCCTTTCCACTGATAATTGTTTTTTTACCATTCTATCTGGCAACAAAACTGACACCTTTTTTACAAGGAGTCATGTTTGCATAGACCACAATACCTGCAAGTCATAATGCAAACACAAAACATAACTCTGATAATGTATGCACTGTCCTTGAAGTTGATTGGTCCACACCTGAGACAGCTTTTCTTAGAGCCTAGTCTCACATGGGTTGGACCAGATGATGTTTGCATTATGACTGCAGGTATTGTGGTCTATGCAAACATGACTCCTTGTAAAAAAGGTGTCAGTTTTGTTGCCAGATAGAAGGGTAAAAAAACATCTATTATATTTTTTTACTGGCAAATGAGGTTCCAATGGTGTAAATTCCTTTCTACTATTCACTCTTCGAGCTTGCCAATAACGAGCTACCACTGCTCGTGTTGTTGCCCTGGACGTGCCGCAAGAGGAGGCTGTCACATGGCTCTGTGGCTACGGGGGCTAACGCCCACTCACAATATAAAACACCGACAAACATATGCGTACATTTCATCATTTTATTCCATATGTGGTGCTCTAACCATATGACAGTCACGTGCAAAAAAGTTTTTTTTTTCGCTAAATAAATTAATAAAACGGCTGATCCTTAAATTTCATCGGGCAGGACAAAATCCTGATGCACCGCTGGCGCTACCCGGCTCTCTCGCTGCACGGGATCGAAGGGGCGTTCGCCGACCCGGGCGTGAAGACCGTCATTCCCCGCCGCGTGCTCGGAAAGTTCTCCATCCGCATCGTGCCCAACATGGACCCAGACGTCGTGGAAGACCAGGCGAGTCATTGGCGTTGTGGCGGCGGGGAGTAGTGGGACAGCCTTGCTCCGTCTCTTTTTATCCTCGAGATGCAACGTTTCACTTGATACAGCAAATCTGGCTGTGACGGTCCCACCTGATGACGGAGACTTGTGTTGCCTCCGAAACGTCGTGATATTTTATTATTTAATTATTATTAATTTTTATTTCATTTTTTACCTACGTGACTTTACCGAAAAAACTAAGAGTATGAATCCTTGCAGTCACGAAAGCTTCAAATCTAGAAGTTTCTAGGAGGCTCAAGCTGAACACGTGGGGGAGCTGGCAGCCCATCCCTCCAGTATCGTGGGATGGGTCCCGATCCCTAACGATGCCTGCTGTATATTTGGAGTTTGCACGTCTCTCTCTCTCCCCATGGTCACGTGGATTTTTTCTCTGGGTTCTCCGGTTTTTCCGTCCACATTTATGAACGTGCATTTAGAGTATTTGGATGCTATATATTTACACGTGATGAGCTTCTTCGTTGGGAATCATTTGTGGCCAGGTGGCTTCTGAAAAAGAGCTAAATAGCTCAATGGACTTTAACCTGGTAAAATAAAAATAAAATATATCAGCCCTGTCCACTTTAAATATCCACGGCCTCACTCCGCTACTATCCCTGCTCACACAAAGTGAACAGGCTCCTCCTCCTCCTCGCTCCTTCCGACGTTGGTGCCGCCTGCTTTTCGTAAGCATTGTGGGTTGAGAACGAGGTGAAAGCTCGGTTGAACCGGGACAAAATCTCAACCTATGCCCACCGGCGTGGTGAAGCCTACCAATATTGTTGTTGAAGTGGTAAACTTAGGAATAACGGCACTGTGGTGAGCAGGCACGGACTGGGCCACAGGGCAGCAATCTGAGCAAACGCCCGGTGGGCCGGTCCATTCCGAGGACTGGTGGGTCGGCCTGTGTGTGCCAATGGAAAATGTGATCAGAGTAAAATTTTATTTTATTATTATTTATTACCTCTAATGTGTACACTTCATTGTTTATTTACGCTCTCAGTCAGCATTAAGTCCCCATATATTCGGCAGCTCCAAAGATTCTTCCCCACGGGGCCTCTTTGTGGTTTTTGAACCCAGCCCAAATGGGCCAATGAGACCGGTACGGCAATTTGGCGCCCCGTGTGTTTACAAATGCCTGGGCCGATTTCTTTTGTCCGAGTCTGTCACTGGTCGTGGGTCACAAGGAATGGAGGTTCTGGAAACTCTGCTCACCCTTGCGCTCCCCGCTGCTTTTCCGCATCTCTGGACAGGTGCGGCGCCATCTGGAGGCCGTTTTCGCCCGGCGCAAAAGCCCCAACAAGCTGCGGGTGTGGACCGAGGTTAAGGCCAAGCCCTGGGTGGCCAACGTCACCGACCCACTCTACACGGCTGGCCGCAAGGCCTTTCAAGCAGGTGGGTGCCACAGAGCTGGCGGCACCGGCTGCCACAGCACAAACTGCCGCCCTTTTGTCAGTCCACTGCTGGATGAGGACCTCCCCCACTATAAACTATTTTTTATTTTACGTGGTAAGGCCCACTGAGCTACATATAGCTCTTTTTCAGAAGCGACCTGGCCACAAATGATAGCTCAACAAAGTGGCGAATCACGTGGAAATGTATAGCAGGTAAATACTCTAAATGGATGTCGATTATAAATGTGCAGGGAAAGACCGGAGGAGGTCCCAGAGAAAATTCCACACGACCACGGGGAAAAACATGCAAACTCCAAAAATACAGGTGTCAGGATTGGGGTCGAACCCACGACCTCCTGTATACAAGGCAAGGGAGTTAACATCTCGCAACCGCGGCATCCACGCTGTCCGGTTCGTGGGTGTTAGTTGACCGTACATCACCGTGCCGGTCAGTGTGGGTGGGTGAAGGCAGGAGGCATAGGCGTTGGGACATAGTATGCGTCACGTGATCACAACTGATATACTTTGGATTTCAAACAAGTTTCCGGAACGAATTATGCTCGCAATCCAAGGTTTTACTGTACATTACAATATGGACTGCACTGAACTGCCCTTTTCTGACAATTTATCTCTGCAACAGTCTACAGCACCTGTTTTACGCGTAGTCATTGCCCATCCAAGCACCGTCCAAACTCAATCATGCTGAACTTAGCTTCCGAGATCTGACGAGATCAGGCACATTCTTGTGACTCGTCCATGAGAAATAATACAGTACGAGTGGTCACTGCCCACATTTTGACTACATCTCAAAACGATAACGGACGACCGACAGGAATCGAACGGCCACTTCAGTGAGAACTGGCTTGTGCGGTTTAGTGCACAAGATTCCTTGTTGATTAATTTTTAAAAAATGTGTTGAATATTTTTTGTATTTGCTGTTCCGGAACGCAAGTGCACGGGCGTGAACCCGACCTGATCCGCGAGGGTGCCACCATCCCGATCGTGGCAGACCTGGAGAGGGTGGTCGGCAAGGGAGTCGTGCTGCTGCCCATCGGCGGCGCAGACGACGCCCCGCACTCGCAGAACGAGAAGGTCGACAGGTGAGCAACGTGCGGCGCCACGCCGTCGATTTACCGACTCGCTTTCGGACCGCCCGGCTCAAGTTTAAAGGGACCAGATTTCTGGGAGGTTCAATCGGGACACGTGGTGACCTAGCTAGCACCCACTCCCTCTTTCAGTCCCGCCTGCTTATACGTAGCCACGCCCGCTCGGCTACTAGCCCCGCCCACACAGTGAACGGCCTCTCTGATATTGGCCCCTGCCACTGCTCATAGGCCCTGCCCACTCTTCTACCAACCCCGCCTACTACTTAGTGGGAGAAGCGACACCGCCACTGTTCAGGAAGTGGGAGGAGCTACCCCACCCACTGTTCAGGTATCCCCGCCCACCACTCATAGTCAAAGGTGACAGAGACTTTGCCGTTGAAGCGCCAACGTTTTTGGAACAACGTTGGCGCTTTGTTTCCACCCTTAATGTCCTAAATCTTACTTTAAAATATGTATATATATGTTTAACCAGAAGAGTAGTGTTGGATACAACTGCGTTTGCAAATGTGATTTGTAACTTTCATCCTTACCCATGGATTGATAGTTAATTTTTTATGTGCAATTTTATGGAGGGACTGCGTGTTGTTTTGGTGTGGTCTGGGTCTGCTCTTGCTGTTGTTTTTCTGCCTTGCCCAGCCTTGGGGATTGGTATACTTATGCAATTTGAACTTATATACTTAATCTATTTTCCGTATTTATTTTGGAGTGATTTGGTGACCATCCCTGTTCGTTGCACTCCTGTCATTGTTTGCTGTTGTAACCTTCCGACCTGCCCCTACTGGACATCTGTAAAACAAAAGAGCTTCATAGCTTATCGGATTTCTCCAGGATAAATAAATATTCTGACTCAGGTAGTCCCTCCCATTTCTCAGGTAGCTCCACCCTCCTTTGCCCATATTATGAGTTGGGCATAAGGCTGTCGGAAAAATACAGGGACTCCTCTACTTACGAACATTCGACTTACGAATTTTCAGAGATACGAACAAACCTGTCCGTGTGTCCAGTTGCCTGTTCGGACTGAGAGTCGTAAGTTCAACCGCCACTCAGTAGATGGCGGTGGTGGCATCTACATCTGCAGAACGTGAATAACCAGTGGCATCTACATCTGCAGAACCTGAACAACCAGTGGCATCTACAGCTAAAGGAGATTATACAACTTTTAAAGCCATTCCCTGTGTTAAGTGTACACGCCATACAACATGTTTAGAATTGACAGGAGTAAAGTTGGACTTACGAACAAATCGACTTACGAACAGACCTCTGGAACCTATTCATAATAAACGTTTTTGGGTTAGATCGCGTCATTTATAAATGTGTCATAACCCTCCACCACCCGATACGGCCAATCAGCAAAAAAGTGTCACGTTGACAAAAGACAAATAGTTCACTACTTTAGCCCACCGGTGTGTTGAAGAGTGAAACCACAACATTTACAATTTTTGAATAGTACGACGTTTCGCTGGTAATTGCATCCAGCATCATCGGGCGAATTGCCCTGATTGGCCGTGTCGGGTGGTGGAGGGTTATGACACATTTATAAATAAGGCGATCTAACCCAAAAAGTTGATTATGAATAATATTGGTCGAGAAAGCCTACGTGTTAAACTCTGGAACCTAACTCATTCGTCAGTAGAGGACTCCCTGTATTCCACTTTTCGCAAATGTTTACAGGAGACACTCGGACAACTTTTTCTGAAACCACCATGGGAGTGTTCTGACCAAATCAGGACGCCTTTAAGCCAAGTGACTGACTGGGCAGAGTGATTGAGTGAGTGCTCGTGGCATGCATGGCTAGCCACCTTGATGCAGTGCACCGCTTTGTTGTTTGTCTCAATGCAGGATAAACTTCATCAATGGGATCAAAGTGTTTGCCGCTTTCCTGCATGAGGTGGGACAGCTTCCGCGGGAGCCAGCTGCAAAGGATGTTGGGAATTCGGATGTGTCGCCCGCTCAGTGATGCACAGGGCGATGAACTACGAAATCTAAAGACGAGATCACACGAGCGTTCTCAAGGATAGGGAGGATAATTTGCAATTTTTAGCAGATGATTTTTGCTGTCGTATCTATTTGACAAGAACAATTCGGTAACGCTTCCAAATGCCGTGTGGAGGCTGGAAATGGAACCACTTGATTTTGGTAAGAATGATCAGTATGTATGTATGTTAAACTTATTTCACACCGTACGTGGGCGGTAAAGTAGCTTTGGCGTTAATTCTAAAATATATTGCCACATTTTGTTAAAATAAATACTACCAATTAAGTCAGCTCTCGATTATCCTGGGCAATGGTGGAGATGGTCGACCCAGATAAAACAAAAGGATACATGATAAAAAATTAATAAAAGTGTATTCGGCTTTTTATGCGTGGGCATCGATTCCACACGTGGAATGGGAGCGAAGACGTAGAACGAGGATATTATTTTTTACGGTGTTGCAGAGAGCACTTTCCAGACGACAAACATGTTCTTGAATTGTTAAAATCGCACTAATGTTCCTCGCGGAATTCCTGAGGCAGGGCTGGGTTAAGGCCTTAGCTAAGTAAGCCACGGCTTAGGGCCTCATGTTACGTGGGGCCTCCAAATACGGAAAACACCAACAACTAAAAAGAATTCAAAGTTTCAAGTTTTATATAATTGGTTGAAAAATAAAGGAGTTATTTTTATTCCAAGATGAAAAAATTTAGAGCCATTCCTTGATGGGATTCTCTTAAGCTTGCGGCGGTTTAGAGCCCCAGAAATGCGACGATCCGGGCCTGGTCTGAGGTCACGTGGGCCCCGAGCCACTGACCCTCAACGAGTTATGAGCAGCTCATGATTGCACCGGCGCCTGCATGAATACATTTTATTAGTTTTTTTATAAGCACGGTTAATCAGAAACCCGGGTAACATGCCCACGGACAATCGAGAGATGACTATGTTTTATTGCCAACGTGATTTCGGCCCGTTACAACGTTATGACCATGGTGTGAAGACTTTCTTGCTGACGTCGGTAAAGTGATGGGCCGTCGGTGAGAAAACGAGTGCCCCCCGTTTTTAGTTTACAACCATGCCATTCGATTTAAAGCTTTCGTGACTGCGTGACTACGTGACTTTACCGAAAGAACCAAGAAGATGAACCATGCCATTCATTTCGACGAAATTCTGTACAATTACACAACTAATAACCGCACGCTGATATTTGCAAGGTTGTGTATATAATTGCACGCTGCGTGTGCTGCGACGAACCTACCAAAGCTTGGATTACCTTCAAATGAGAAACGTGCGAGAGTACAGCCTCCTGTGTCAATCCACTGCTGGATGAGGGCCTCTCTACATTTTGGGTGGCCATGGGTGTTGTTTGACTCTACTTGACCCCTAACACCGGTCAATGTGGGTTAGTGAAGTGAGGAAAGCCCAGCACTTGTTCAGATACTACTCACTGCTGATATTAGCCATGGCCGGGAATGGAATTTGGGTCATCGGGCTTGTAGTTCAGTGCGCGATTCACTTTACCACCACTCCCTTCGAGATAATATAATCTATTGCACTATTTAAAATAGAAAATTCAGATGCGTAGAGGTTGGAAATCTCATAGAAGGTTGCCATTGAAAGATCTGTCTCGTGCAGCAACGCAGGTTCCCACCAAGCACACTGCCGTTTGCACACTGGGTATATACCTGTCAACCCGTACGTTTACCCCGTATTCTTGTACAGGGAAATTTAGTTGTCAGGTCCATATGGCGTACAGCCGTTTCAATATGGGCAAAACTTTTTTTGTCTATTTGTTCGTTTCTCACTTGCAATGGGACTTTTGAGGATGAACGTTGAGATTTATAAGGGGCACGGGGTGACCCAACAAGGTTTGAATTGGTCTGTAATAAGGAGGGCGCTGATAAGGGGTTGACAGGTTTGTGAGTAGCGCTCGTGTGAGTCAGCAGGCAGCAGTGGTAATTCTTTGAGCGAAAGGAGGCTTGCATTTGGTCTCAAGAGGGTGCGTGCTTCTGTGCAATCGAATCATTTCCTCCGCCTGTACGTCATGCAGAGAGGGAATGGCTTTTGCGACGACATGAGAGATTGGTGCCAGAAAGATGTGCCCACCACTTGAGCATATTGGCACAAGAGAGAGGAAAGTGGAAACAAATTGTACGGTAGACACCTACACACCAGTTTAAGACGTAGGAGGCTTTCGCGACCAATATCATCCATGATAGAGGTTTTTGGGTTAGATCGCGTAAATATATAAATGTGTCGTTAGTTGTAATTACTGGCGAAACGTCGGAATCAGTTTGTAAATGTTGTAGCTTGGCTCTCCAACACACCGGTGTGCTGTACTAGTGACGAATTGGCACGTTCTGTTTTCGTGACAACCCTTACTAGTTGGTTGTGTCGGGTGGTGGCGGGTTTTAACGACACATTTATTTGTAACGTGATCTAACCCCAAAACTTCTATTATGGACCTACAGGCTATCTGCCCATGGACCGTGATGATGATGATGTGCATCATACCGTATATGCTGTGAAGGTGCTGTTTGGTTGGGACTCGCTGAATCAAGTTATGGATCGAGTCGAGCCATGTTAATTTGTATGTGCTGTGGACATTAAAGCGATTAGAAAATAAACTACGAGCAAATGCATACGTCTGTATTTCTATATCTTTATTGCTGCGTAAAGCATTTTAACTTCCATGAGCTATTGTAGATCATATTGCCTGAAACCGCAACAAATTCAGCTCGATTAATTTAAGTGAAATTTGAAAAGATTGAATCTTGATTTGAAGCTTTCGTGGCTGAAGGAATCCATACAATTTGGTTCTTTCGGTAAAGTCACGAAGATAGAAAAAATAACAAAAGAACACGACGTTTCTGACGCAACACAAGCGTCACCTGATGACGGACGCTTGTGTTGCGACCGACATGTCGTGTTCTTTTATTATGTTTTCTATCCACGTGACTTTACCGAAAGAACCAGAGAGGATGAAAAGACTGCATTGGTTGTCCCTTGATAATTCGAATATGTACGTGTTGGTGCCATAACATCACACGCCGCGGGAGTCAATTATGCATCACGTCCCGGCTATGACGTTAACCTGCATCTGGTGGTGGTGTCACCTACAAACAACGCCATTGAGGGAGTCAAGGGGAAGCCAGCTTGCCCATTCCTTCACTCCCCGTGGCTCACGAGGCTCAAGTGCGGTGCATGTTGCAGCGAGGTGATGGTGAGGGACTGGGCTGAGCTGGGATGGAAGGAGCTTCAGCCATGGAGCCTGCCCATGGGTAGAGAACTCAAAAGACAGGGAGAGAGGCTGATTATATTTCAATAACAGTTGGTTACTCCATTCGCACAATGTCAAATTGATCGATTTGGCCGTTCGTGGTTTCAATGGTGACACCAGTGAAGATTTGCCCCATGCATAGAGATCCATAGATTAACACAGAGACCCATGGTGTAAGGCTAGCTAGATTCACTAAGACTCACATAGAGACCCCGTAGACTCGCAACAAAGACCTACAGACTGACATAGACACCCATATAGAATCTCACACAGACCCACAGGATCGCATAGACACCCATAGACTAACACAGAGACCCATGGTGTGAGGTTAGCTAGATTCTCTAAAGCTCACATAGAGAACCCCATAGGCTCGCACAAAGACCCACAGACTCACATAGAGACCCATATAGACGTATACTCGTATAACCCACACGGTAACCCATGGGTGCGATGATTCCGGGAGAAAGCCTCTTCTGCGGATATCACAGCTCACTGCGGGATCGTGTTTTGCAAGGCTTCGTGTGATGCCACTCCCTCCAGATTGGGTGTCTCTCCAAGCCAATCCCATTGATTGCACAGCAAAGAGCTCGGAGCAATTCCCACGAGTCATAGGACTGCGGTCACCAGCCAGCAGAGGGCCTCAGTGCTTAAGCTTCGCTGTGATCATGTGGAGGATATTTTAATATATTCTTGAAGTCTAAATAGAAATTTGCATTTGTCCCCACCTATCCCGCCAC
>CM025642.2:5561679-5582422 GCA_014621495.2 Entosphenus tridentatus | reverse complement strand
GAGAGAGTGAGCGAGAGAGTGAGCGAGAGAGTGAGCGAGAGAGTGAGAGAGAGAGTGAGCGAGAGAGTGAGCGAGAGGTGGGGGTTTACATAAAGCAAAGTTATTTTTTAAAAAATTTACGAAATGATGAACGAAGCAAAGTGCCGACTACACTGAGCATCTTCTTGTTTTCACTGATCGTAAAAAAAAAGAAAGCTTCTCCTTCTGACCCACTCCGCACAGCTTAGCGATATGCATGTTACGGTTTCTTCAAGACCCAACTTAGAAAAAAAGCCCTTTCGTTTGTACATTGTGTTTCAATGTCATCGCTCGTTTTTACTGACGCGGCTATAAAACGCATCACACACAACGCCTCCTCATCCTCCTCAATGAGAGTTTCGTCACAGAGTTGCAGAAATCGCATTTCAACGTTTCAATGTTCAATAAATAATTTAACCCTGAAACAGGCATTTCACGGTATACCTTGAGGGCCAAACCTTGCATGCAAAAGGGGGGGGGGGGTATGTTTTTGAAGTTTGAAGAGAGTCACTTACAAGTTTCATGAAACCTAACAGTACTTTTAGCCATTGGACTGATAGTGACTTCTTTGAAATACATTTTTAAAATGTTGGGTGAAATTATCGTGGAAATTATCTTGGAAAGAAAAAAACCCATTAAGGTAAATATCAAATTTCAGGTTGTGTTCTCCCCCCCCCGCCCTCAAAAGTGTAAAAATTGATGTTACTCATTTACGCTGTCAAAGGTAAAAAAAAAAAAGCACAAGTTCACTTAAATCACATGTTTCCAAAAGACGTGTCCCTGATAGTGATGGACGGCTCGATACTTATTGACGTGGCACAGCAGCGGCGGCGGCGGTGGCGGCGCGGTGAGTTACGCTTTTCGCGCGATGTGACCTGGCGACCTGAGTTCGATTCGTGGCCACGGCTCACTCACGTGGGTGGCGACCGTCATACGAACCGGTCCTCGGCAGCCCCCACCCCGCCCCCACCACCCCAACCCCCACACCGCGCACCCCCCCTCCCCGACCCCGACTTCACCAACCCGCACTGACCAGCATGGTGAAGTATGGTCAAACAACTCCCGACGACCAACGTGTGGCGGAAGGGCCTTAACTCAGCGGTGGATCGACAAAGGGCTGCGAAACATTATTTTAATCAAGATATTAGTAAAACCGTCAGGGGGAGTGAAAACCCCCACATTGGCTTGCATCATAAACCATGCACAACTGCACTAAATATCAATGTTTATAAACCGGTGATTGTAATCATAATATTATCAAATTCGTCCATGTCACTGATTATTATCTGGGTCAAATTGACATGCACACAAACGGGCGTATAAAAGATAATGCAGACGATCAATTCCTCGGCAGCGGCAATACAGCACAGGGCACGTACGTTTTGACGAGAGGGAAATGTTACCGTTGGCGTGGCCTTTTGGCCGTGTCTCGTGAAGTCTCAAAGTGCTGATACAGCAAAACGGTGCGACGCTGAAAATGTCCACGGCTACTGATGTCCGATATTGCCCGCGACGTGCTTGTCGTTCCGTTATCGTGGAATGGACAAAATGTTAACGGAGAGAGAGAGAGAGACAGAGGTCGCAACCGGGTACCCGATACCCGTACCCTACCCGATACCCGGCTACCCATACCCGGCCGGGTACGGGTACGGGTAGACCGTGAGTCACTGGTGAGTAACTGTTTGTCACTCATTTCCCAACGTCTTGTCTCTTCTCACAATTCAAGTTCCTAGAATCAACCCACCCGCGCCTGCAACATGGCTTCATCCCAGAGGTCGCAATCAGGTACCCGATACCCGTACCCTACCCGTACCCGGCCGGGTATGGGTAGGGTACGGCCGGGTAAGGGTACCCGTTTGCGACCCTGGTGCGGCCGGATACGGGTACGGGTAAGGAATCAAAACCCGTTTGCGACCTCTGGGGAGAGATGACGACGACGACGATGATGATGATGATGTAGACCAACTGTATCGTAAGCAGAAGCTGTACTGCTGGCACCGATCTCAGAGGTGTGTGCGTAAGCATGCGATTCGGGGAAAATTATTTAAGGCATGTCACGATGGAGATAATGTAAGTGACAGTCGAGAGATATTGTAATCGTAAAATACGACCGAAACCCAGGCGCGCATTACACCTCGATCATGTCAAGAATAGCGGGGGCTTTCCTTAAAAAAAAATGTAAAAGAAAAACAAAAAAACTTTTGGATTTTTTTCAAATATATTTCCTTCATTTAACAACATTTGTTCTAAAAGTAGAATATACGCTACTGCCAAACTAAGTTTTGATTTAACAAAAAGTAGCATTACTAAAATAATCCTGGTCACCGGCTTTCGACCACATTCGAATTCCTACTATGGGGAAAATTCCATGCGAGTTGGGACGCTCACTTCTCTGATATAATCTCGTGCGGTGCAGGTGAGCGTTTACAAAAAAACGAATTCAGCTGAAATATTTTTTGTTAGTCGCAGGGTTCCATGACTTAAGCACAAAATGCAACGATATTTCCAACACCATCAAATCACAATCCAATTGGGTTAGTGGGGGTGCAAATATAGTTATTATTTATAATGCATGCATTCAATAATTTTGTCCGTACATATTTAAATTACATAAATTATTAAATAGATTGACAGGAGGCCATGCGTTTTTACTTCATTAGTTCTGTGAACCGTACATGTAAAATGTATGTTTCCTCTTGTTTAAACACATTTCATGCTGTTTCCAACTCCATAAATTCAAGACGAAAAAAAATCGTTCATTTCATCCAGCGTTTACATGACCGTCTGGAAATACCACGTGAAAAACACGTGGAAAATAAAAAATGTTACAACAGTTTAGCGAATTGCAAGGAGCGTGATGTAAAATTACGCGTTCAGGCATAGGCGTCGTCAGAAACCGCTCAATTATTTAGCGAAAATGTAACTTACACGAACAATGCTCGGAAACTAGGTCAAATACTCGGCTCACGTAGTGCCCTCCCTTAATTACTCGCAATTAAGAGGAAGTCAGTCAAAATATGACCAATATACAGTATTTAAAAGAATAATCTGGAGCACTAAATAATAAAACTTGCTTAAGCTAACATGAACTCGTTAACGGTGCAAAGATTTCTATATCCAATTTAACGCGTGAGCATCTGTGCGATATTAACCGAAGCAGAAGCAACACGGATGCAAGCATTCGATAAAATTCGTCTTGCAGTGAAAAATATAAACCGGTACAGACCTGAACGGACGTCACGGCGCGGTGAAATTTTGTTTTTGGCGGGATGTGCGGCAACGCTTCGTTTTAAGAAGGGAGTGGGCGGGGGGCCTACGGAACGTTGCGTCTGTGCCACCGGTGACAATTACCAAAATGGTCTTGGCCCAGGTCCATTCGCACTTCGCACGGTTCAAACGCACGACATCGCCACCCCGCCCCCCGCCCCACCGCAACTTCCAGCGCGCGGCGACACTTTTAGAGGGCAGCGTGCGGCACGTGGGGTTAGTACTGCGACGTCCTCGTCTTCTCACGGTGCTCGCAGAGTGGCGTGCCGACGGGTGCCGACGGGCGCCGCCGGTTTAAAAGCCACGACCCGCCGCGTCCACTTGGCCGCGCGGCGCGGAACTAAGCATGCAATTTGTCGTGCGACTAAACGCCCGACGCGAATCGCCCGAAATTCGACCGTCCGTAAAGCTACCTTGGTGTTAAACAGCTTGCAGCACACCGGTAATTTGGCACTAGTCTCTCCGCGCCGACGTGCACCGCGCCACCGAAAAGGTGATGGCTCGCGCAACGGGCGAAACGCCGCGGTTCCCGGCGTCTCGTTAACCCAAACGTGCTCTTCACGTGCAGCCGGTGAGGATGGCACAGCCGCGCCGGCAAAACCGCGTGATTGTTGCGGTCAGACATGCCGGGGCGAAAGTCTCGACGCGCGGGCGGCGCCAGCAAAATACACGCCTCGCTCGTGCCCACGCGCGTACGTACGTACGTACGTACGAGCGATCCGTCAGCAATACCGAATGCCGAGGGATGAAAGCAAATTTGCCAACGGCCGACGAGGGCCAGAAGAGTCCGTACCTTGCGGCTTGACCGCCACTTTCTTACGGGTGTTTCGGGACCAGTGGCCGTGCCTCGGGATGACAGAGCCAGACCGAGGTCGGCGATCGTGAAGGGCAGGGGTCGCGATTGCAAAAGGCAGGAGAATCCTACCGGCGCAAGTTGCACGAGGGCTCCCGGCGCAACAAACTGCAGTGCCATCGAAACACCCGGCGGGGCCGTAGGCATCGCAAAGCCAAACGCTCACCCAAGTGCGGGCCTTCTGGGTTAGGCCACGCGTCGAGCATGATCTCCTCTCGGGCGAACGCCACGTGCCCGCTGCTGGTGACATCAGCACACGAATCGTTGAAGATGCCCGCAAGACGGTAGCCCGATCCAGAAAGCCCACACTTGCACCAGGCGTGGCTGCGGGAATGTACGCGCTGGATATCTTATTACAGTCCCGGACAAAGAGATGTTTTTTGTTGTTTTGTTTCAAATAGGGTACTGACACACACGCAACCGCTGCCAGATTAGTGTTGCGAACCGCGACGTACGTCTCTCATTGGCACCTTTCGATTGAAACAAAAAATAACAAATACAAACAAATGACCAAACAGACCCTGAAAAAGAGTCCTGAGACCCGGTGGGGCTCTCGTTTTTGCGATCGAGAACCACGCAACGTTGCTTTTCCAGGCCCTGAGAGATCGCGCGACCTCATGGAACAACGCTGCCTAGAGAGAGAGAGAGAGAGGATGGTGGCCCCCGTGACTCCATCTCCCTGGCTGTGCCAACTACACCGCCGACGATTCCCACCGCATCTTCAAGTCCAGACTGAAGACATTCCTCCTCCCCACTGCCAATGGCCACTTTCCTAAGAACAATCTTGTCGATCTCCCTCACCTCTCTGCCCAATCGCCTCGTATCATCGTCACCCCCCCGCCACCCCCCCACCCCCGACCACACTCCAACTCTGGACACACATTGCGGTACGTTCATCACTAGCGTGGAGGCTGTGGCATTTGACACGGCAGGACGCGGGCGGTGTCTCGTGTTCCCCTGGTGCACTGCCACAGAGCAGCGACTGTGCCTCGTGACGGCCTTGGCCCGTGAGGATCGGTACGAAGCCTCCGTCGGCTCCGGATTAGGGGTATGGGGTCAACTTATTTTTTTTATCAGGTAAGGCCAGACTGAGCTGTGTAGCTCTTCTTCTGAAGCGACCTGGCCACAAACGTTGTCATGTGGAAATTTATAGCAGCCAAATACTCTAAACGTGTGATATTGATTATAAATGTGGAGGGATTCACTGGAGGACTTGGGAGCTATGTCCACGCGACCACGGGAAGAACATGCAAATTCCAAATATACAGGCGTCAGGGTCAGGAACGAGTCCATCACCTCCTGTATACCAGGCGAGGTATTTAACATCTCGCCACCGTGGCGCCTACAACCACGAAGGCACTTTGGATTTTAATTGTGAAGTCCAATTGGCAACACCTGGTCTCAGGATTCAGTGTGAAGGGCCCCTTCAAATATAAAACTCAGACATTGGAATCGAGCAAGGGACACGGATAGACATGCACCGTTAAAATAATACACGTTGACACGAATGTAAAGTTACAAGTTCAGATGCTGTGTCATTACAATGCGTATTGTTTTGTTTATTGCTCTATTTGGGTACCTGGCACTCGGCGCCACAACCACTTAGAAGCCCTAAGAATCCCAATAATTCTGCTCTCGAATGTTCTCCCGTTGTTTTTTTGAGCGTGGATTAAAAAAACAACCCAACAAAACAACGCGGAAAGGATTCAAAAATGAGCCGACCACTCCGTGGGCGTTTGTTGCCAGGGCCAATGCAGGCATGCAGAGGAGGTGAATTGACACTGGCACGTAACGACGCATCGATCAGTCGATTGCCAACGTCGATCCTCACACTCGTGGTATATGCGTCAACAAATCGACCGCTTAAAATGTATGCAAGTAGTACGCGTACTATATTTAGCCTATTGCGGCAAAATAAAAGTACGCCGGTGAGATCACGAAACGTTGGGATGATACGAACGGGGAGAATGATTAATTGATTTGTTCAATCAATTCGCCTACCCTGCATCGCGACAATTGATCGGATCACTGGAGGAGCAGAATTAGTGGTAGGTGTTGGTGTAAGGGGGCCGGGGTGGGGGGGGCTGGTGAATTGTTACATGCCTGATAGCTCGGAAACTTTCCTCCTCGGGAGGATTAAGAGGTTCGTGCGAGGCATGAACGCATCTCTGTTTGTCGTGACGTGTGTCGCCTGGCCCAAAACCTTTTCCGTCCGGCGCTACCTCTCGGCCACCCCTCTGCTCCCCCAACTCACCCCGCACGGCTCCATCGAGCCAACCCCAAGCACAAGGAGCGCGCCACCAATTCTGCGGCGCCGCCACGGAGGGGTGGCACTCATGAAGCCGTGACTGCACGTGGGTGCACACAACTGGCACTTCATGTAAATCGACGCGTGAACTTTGCTGGTTGCTTCGGGAGGGCACTTGCATCATGCATAATACGTTAATAACACCGAGCACGCTCCGACAACAACATCGGCTAAGAATCCCTCCGCTACGGACACTGTATAAATACTAAATGCACATGCCGAAATGCCACGCGGTGTAGATACGAAATCAATTTGCAATCGTTTATATATTTAAACTTCTTCGTTCCAAAAAAATAGACTTTTGCAGAAAGTTGTAAGAAAATGGAAGAAAACGTCTCTGTTGGGAAACTGTACCTATGTGTGAAATGGCCGATGCTGTTTTGAGACATCAGATTTGCTCGCGACTTTTCATTTTTCTTCAAATTTTCTTTCAACCAACCAACATTTATTTTTTCAATTTTTTTCTTTTTTTTTCATCTTTATCCATCCTGCAAAAATATTACCACGATTTTAAAACGGGAAAGACCGTTTCGTTTTTGTTGTTGTTTAGATTTGTGCTTTCCCACCACCCCCAAGCACCCACGCCATGCCCAATTAACTTTTTTTCCCAACCACACGCAGAAAAGAAATTAAACGAGAGAGCAAACAACGTGATAAGACAAAAGCACTTTTTTGTTCGCTGTCTCGACAAAGTCCACGCTTGTTACTCCACTCCGTTGCACCGGTGATCGCAGAGGTCAAAGTTCACACCTCGTTCCCCCAGCGCTGCCAACCACGGCAAGTTGGGTCATGGGATATGAGGGCATTGTGGGAAGGCGGGGGGGGGGGGACTTGGTGATGGTGATGGTGGTGGCGAGGCGGCGAAATTCGAGGTGGCGACCCTCCCCAGCAGGTGCCATCGCCCACGGAGTGTAGGCGCCGCCCTCCTCACCGTCGCTTCCCTCACCTCGTCGGCAACAAGGGGAGCTCACGTGAGGAGGTGAACGAAGAGGATGGCGAGGCCCAGAACCAGCAGCCCCACCAGCGCGACGAGCACCGCGTCCGGTGCCTGCTGAGGACAGAACCGCACCGTGCCGGCCACGTGCCAGGGGTCAGCACCACAGCCTGCAACGTTGGTTTAACTTGCAACATCACGGTTTATTGTGATGATTTCACATTGCCCACTGGCGCTGCTCCGTTTCAATGAACACGAGGTGTGAGGTGTGGCGTACGTGGAGCGGTGGCGGAGCGGATTGCGCAATGTGCCGCGTAGCCAACCCAACCCGAGTTCGGTTCCCGGCAATGACTAACATCAGTGGCGGTCGACATCTGGCCTGGTCCTGGGCAACCCCCCATGACCGACCTGCACTAACCAGGCTATGCTTCACAGGTGGGTATAATCCGCGAGTAAGGGGCGATATTGGCACGTGCTTTTAACCGATTTTTTTCAGTTATTAAAGTAATTTGTGGGTATATCGTAAAATGTGGATGAATGTAGTTGGCAAACATGACCTACACCCTTTCAGGATTGTACACCGGGACCTTCAATATCCGCTGTTTTAACAACTAATATGCCAAACCCACAGTATTAACCAGGGTGGCCGCCGCATTCGATCCGTGAACATCTGACGACAAGCGGTGAAAGGCGCGACCACTCAGCCATGTCAACTCGGGCTCTGCGGCATTCGGGGCTCTCGACGACACGAGGGCCGCATTCTGCGAGCCACAAATTTAGCTTGAGGGGGGTGGGGGGGCGGTCGGTGCGGCAGGGGGTTTGCAATCGTCAGGCATTCGCTGAGCTTTTAGCACGAGTTGCTGAATTCGACTTCGTGGCTCCAAGATCAAAGGTGGAGGAATCCCCCCCCCCCCCTCCTGTAGGAGTACAGAGACGTTTTAAGTCGGGCAGTGCCGTTCCGGTCAGCGGCGTTTGCACAAAGGATGAATCAACATAGCAGGCCCCATCAGCTGCCTATGCACTGTCTGTATGTTGAACGTAGCCAACCGTAATAATCGGTGGCGCATGGTGGTCTCCAGTCCAAAATTATCCAGGCTAGAATATGCTTAGATTCCAAGATATGATGAGGTTGGGTGCATTCGAGGTGACATAGGCCGGCATTCATGAGCGTCACATGGGTCGTCTGCCTGCTCTGCTCCCCCCGCTGCCTTCTGCCAAAGTGACTGAGCTCACATTTTCTGTTGCATAATTTATTTGTTTTATAATCACGAACACCGATGTAGACACAGCGGCTCACAACAGACACTGTGAGAACAGCCTCTTCCAAAAGCCTCGTGGAATCAAAGAGAGCGGCGAAGATCAGCGACTAAAATGTGACCCCTTACAGCAAGGTCAAGGAATTTTTTGGAGGCCTGGGGCAAAATGCCAGATAAGATCCCCACTGAGGGCCCCATCAGATCCGAGGCCCAGGGAGAACGGGACCCAGCTGATCTTCTCATGGGGTGGCCGGGTCAATTGATCAAGTATTCGGTTTCTCAATTCCAATCGATTTCTTACGCTCGTGACACCGTGGCTGCAGACAGTATTTCCACATGAGAGAATACACTCTCATGTACCGAGGATATGGGCATCCCATTTCCATGGTGAATGTACATGCACAGCGCATCCGATTAGCACGGTTGGCTATGCACGGTGCAAAAGCAGTTAAAAAGACAAAGATTCCCCGTATAGGCTTTGCAGACTGTTGGGGCAAGTGCTGTTAGCGAGCATCTATGAAGGGCAGCATGGCACACGAGGGGGTGGCCAGCCAGCACCACGCCCGGTCGCCTTTGTCTCCCTACTGGTGAAGTATTTACACATGGCACTAGGTACTCATATGAGGCTGAGTCGTCCCAGGACCGGTTCAGATAACCGTCATCGGCGTTGGCCGTGAATGGGAATCGAACTCGGGTCGCTGGGTTCATAGCACAGTGAGCTTACCATTACACTACCGTTCCAAAAGCAGTTCAACATACATTTTGGCATTTATATGAATTGGGTTGGGTGTAGCGGTGGCGCATTGGTGAAGCACACTCCTCCAAGGCCATGGCGACCTTAGTTTAATTCCTGTCACGTGGTTAACGCCAGTGGTGAGTGGCATCTGAACAGGTCCTGTCCTGGCCACCGTCTCCCACCACCGCTCCTCAAGTCACCAACCCACACTGGTGAAGTATGGTCAAGTAACTCTCGTGACCGACGCGGCATTCAGTCGCGTCTGGCCAAGGCAGGAAGCTAGTGTTGTCACGTGCAATTTTAATTGATGAATCGATTAGTTTATGACGGCATTCTCTCCAAGAAAGTCACCGCCCCTTTCAGGAGATTCACTTAAGGAGGGGTTTTGCCGATTGCTCTTTTGACGCATTTATTCTGCGATTACTGATCAATCGACCACTTAACGACCGATCAATTATAACCCCTCGCTATTAGTTAACCCATCTACTTGGTAAAAAAAACATCACGGCGCACATTTCATTAGAATAATTTAATTGCCGCAAGGGATCTCTGATCGCCCCCGGCCCCCTTTCCCGCGCCCCCCCTCCCGTGGGGGTCCCGGAGACCGGTTCTGTGCCGCTGTGAGAGAGGGAACATTCTGCTGCCGGTCGGGGGGGGGGGGGGGACTCAACGTCCAGTTATTTTCAGCGGCAACCCGAGCCGCCGCTGACGCCACGGGTCCCGGACTCGCGCGCCGTCCCTGCCCCTAAATAAGGCCGGCGCGGCCACGGTGACTTTGGGTCGGTTTGGGGGTGGCGGTGTCGCGGAGCCGGAGCCGAATGACAACGCACCAGCGGGCTGCCACCTGCTTATCGTCGACCAGACCGTGATTGGCATCTCTCTTGACCGCTGAATCCTAGCGTGTTTAAACAAATTGAATTGCATTATATTTGCTGACGGTTCTGAGTCCGTGCCCGGCGAATATTGAGCTTGATCTGGCCAAGGTGGGCAGCCCCCTTTTCTTCATTACTGGGGGAGGGGGGCGAGTCACACTTTCGCACGACTTCGGCGGGCGACCACGCATTAGTTGACGCAAAAATTTGATCCGGCTAAGACTCGTGAGCGTCCACTGAGCGGGGCTCAGAACTGCTCGTGAAAGACAACAGGTGACCGAGCGTGCTAAAAACAGAAACAGTGGTGGTGTTGCCAGGTTGACCGTAGTCCGCCCCCCGGTACCCGATTAGTGCGGCTAAGACGCGAGTGCTGATGGATAAATATAGTTTGCTTGCGGGCCCTTTTGTGAGCGGTAGGCGTCGCCCGCGCGGCCACGGGCCGTGCAAAGTTAATTGTCAGGTTGGTTTGTCGCACGCGAGCCTTCGGTTCACCACCCCCGGGCTAGAGGGGCACGGCGTGCGGTGGCCGGGGCTGGCAGGCGGAGGAGTCAACGCGTGGGCACTGGAGGGAGAGTGCAGAGGAGAGAGGGAAAAGTGCTGGAGAGAAAGAGAGAGAGGGAGGGAAAGTGCTGGTGGGAGAAAGGGGGGGGAGGGGCGTCTTTAGAGAGAGGGAGAGTACTGGAGAGACAGAGAGGGTGCTGGAGGGAGGATGCTGGAGGGAGAGGGAGTAGTGGAGAGAGTGAGGGATAGTACTGGAGAGACAGAGAGGGAGCAGTGGGCGCTGTAGGAGGCCGCGTGCTCGGTGGCAGATGACGGAGAGCTCTGAATGCAGATATGAGCTACCTGTCGGAGGCCGTTGGACTGCGAGAAGGGCTGCGTGCAGATGCAACACTTGTTGTAGCGAGAGGGAGAACGAGAGAGAGCGAGAGAGCGAGAGAGTGAGCGAGGGAGTGAGCGAGCGAGAGAGCGAGAGAGTGAGCGAGGGAGTGAGCGAGAGAGCGAGCGAGAGAGCGAGAGAGTGAGCGAGAGAGCGAGCGAGAGAGCGAGAGAGCGAGCGAGAGTGTGAGTGAGAGAGCGAGCGAGAGAGTGAGCGAGAGAGCGAGCGAGAGAGCGAGGGTGTGAGTGAGAGAGCGAGCGAGAGAGCGAGAGTGTGAGTGAGAGGGCGAGCGAGAGAGCGAGCGAGAGAGCGAGAGTGTGATTGAGAGAGCGAGCGAGAGAGCGAGCGAGCGAGAGAGCGAGAGTGTGAGTGAGAGGGCGAGCGAGAGAGTGAGTGAGAGAGCGAGAGAGAGCAAGAGAGTGAGCGAGAGAGCGAGAGCGTGAGCGAGCGAGAGCGAGAGGGGTGGGGGAGGAACATAAATGAAAGCATTAAAAAAAAACTAAATGATGAACGAATCAAAGTGTCGACTACACCGAGCATCTTCTTGTTTCCTCTGATCGTAAAAAAAATAAGAGGGTGCTGGAGGGAGAGGGAGTAGTGGAGAGAGAGGCAGGGAGAGTGCTGGAGAGAGAGAGGGAGAGTGCTGGAGAGAGAGAGGGAGAGTGCTGGTGAGAGAGAGGGAGAGTGCTGAAGGGAGAGGGAGTAGTGGAGAGACAGGGAGAGTGCTGGAGAGAGAGGGAGTAGTGGAGAGAGAGAGAGAGACAGGGAGAGTGCTGAAGGGAGAGGGAGTAGTGGAGAGAGAGGGAGAGTGCTGGAGAGAGAGGGAATAGTGGAGAGAGAGAGAGAGTGCTGGAGAGAGAGAGAGAGAGGGCGCTGTAGGGGAGAGGGCACTGGCGGGGAGGGGTGGGTGCTAAAGGAGCAGTGCTGGAGGGAGCGGTTGCTGCACGTGGTTCTGAGCATTGCTCCCCGGCTCGTCGCTTCCCATTAGCCGCCACCGCCGCCGCCACGAGTTATCACTGCTCTCGCGTATCCACAGCAACCGAGAGCGGTCGTCATGGCAACCCCGCATCCGCCACTTGGGGCAGAGGGCGGATGCTCTCCGGCGAGCGAGCCAATGGCCGGCTTGGGTTTAACAAAAAAAATAGATTTCATTCGTTCGTTCGTTCGTTCATTCCCCCTTGTTGTGAAGCGGCGATGGCGAGAAAGCGATCCCATCAGTGGCGTTAATCGCTCGCGGAGCTTACGTGACCCCTTCCAAGTGAGCCGTCCCATGCATTGCAAAACCCACTATCATAATCGTGGGTGATCCCATTAGAGGGTTCGTCAGATTCAGGCTTCGTATGCATGTGGCTACGAGTAGAAATAAAGAGACGCACGCATACACATTCTCACTCACACGTGCATACGTACAAACACACACACATGCAGACCTACACGTAAATATGCAAACACAGATATATATGTGTGGGTAAATAAACAAATACACGAATACACACGCAAACACAGACTCGTGTATACAATTACACATACACACTTGCACACAAAAGCAAAGATCCCCCGTATAGCCTGAACGGCCTGTTGGGGCAAGTGCTGTCAGTGAGGCTGGCACGTTACACGAGGGGGGGGGTGGGTGGGTGGCCAGCACCGTGCCCGACCGCCTTTGTCTCCCCAGTGGCAATGATTTTTACACATCGCACCAGGTACAAATTTTAGGCCGAGTCGACTTAGGGGCGGCCCAAGACACTTGCGCACACACATATACAGAGAGATGCTTTTATCTGAGATTTGGGAGGTGAGCAACTGCTGTTTGACGCAACCACAATATCCTCAAAATGAACCCCTTTCCCACATACAAATGCAACGGAGCAGGCGAATTCTCACTGAAATATTACAGGTCAACCATCACCTGTTACGTAACCACGTATCAGGTCATCAATAAACGTCGCGCGGAAAAACTGAAGCGACGGATTGACGCGTCAGCAGAACGGCTAAAACGCACCGGCTCGGCAATTTAGCACCGCTGCTTAATATGTCGCAGCGATCGGCACGTTTCGGCCAAAATTGGACCAGAAAAACAAACGACGAGCATTTGGCATTGGGTCACGCGAATCGCGACCAGAGAAAAGGTCGTCGCGTTCCCTTCGAACCGCGCGCGAATCTCACGCGCGCCCACGCACAGCTTCACACTGCAAGCGCGCGTGCGTGCGTACCTGCGCGCAAGCGAACCACACACACACGGTGGCGATGGTGGTGGTGGTGGTAGCGGGTGGTGTTAGCCGGCATGCAAAATGTTTAGCACGAGCGGCGATGGGCGAGACGCAGTGCCGTGCGGGTTAGAGCACCAGAGAGAGAGAGAGGGTGCGTGAGCACGTGGCGTGAACGTGTATGCACGTATGCACGCTCAGGCCTCGTCGTCGCCACAGAGTCTGTGGCCCTGGGTAGCGCCATGCTTAGGGATGAGTTTCGTATGTAAATGCTAGTTTTTTTTATTTAGATATTTTTTTTCAGGAAAATTTTTGAGATATTTTTGCGGGGAGAGATTTTTGGGGGGATTTTGGATCGTCCGAAATTTCGTACGTAGGCCCGATTTTGAGAATGTTTACCTTCAGTAATAATGATTTAACGTGTCTTTGTGCTAACAATAGTGACGTCACGCGACATCCACGCGACGCTTCCATCAGCAGGGAGAAGCGCAGAAGCGGTATCGTACAAATTGTGTAATTTCCTGTGACCTCGTGCTCAATCGGAAACAAGAAACGAACAAAAAAAATATACATTAATTCGAAATGTCATGCCTAGGCCCCGATTTTTGAGAATTCATTTGTTTTGGATTCGTCCAAAAATCGGGGCGACGCAACCCCTAAGCCATTGCAGTAACCAACGCTCGCCCGAGCCAAAGCACGGCCGTGACAGGCAAGGACTGGCGTGTCGTCGAGGGGCATTAATTACGCCGGCTATTTCGTTCAGTCGTTACTCCCTGCCCCATCCCTGTGAATCTCATCACCAGGCAGCCAATTAATTGGCCAATGTGGAATTTAATCACATTGGCCAAAATCTGAAGTGCCAACTCCGTGAGGGAATGATTAAATGTCTGCATTCATTAAATAAACGGTGGATATTATGTTTTCTCAAATCAATTGCAGATGTTATGCGACAAGATTCGGAATTTTCTTTCTCAGTTTATGCTGCTTACATTAAAAAAAACAGGAAGTCCCCACCCTCTAGTATTGCACTTAAGATGGGCCCAGGAGGACGATCAATTTCGGAATAATTACCATTACCAATGAGTTTTGCAATAGAGGGATAATTAAAATGTAACACCAATGATGCGGAAGAAAGGGAATGTGCATATCTACACAAGCAGCTATTTCAACAGCCAATGTTTCTTTTTGAATATATATTTTTAAAATAAAATGTTTTCAAACTAACTCATTGTATTTCCGAGCAATGCCTGCCGCCGTTGTTTCGACGCAGCAATTGCTCACCGAAACATACTCGGCAGGCAAAAGTAAAGTCAAATCATTTACGTTTGCCAATTCTGGCCGGTGTAACCGCGAGATGGGTAGCTTGTGCACTGACTTAATGGGACCGGACGGATGAGGTGGAGGCATCAGCTAAAGCAATGGGATGTCTCGAATAAATATCAAAATTAAATTACGCTTCAATGGAGGTGGCGGTGGGGGGGGGGGTGGCGGTGGGGATAGAAAATTAAAATGAGACATTCGCGAAATAAATAAATTTCACAGTGGGGGGGAAGGGGTGGGGAGTTCCTTTGGTGCAAGGTGTCCCCCCCCTCCAGACCCACGACGTTACCTCTGAGGCCCCCCCTCTGTGCAGGCGCCTTGCCATCCTGCCCAGGCCACCTAGGGGTCCTGAGCTGAGCCCAGACGCTACACTCATAAGCCAGGGCGGCACAAGCGGCGCGGGACCCTGCGAGCGGACACACCCGGTGAACGAGACACAGCCGTAAACCGGTTAACGAAATTTTTAGTTTTTTACTTTTTCCGGGCAATGAACGATGGTGGGAGGTTTTTCGATTTTTTTTTTTCTTCTGTTTCTGATATCTTCTCCGCTTTCGAGCGACTCTGAGCTTGGCTCCGCGCCTCTGAGTTGCGGCCACTATGTCCGCAAATTTGCGCGCGTTATATATTGAACTATTATTATTATTATTAATCATCCGGCGGCGAGGGATCGCCGGAGCGAGTTCAGCTCTGTCGCCCCCCTCTCGCCAAAGACCACTCGCAGACCTCGCATCGTCTATCGCTGAAGTCTGGTCCCGCTTGGGCACTTGGGCACCGAGGCAGCGGTGGTTCACCTACAGAAGATGCAGCTGGAGCAAGTTGTGTGCTAGGCACTAGAAAAGGAGAGAGGCTCACATGCGCCTATTCATTTATTTAGTATCGTAGCGGCGTTATTACTTTAATTATGCGTGTTTGCCCAGGGTAAGATTCACCGAGTCTCATGACTTTTGCCTGATGGTCTTGCCAGGTTTTCCCAGGGAAATGTAAAATTGCCATGTACAGTATATTCAAAATGAGTATTCATATATTAAATTGCTCACTGTTTTACAAAGAGATGAATGAGAAAAATATAGGCCCGTTTTAGTAAAGCCCATAAAATAATCTACACTGATATATTCACTCCATGAAGAGAAGTAACCTTTTTGAGGCGGTGCAGGTTAGAATTATTTTAAGGTCTCCGCCAGTGAGCAAAAAAGGATGCTTACCCACCCATACTGGACATCTGTGGAAAAAAGATCTTGATAGCTCAACGAATTCCTCCAGTCTAAAAACACATTTTGATTTCCAGATGCGTCGACTGCAATAAAAACCGGGGCGACAAATTGCCCGTCGCTGAATTAAAAATTCGGTCCGAAAAAAAAAAATTGTTCTTGTATCGTCCGTTGCCCGCTTCCCTTGCCATCCAACCAATGATGGAGAGATTTATGACAATTTATTTTGAATGTTTAAGGCTGGGCAATGAAACCGGTAATATTGAACCGTCCAATCGTGAGAGGTGGCCAAACGGCTTTGGGGAGGCCTTCATTCAGCAGTGGATAGATCACGACGATTCGGATCTGTTCAAAGACAAAAGCTGCCATGGTGCCACGTGCGAGCAGGTTGGGGCGGGGTGGCTTTTGCTTCCTTCGACGTCTGCCAGTCCTGCTGTGAGTTTTACAGACTTCCCGATTAGTAGGGGCTTTCACTTTGCGTGTGAGCCCAAAGCCACGGCAGAGAAGCGGCGAGGGCACCACAGAACACAATTAACGCGGCAGAGAGACAGATGTTGCCGTCGGTTACCATGGTTAGCACATTGGACTTGCGATCCGGAGGTTTTCGTTCGTTCGATTTACCGGCGCGGAAGTGAAAACAATTGTGCAACTTAATTTTAATCTCCCCCTCCTCCGCCCGCCCTACCGCTTGTGTCCACCCAGCAGGTACACCAGAGTTGGCCAATCAGCAGGTCGCATGCGGTGGGCAAAAGTGTGGGTCGCTCCAATCTTTTCCAAGACGGCCGGACAGTGTGGAAGAATAGGCCAAATACACCACAGAGACTCTGCAGAGCTCTCTCCAGTAGTGGAGGTCTTACTGGCAGCAGTGGCGTGAGCAAGCAATTACAGGATTGCACCTTTACCTTGTTTCTATTAAGAAAGAGGGGGGGGTCATGATAATTCATAGGAATGTGGAATTTCCACCACCAGTGTCAACGCTGTCTATTGTGATGAACACCACCCAGTGCTCGTTTGAGCATTGGTGACTTCATACAATTACACAAGTGTGAGATTTATATAACGTCTAAACGTGACTGCATCTCAAGCAGCTGTCAAACATTTTCAATAACCGTCTCTTATGAGCTAACTGACTGGGTGGCACAGTGGCCTTCTCAAACCTCATTCATCTTCCCGACGTCACCAATTTACCCCCATTAAAATACAAAGTCATTACATGCCACACGTGCCTGATGATTGTTAAACACATCGCACATCACACGGGCCTCGCACACACACGCACACACGTGTGCACACGGACGCATGCACGCGTACGCAACATCCTCTATCTGAATTTCAATCGGCAATCTCTACATCACTTGGGATGTGTTTGGCAATCAGCAGGCGCGTGCAGCGCGCAACGACCTAATGAGCACGTGATAGGAGGTGAGCGAGTAAACTCGGTGGGACGCACCGCGGTAGGTTGAGAGGAACGGAGTAAGAGAAACTCGAGGTCAGGCAGAAAATGTGGCCTTCAATTGGAAGGATGCAAGTTGAAATCCCGCTCGGGATTTGAACTTGCATCAACGAGTACCGTTCTGTTAAAGGTCAACCGTGGTTCTATGGATAAACTGACCCCTCGCCATAGGAACGTGCAATTTCCACGACTGACTCTGGGCGACGATCGGAAGGAGGCGAGCACCACTGCCATGCACGTGAGAATTGGAACAGAGAAACAGCTCCCGACTCGGGCACACGCTCGCTCCCCCCCGCCCGCCCGCTCGCTCGCTCACCTGGTCCGACTGCACGTACTCAACCACCTCCTCCACCACCACCTCCGGCTCCACAGACCCATCCGGGGTCACCACTTCGGCCTGCTGCTGCTGCTGCTGCCGCCGCTGCAGCTGGCGCTGCGCTCCGTTCGCCGTCGCCGCTCCCTGCTCCGCGGGCGATCCTCCGTCCTCCCGCGCTCCCTCCTCGTCCGGCGCGCCCACCCCGACCTCGTTGGCTCCCTCCTCTTCGTCCTCGTCGTCCTGCTTCGGGGTGCTGGCGGCGATGGGCGGCGGGACGGGCGACGGCGTCCGCCGCAGCGCGAACGGCGCCACCGGCGACGGCGTCTCCTCCTCCTGCTCGAAGTCGTCGGGCAGCGGTCCGGTCACCGTGGCGACGGGGTAGCTGTGGAAGTCGGCGAACATTTCGGCGCCGCCGGCGCGCCGCTGGAGCCCCTGCGTGGCCGACTCGTACGCCGTCAGGTGGTGGCTGCGGCCCTCCTTCCAGCCGGAGCCGAGCCGCCGCTTGCCGGCGCCGCCGCCGCCGCCGTCGCCGCGAGCGGCCGACCTGGGACTGGGCGGGGGCGTGTGGACCGGCGTGCCGTCGGCCGTCACGTCTTGGCGGCAGAAGCGAGGGCTGGACTGCTCGTCGCGGTGACCGCCGCCGCCGCCGCCGCCGTGACGCTCGTCGGCGTGCTCGGGCAGCGCCGGAAGGTGGTCGTCGCTGTCCGCGGCGTCGCGCATGATCCGCTGCTTGTGGTACTCCAGTCCTGGCGGCAGAGAGAGCCGCGGGAGTCAGGACGGGTTTTAATTTTAAAGCCGAGCCAGAGATGCAAATTGCGCATTGCCATGGCTGCAGCGAGTCTGTCCGCACGAGAGAATGAAGTCTGATTTACCGAGGAGAGGGTTAAACCATTTCCACGGTGAATGTTACACGCGCAGCCCATTTCCCCGCAACCTCCCATTTGCATGGTTGGCCAAGTACGGTGCAAAAGAAGTTCAACATACAAATATACACTGCTGGATATTGTATCATGTGTGCCAGGACGAATCAGAATATGTATTTATGCCGGAGGAATCTGATGAGCTATAAAGCTCTTTTTCACATGTACAGAAGTCAGCACACTGCTGGCTGAGGGCCTCTCCATACCACGCGGTAATGAGGTATTTTTGACCGTACTTTATCATGCTGGCCGGTGTGCGTTGACGAATGCGATGGATGAACGAGAGAACACAGAAGTGCAGTACAGCAATACATTTAGCTGCACTGTCCTCTGTTGCCCACGACGTAGCCATGCGAATGCCCATAATACCTCAAGTGCATGGTGGCGGTGGTGGTGGCGGCGGTCACGCATCCAAGTACTATCCAGGCCATATATGAAGAGCTGAAGTGACACTGCCTGCATGCTCGAATTATATCTTGGGGCAGCGGAGGCGACACCGTTGAGGGCTCTGATGCAGACGCGGGAATTCCACGTCCTGGTGGGGACTCGTTCTCACACTTGTTGACTCTCCACAATGTGGTGCCAATGTTGAGACGTGCCTTGCCAATTTCCGAGGTGATGTTAATGATGATGATGGACTTCGGGACGAGGTGGGATGCTGATGGTGGCGATGACGACCGTGAATGTTTTGCTGTTTAACTGTGGATCTGAAAGGTCAGGGGTCACTGCTAAGCCACGTGGCAGTGCCCGTGCGCTTCTACTCACATTGAGCTCTCAGTGCCCTGTCATGAGACGAAGTGTCCCTTCGGGTCTCGAGCAGTGCCGGCGTCGTCATACTGGGTTTAGAGAATGGAACCGTTGGAAGCAGATTTCACGTAACTACTTCTGAGATACCATCAAGTTACCCTTTTTTAGATCCTTTATATTAAGTTCACTTGCTTGCTTGCTTGCTTACGACTGTGCAAATCTTTCGGTCGTTTTTTAACCCACTTCCCGTGATCCAATCGAGCTGACATTTTCCACACAGAATCGTTGTGCGTGACAATTAATGTTAGTGAAATTTTTTTTCCAAAATTTTACACTTTTTAGGTAATTTTTTTAAATATTTAATTACCAATTGCTTAATGCTGGCATGCAATCATCTGACCCATAGGTGGCAGCCATCTCAAGCCAGAGGATGAGAGGACTCTAGCCGCCACGCATATAAAGAATTTATAGTGAAAAACTTTGTTTTTACGGGTTAATTTTTTTCCTATCCACATGCTGGGGCATGCTTCCCCACAAGCCCTGCGTGCTACAAGACAAATGTTCGCCACGTGACAGTCGAGCCGATATTTTCTTTTTTAATCCTTGGCACTTGAAATGAACCCGATTGAAATTCCTAATTGAGTGTTTCGGCGCTTTTCTTAGGTGCAGTCACACCGACCACTGAGCTGTGACCATTGACTCGCTGCTCCTTGAGAGCCCCGGCTTTAACACGGGCGGTGGCTCGAACCTGGGAATCTGGAATCTCAGCGTTTGCCGGATCAGAACTCTGACCTCCAAAGCCACCTGCGCACCCACCTCACTGCCAGCCCTGTAGTGCGACCTTGTTTAAAATGGGGGGGGGGGGGCTTACAAAAACTCTGTGGCGAGCGGCGGCGGCGGTGGGCACGACAGTCTACGTTAAACAAACTTTAAACAAATGTCAGACGAGACGTTAAACAGGTTGATTGACGATGCAGCCCGCTCTTCTCGAGCACGGCTTCTGCCCGAGCCTCTCACCACCGCCGCGTGGAAATGTTGAGATGCCCACCGCTTGATTGGCCCCCAACAGCCAAACTCCCCCGCCTCCCCGCACCTTCTGCAGCGCGGTGTTTCGCGAAGAAAGCGGCGGCGCCGTCGGCTTTCGTGATTTTTAACGAGAGCAGAGGGCATCCTGGCGCTGCGCCCGCCGGGACGGTGCGCAGCTCCGGCAGTCGCAAAGTGCGTCAAATTAGCCCCTCTGAGTCGGTCCAATCTGCCGCAGGGCTCTTAATTAGGCGGGAGGATCGTCCGCAGAGAGAGAGAGACAGAGAGAGAGAAGTCTCAAGTTGCGACCGCGCGGCAGATTCCTCAGTCTGGGCTCTGGCACTGAGCACCCCCCCCCTCCCCACACTCACCGCCCCCCACCCACCTCCCCACACTCACCGCCCCCCACCCACCTCCCCACACTCACCGCC
>CM025642.2:5543561-5556679 GCA_014621495.2 Entosphenus tridentatus | reverse complement strand
CACCCACCTCCCAGCTCCCTACCCCATCTCCTACTCGGCCCGCTTTTGATCAGCGCGCAGTTTCAGCCGTGCAACTTTTTACAGTCGAACATGAAATGGAATCTGGGAAGGGGCACTTTGTCAGTTACACCGCCAGCCTTCTCATCTTTTTATTGTCCCCTTCACCCTTTCCGTCATTATTTTTGTTTTTGTTGACCGACGTCAAAAAGAAAAACACAGCACCCCCAACAACAACCAGTTGTGTTTACCCGCGGCATGCGCTGAGCCCCGCTCAGATCGTTCCCCCTTCATGCTTGTTCGGGCAGTGCCGTGCGCATTGTGGATGGGGGGGGGGTTTCCGCATACCGTTTGGCAGGTTGTCCGACGTTTTGCTCCGCGTCCTGAGAGCTTCAGGCGAATTATTTTCGGCGAAACCCAAAAGCACGTCGGAGACCAACACGGCGCGATCGCGAGCATCTGGCGCAGTAGATTGTTCGGCTATTAAAAAGGCGAATTAATTGAAATGTTTGTACGTGTCTATTTAGTTAAATTCCGCTCTCACTGTGTACGGCTGTTTTTATACAATGCACAATTTGTTTTGTTGTTGTCCTTGCAGGCTTTACATTGATGTTGCGTTTGAATAAGTTCAAAGCACAGATGTTTTATAATGGGTTGTGTTCGGGAGTTTGATATCTGCATTATGTTGTACAGACATTGTTTATGCCAACTCATCAAAATTCAATCCATGAACACACTTGGTTCATAAGTAAAAAAACACATCAATCATCTCGGTCTGTCGCGCATCCATCAACCCACTTGCGACAACCATTTCATTTGACACTGTCATGCGATGAGCATCTGCGTTATTAGTGCTGGTCTAAGAAGGGATCAAAGGAGCGCCTCCGATTTGCGCGGGTGGCTATGTGCGGTGCGAAAGAAGTTCAACGTACAAACATACAGGCTTGGTTTTAATTGTCGAGCCAAAGTCCCCAGTCACCACGGCCGCAGCCCCGAAAAATTGCGCATTGCCATGGCTGCAGGAAGTCTTTCCGCAAAAGAAAATAAAGTCTCATCTACCGAGGAGAGGGTTAAACCATTTCCACGGTGAATGTATACACGCAACCCATTTCCAATTTGCACAGTACGGTGCAACAGAAGTTCAACAACAACAACCACCGCCATTCGCCGCTAAGTGACGGTGGCGTCACCACGGCGCTTGTGCCAGGCTATGTGCACGTTGAGGCCACGTGAAGTGTCGAACGCCCGCTGCCAGTAGGTCACGGGTCAGACCCAGGTGCCACCGGTCGACTGGCTGAGATGAAAGACATTTAACATACATACATACACACACTGGTGGATATTGTATCATCTGTGCCAGTGTTGTGTGTGTGTGTTTTTGTTTATTTCTCGCGGGAGTTTAGAGTGCGAGCGATTGCTTTCCTTGACACCTGCAATATCTGCCACGTGACCGCAAAACCACTCGCGTCCCTGCAGCGCGGAGTATACGACAACGCACAGCAGCAGCAGCAGCAGCAGCAGAGTTCTCTGCAGGGACCCGGCGAGACGTCGCGCCGGGAATGAGCGGCACGTGGCAGAAAGGGGCCACGCGAAACGCCGGGGAGGGGAGCGGACTCGTCACGGTCTGCATGCGCGGTGCCCGGTGGCAGGTGCCTACGTCGGGAAGAAAAGGTCACCGCGAGACGAGCCTGGGGGCGAGGCGCGGGGGCATCTCTCTCCCGGCCACGGTGCCCGGCCACCGCCAGCATGAGCATGTGGCCGAGAACGTGGGCACAGTGATGACGATGATGATCGTGATGACGGTGGTGATGGTGATTTAGAAAGTCAGAGTGTCTTCATTAGACGATACTCTTCTCCTGTTGACAGCCCAGAGCCGGCGGTGGTTGGTGGGAATTCCTCGTTGCTACCATACGATGATGATGAACACAGCGACTGTCGACTGCCCACAAAGTGGTAACAATTCGAGATGGCTTGAGGTGTCAGTACTCGTACCCCACCACACGCAGCCTGGAGATCGATCACGGTGCAATCAGCTACACCGCTGGGTGGACAGGGCCGATGGGGGATTTGAGAAACTCGCACCACCGCTTGAACTGCCGCGTCCGAAGATCTAATCGAACCGGTGAACCTCTGGATTGGAAGTCCATTGTGCTCAATGGATTGCAAGTCCAATACCGTATTCTCAGCATTATAAGAAGACCCACTCTTTTTCCCTGCACGTATTTGAATGGAAAAGTTGTGGGGTGCGTATTGTAATGCAGTAACCGCTTCTGTGTGTGAGTGTGAGGCCAGATTTGTAGAACTGCGTTGACACCAGGGAGAGGTTTGGGGTGCGTCTTACTTTCTGGAGCATCGAAGCATCTAGAGAACACGGTAACACAATGGCAGCTTCTCCTCCACACAACACTCCCTTGTATTAGCGTATGAGCCCCACACCAGACGCTTCACTCGCTGGTACCACCTGAGATGACATGACTCTCGCGGTTTCAATTTCTTTACGCGACCGATAACAGTGAATTACGCGATCACCACTTGAAGTGAGTGGGTTATTCGTCGATTCGCTGGTTATCTAATGCAGCCTCATTAGCCGTATAAATAAACAGGTGCTACTAAAGCCGGTGACCAATGTATCCTCTGGCCCACGGACTAAATCTGGGACAGACGCGTGGCGCACGCTGCTGGGAACGCGCTGCTGGGAGCTCGGTCATCGGGCCTGCTTACAGCCACTCGCAGCAGCGGCAGCAGCAGCACCAGCGGTGGCAGCAGCAGCAGCAGGAACAGCCGCAGTAACTCACTTTACAAGCATTTTGCCACGCAGCCTCCATGTTTTTGGTTACCGTTTATAACATAGATCACGGGGGCTAGCACAACAAAACTAAAATAGTCGAGCTCACGGAGCATTCTAGGAGCCCCCCCCACCACCTCCCTGCTCCCACCTCCTACCCCCCCCGCTCCCCCTCCCGGCTCTTTTCAATTTTGGCCCAGTTTTAAAGCATTTTCCGGCAGGCTTGAGTGTAAACATCACGGCTGCCACGTGCGGTGAAAAACCTAAGAGGTTTTTAAAAATAAAAATAAGACAATTACATGAGAATGATCTTCTAAAAATCATTGACACAGTTGCGCGTGCCTCTCCGTTGGTTCATTAAATGTCTGCTTGGCACGCGCGCCACCCAGGCCACCCTTCCCGGAGCTGCGCCTCCCTCAATTTGGCAACGAGCACCCTATTCTTCTTCTTCCCGCGAATGGCAAGTACGTGGACTTTACACGTCCCGGTTTTTGGTTTGTGAGCCGCGCGATAACAGCTTCGGGAGTTGCGCGACCAATCCTGTCCCGCCTGCCGGAGAGCGGGGCCGGGCCAATGATGCAGGTGGTTGAACGATGCGGCGCGTTGTTTGGTTCGACGTCGCCGCGACTCACGGCACAGTTGGGCGGCGTCCTGAAGCGGTTGGTGGATACTCAGGGCGCCCCGCTGAGGTGTTATTAGACGCACGCCTGTCCGTCTCGGCCCCACACATTTAGGCATCAGAACGCCGGGCAAACTCAGGGATCGTCGGCAGTGGGCTCGGTCGGTCAGTGTCACTGATGCGGCGATTGTGAGCCAGGTCAAAGATAGACCCACATGCCCTATTGTTAGATTCAAGCAAGGCCGTAACCATGGAGTCAACATTGGGGGGGAACCAAAGTTCCAGGGGGTCTGGGGGTCCCCCCCCTAGAAAAAAAATATCAAATATAAAACGAATGTCCTGCCATTTCCTGCCTAAAATATTTTAAAAATCACTAACACATAGGATGGACTTTTTATTTATGTCTAATAGTGTATTGTGTTACATTGCTCTGTTTAATTGTTTTACCTCTTCTTGTTTCATTGTATGTAATGGTGGAGATTATGGATTAATAAAGTACAACCATAACCACAAGCATATAAACAGAAATATATTTTATAGCAAATATTGGGGGGGGGGGGACATTTTGAGCATATTTGAATATATATTATAATTAGGGCCTTGGATTCAAGCGCACCATCTCAGTGGTGCTGGCCTCGCTCAGTGTCTGACCACAGCGATTAGGAACCTCCTGAGATATTTGGAGAAAGAGAAAGCCAAATCAAGTGTTTGCTGGATACATACATACAGTGAGGCCTTCCTGGATAAATGAATGGCATCATTATTACATTCCAAAAGGGTCTCCTGCCCACCAGGACAGGATGCGACGTTTGTGCGAACGAAGCTGCCCTTTGATGTCTTGTCGCGCGAGCAAGGCTGGGGGGAGGGGGGGGGTGGTGGCGCACAAGCGCAGGTGCGTCGCCTGGCGCCGTAATCAATACCGACACCGTGACCGCGGAACGGAATTGGGGGCCCCTTGCGATGACGTGGCACGACCTCTGCTCGAAATTCCCGTCGCCAATTCTCCGTCCAAAATTATGCGCAACGGGCGAAGGGGTAGAAAACACGCGGGCCACCGGCACTTGCCGGGCGAGTGCTAAACGCTCCAATTAAGGACGAGCTTTAACGAGCCGGGTCAACGCGCTGCTCGTTTATTAAACAGCCTCAGGCTCCCGGATCAAAATTCCGCTCAGCGCGAGGACCTTTGAACCCCTCCCACCCGCGAGTCCATTCGCTCGCGTTCTGCCGCTCGGTGAACGCGGACGCACCGCGGGTTGTTTGTGTTTTTGTTTTTACTTCCTTCCCGTTTGAGGTCCTCTCGTCTCGCCCTCCCCCAAGCGAGATGGCTGGGTGTCAAGCGCCCGTTTCGATAGGAAGACAAAAATCCCCCGGGGTAGTTTTGCTTTATAAATAAATTCGTCAGACATCGGTCGAGAACAATGTGGTGCGGCATTGTTAAAACGCGGTCGATACGTTAAACGTGCATCACCCGTGACGGCTTAGGGCACCAATTAGAGCCTGCGCCGTCAATCACTGATTATTTGCCATGACAACGCCGCTTTTGCCGCACCGTCGGAGGATGCGCAATTGCACATGGCACCAGGTCGATGTTGTCGTGCAGATCTGTGTGTGTGTGTGGTGTCAAGTCACTGTGCTACCCGAGTTCGATTCCCGCTCACGGCCAACACTGGTGATGATTATCAGAACCGGTCCTGGGCCTCCCCTATGTCGACTCAGCCTCAAATGAGTACCTGGTGCGGTGTGTAAACACCGCCACTCGGGAGATTAAGGCGGCCGGGCGTGGTGTTGGCCACCCACCTCCTCGTGTGCCGTGCCGGCCTTCACATGTGCTTGTTAATAGCACCTGTCCCAAAAGTCTATTAAGGCTATACGGGGGAATCTTCGTTTTTATTGTTGTGCGCGATGTATGTGAAGCTGTCAGCGTGGTCTGTGCGCATTGCTGTGTGAGACGCTCTATCCTTCACGCCGCGTGTATGACGCAGCATTGTACTCTGCACGTGATGGCGCTGTGTGTGCGAGCGACAATCCGCACACGCGTGCGTGTACGACGCTGCGTCGTCGCTGTTGCTGTACCTGGCTGGTGGAACGTGGGCGCGAGCTCCTTGGAGATCATCCGCGCCAGTTTCGACGCCTCCTGGGCTGCGTGCGCCGCTGCGTCTGCCGCCTCCATCTTCCCGCGCGCGTGCTGGGTCCTGGGTTCAGACGACGACGACAACAGCAACAGCAAAGTGCCCATTAGCAAACTCTCACTTCTCTCGGTTGGGTGTTGCCACCTGTCCCGGTTTTCCTCGGACCTCTTGTTATTGAAGTGGTTGCTGTCCAGGGAAGTCTATACATCTTCTCAGCACACTAAAAGCCACGGTTGTTGACAGTTGCGTAGTAATAACACGCCACTCAAGATGATGTGCTTATAGGTGGTTGTCACCTCTTCCGGTATTCTGAAATGTTCTTCCCATGATATGTCCCGTTTCTTTTTTTTATTTTTAGAGGTGGCAAACCCTACATAGCTGCGATTTAGCAACTGTTAAGTCCAACCTCGGGGCACAACGATAGCAACGCGATAACAACCGGCGGTCATTCATGCTGACTCGATCTAGTGGAGACTCAGACAAGGTCATATTCTAGTTGGCACCGCTGTTGTGTATCATAGCTAGCAAATGAACCCAGAGTTTCTGGGATTGTGGCCCAGTGCGCTAACTCCTGAATAACTCCACCTCTGCTCCACATAAAGAAAATGACACAGTGCCTCGCTTTTTGTCGATCTGCCCTGACCAGCGTGGTGAAGTGAGGCCAAACAACTCCGATGACTGACAAGAGATTTGGGAGGACTTCATCCCACAGTCAATTGACAAAGAGATTAAATAAAAAAAATTATGTTCCATTGTTATTAGGTTTATAGGCAGGTAGCAACGAATCAATGTATTCATTTAAAGTGTTTAAACCCTAATACTCCTGATACTTGCTTTGAACCGTGCATGTAAGGATGGATTATCTACAGTTCATGCCAACGCTACATTTAGTCAAAGGAGCAACATAAACTGGACATGCGAGATGAAACAAATGAAAAAGAACATAATCCAGATGGAGGGAAATGAGACGAACAAGAATACATTCTTGAATCGAATCGTGACCCCGAATCACAACAATTCATTGAATTATCATGGACGGGGTGTGAATTAGTATTATCATATATTCAACTTATAAAGAGATCCCATTTAATGTCTCCGTGAATTCTAACCATTATATTTATTCCTTTCGGACTTGTATCATATTCTCATGATTATAAGATGAACTTTTATTCCCAGAGTCCACTCAATTGCTTTAATAAATTTATATTTATTAAAAAAAAATTCCCATTTTCCCCGTATATCGTATAATCAAGGTTTTAAAAATAAACATTTCTGAAAACGATGCCAAAGGTGTCTAGAGCATAAAAAACACGTCTTGGAGCATCTTATAATCCAGAGGATATTACAGCGGCGTAATAATTTGGGCGGCGCGATTACTCCACTAGTCAACGAACGGCCGATGACTTACAAGAAAATGGGGTCAAGGAATTCGAACAATAAAGTCCAGTGTCTGTCTGCGTGTGGGTCTCGGAAAGAGCAGACACGGGAGGATCGAGTGGGTTCTGGAGACGATAAGGCCGGGATGATGGTGACACTCAAAGCGCTGCGATGAATTATTCACAGTGTGTCTTTTACGGATAGATTTTTTTTTTTGCCGGTGGTTTGTGTCACTTTCCCTTGAAAGGCTGATCTTCTTCCCGGGCGAGGGTTTGGAAGCGGGCAGCCACGTTAATGAGCTTGGTTTGGTTTGTCATAGGAACCTCGATTTTACTCCTTGGCCACAATGATGAATTTTGGTGGATTAAAACGCGTGCAGTGTGGTTTGTTTTGGTCACGCGATGTGCAAGGGAGCACTGAGAGGAGACCAAGCTTCACGTGATTGACAATTGCACCTTTTTTTTCTGTCTCATAACTGTCAACCCACATGTTTTACCCAGTATTTTTGTCCAGGGAAATTTAGTTTTCAGGTCCATACGGTGTACAGCCGTTCCAATACGGGCAAAATATAAATGTTTTGCCGATTTGTTTGTGTTTCTCCCTTGTAATGGGCCTTTGTAGGATGAACGTTGAGATTTATAAGCACACGGGACGACCAATAAGGCCTGAATTTGTCTGTAATAAGGTAGGCACCGATATGGGGTTGACAGGTATGCTGTCTACAAATCACTTCGTGTGTAGTAATGCTGCCGAATGTTACCGTGCAAGCTCCGGGCGTTACTCCCTTATGTGTTTGGGTTTTCTCGGGGCACTGTAAGTTTACTCCCATCAGCCAAACAATCGTTCATACAGAACCGACCAAAACCCACCGTGTTAAGACTTATTAATGAGAAGAAAAAGAAAAAACGAGTTTTGTGACTCGTTGAGGCTTTTCTTGGCTAAAGGGCTCATTACTGTATTCATACAATGTGACCTCCGCGAGCTAAAGGCCTCTTTTCTCTCGGCTACATCAGCAGCAGCTGCTCCTCCGGGTGCCGTTACCTAGCAACGATAAGGCCTGTGGCCTGGTAGGGCCAATGGTCAACATTCCCCACTGTTAGTTTCACAGTCGCCTTTCGCGACCGATATTATTCACCACAGACGAGGGGTTATTTTTTTAGATAAGATCGCGTAAATATAAATGCGTCGCTAAACCCGCCACCACCCGACACAGCAAGTTGGCAAGGTTTGTCATGTAAACAGAACGTGCCAAATGCGTCACCGGTAGCACCGGTGTGTGTTGGAGAGTAAATCCACAACATTTACAATTTGAGGATGACGTTACCCCACCGTCGCCGGAGTCGCCACCCATCCTGGCTATATCCCAGGATCGTTCCGTTTACCGAGGCGACCGACAGCATCGTGTAATCATGCGCAACTCGTGTAGACGTTCTCCAATTTTCCGGCAAATTGTGACGTGAGTCTTCCTCCCGTGACATTGTGATGTCCCGATTTTATTTGCACCTCAGAGGCGGCGGCAGCTGTAACCGTTGCTGCGAAGCAGCACTCGCTAGAGAAATCAAAGTTGCGGGCAACTGCGTCCCGCTGAGGAAAACATAAAAAAGGAGCCAATTGTCTTATTTGATAGATTATTCCTCACCACCCCCTCCACCCTCCTCCACTGTTACAGGTGTATAGTTTAATACGCAGGAGGCTTTCACGACCAATATCATCCATAATAGAGGTTTTTGGGTTAGAGCGCGCAAATATATGTGTCGTTAAACCTGCCACCACCTGACACAGCCCACTAGTAAGATGAAGCTAGTTGTAATTACTGACAAAACGTCGTACTCAGATTGTAAATGTTGTGGTTTGGCTCTCCAACACACCAGTGTTGCTGTACTAGTGACGAATTGGCCACGTTCTGTTTACGTGACAAACCTCACTAGTTGGCCGTGTTGGGTGGTGGCGAGTTTTAACGACACATTTATATATTCTAGATTTGAAGCTTTCATGACTGCAAGGATTCATACTCTTAGTTTTTTCGGTAAAGTCACGTAGGTAAAAAATGAAATAAAAAGTAATAAAAATAAAATAATAAAAATCACGCAGGAGGCTTTTGTTTTTATTAATTTTAATTTCATTTTTTACCTACGTAACTTTACCGAAAAAACTAAGAGTACATTTATATATTTACGCAATCTAACCCAAAAAACCTCTCTTATGGAGGTGTACATTTATCTACTTAATGTAGCCACTGCCACGTGGACAATGACACCGCATTTGACGAAGCCGAGGCTCAAGGCTGCCTCTCGGGCCTCATTAGTGGCGGGCGCAACAGCGACACAAGCACCGGCCGGCGTTATGAGAAGGAGTACCAGGGAGCTCGTTAATAACATAGGAGAGCAAAGCAACAACAACAACAACAACAACAACAAATTAATTCCGCAAACAAAAAATACACTTCATTTGCTTGTGCAAACGCGCTGCTGCTACTGCTGCTGCTGCACTCATTACTCATTTTCATTGGTTGCCAACCAACGGTGTCACATTAGTGGCACCTCTTGTGTCATTTTGTCTCCGGTATCTGAGGCCGGGCCTCCCTTGCAGGACAGTCACTGTCCCTCTCATGGCTGGAAATAAAGGCTTCAATTATTCTCGCCTTTTTAAATATTAATGGAATTTTTTGTTCCACCCCTCCCCCCCCCATTTGCCTGCAAGGTAACCATTAATATGAATGCTTTTCTTCATAATTTAACCCCCCCCAGAAAGCTTGGCTGCTCACAGCATTCGTCTCCATAATGTTCCCGAGTATAAGGGGCAAGAATTGACAGAAAGCTTCGTAATTTATGCCGCCACCGATTGCACTGACGACGGCGAAGTCTAATTACACAACTCCATGTGGTTGCATTTGATCATCGTCGTCGTCGTCATCATCATAATAACGAGCAGATTGTGCTCTTTCGTGCCATTCTCAAAGTGCGAGGATAAATCCGTGGGCAGTGTGTTTCACCGGCAGGTCAGTCTGGCGTTAAGGGTCAACGCTGCTTTGTGGTTTCACCAAAGTCAGTAACTTGCGAGTCATTTTACAAATTTGAACCGTTGACGCTGACACGTCGCCTCCTCTTTTGCGAATGATGTCACTGTGAAGCAGACGGTGAATACTTATGGTTCACTAAAACTAAACAAAAATGTGTATTTTATCACTTAGCTAAATAGCTCTTTTTCTGAAGCGACCTGGCTATCACAAATGATAGCTCAACGAATTGGGCTTAACACGTGGAAGTTTAATGCGGCCGAATTCTCTAAACGCATGTTGATTATAAATGTGGAGGGAAAAAAGGGAAGACACGGAGAAAAATCCAAATATGTAGGCGGCAGGATTGGGATTGACCCACGCCCTTCTGTATACCAGGCGAGGTAGTTAACATATCGCCAGCGAGGTTAACCTCACGCGAACCGGGGCAGTCACAGGGTACGAACCGTGAAAGCCTCTGCAACGAGTAACGAACGTCGGAATCAGAATCTTTATTTATCCTGGAGAAATCCGATGAGCTATAAAGCTCTTTTTCACAGATGCCCAGAAGGGGTGGGTCTGAAAGTTACAATGACGAACAATAAAAACTAAAATGCAAAAACTAAAATGCAATGCATATAAAAGGTAAGTAAATTACTAATTTACAATTGCGTAAAATAGATAAGGTACGTAAGTTCAAATTGCATAAGTACACCAATTTCCCAGCTTGGGCAAGATAAAAAGAACGGCAAAAAAGTCACAGACTTACACCAAGACAACATAGTCCCTCAATGAAATGTGCTAACCACTCGGCCAGGTCAATTTTCTTGCTGTGGATTTCACACCTGATGATGATTGCTTGTGTTGCAGTCGACACGTCGTGAGAATTTTTATTGTTTCATATTTTTATGATTTTATTTTTATTTTAAATTTTCTTTCTGTGGATTTCACACCTAATGATGATTGCTTGTGTTGCAGTCGAAACGTCGTGATAATTTTTCTTGTTTTATATTTATATTATTTTATTAATTCCCTTCTAAGCGACTTTACCGAAAGAACCAAGAATATGAATCCCTGCAGTCACGAAAGCTTTAAATTAAAAAAATTTCAGGTCACCGACGTTTGCGATCAGGAACCTCCCATTGCCTGGCATTGAGCCGGTCCGTGCCCAAGAGCTTTGAAAGCAGAATATCCTCCGTCCGTCCCGTGTGCCGAAAAAGAAAACCCCACGCCGTCAAACTCAACAACGGATTTTGACGAGGAGAGATTGCGGGCGAGCACCTGCCAGGAAAGTCTCGCTCGAAATTAGCATGTGGCAACACCGCCACAGCAGCAGAACCCAACTCCCGGCTAGAATTACCACAAATAAGCCCTGGCAAGAGGCGGGTCGTGGCAGCAAGATTAGTACGGTAATTAATTTTTCCAATAGCCCGTGCAAGATTCATTTACAGCCGGTATACGTTCTGTTGACACCAGCAGAAATCAATTACGACGTCTGCAAAGTCTGCGAGCTGGTGGGGGGGGGGGGTAGGTGTTGCGGCTCGAGTCTGCCCGCCAGTGCCCCCCCCCACCCCCATTCGAGGCCCGTTTCGCTCGTGGGGGCTTTTCTCGTGAAGCGATGTCGCGTCAGAATGTCCACGCGGGTCGCACGGGCTGGGTTTGTTCCGCTCCAGGGTGCTGCGGGCTTCTTCGAGAAACTGAACCGTGATGCGGGCGCCCTAAAATGCATCGGAGAGCCGAGGCTGTGGCGCGGGCTTCCAGAAAATAATTATTTGAAATGAACATGCCAATTCGTTACTCGCACAGCACACTGCCACAAATCTGGCTGTCGCCTGATGAAGCCGGTTGTAATTACTGGCGAAACGTCGTACTCAGATTGTAAATGTTGTGGCTTTGCTCTCCAACACACAGCCGGTGTGCTGTACTAGTGACGAATTGGTACGTTCTGTTTACGTGACACACCTTACTAGTTGGCTGTGTCGGGTGGTGGCGGGTTTAACGACACATTTATATATTTACGCGATCTAACCCCCCAAAAAAACCTGTAGTATGCCACGAAAAGCCTCCTACGCGCTAAACTGTCAATGATGGCTGTTGAAGCCATGGCAGTGGCTAATAAGAGAGTCGTTCCAACGCTTATTCTTGGAGTCGTCAAATCTTTCTGGTCCCCAAGCGTATGCTGCCCGGCAAAGTGTATTATTATTATTTTTATTAACTATGCAAGTAATGTAAGGGACGGGTGTAAATAGATTCCTCCTTATATGGTAGGATTTCGTATGCCCGGTCACATGGTACGTTTTAGTTCTGTCCTTTTAGTGACCCAGGGCAATCTTGCAAATCGAATTAATCCTGGTGAATTCTCACGTGGTTAAACAAATAAATAGAATCTTGATTTGAAGCTTTCGTGACTGTAAGAATCCATACTCTTTCCCACCTGATGATGGACGCTTGTGTTGCGCCCGAAACGTCGTGATTTATTTTATTTCATACCTACGTGACTTTACCGAAATAAATAGAACTTGGTTTTTTTTACGATTTTAACCAATATTTTACTCTTTTAAATCCCTGTCATCTTGTGATGTGTGCTCGGTGGTTGTGGAAAGTTTCCACGTTCTTTGACGTTTCCTCCAAGATCATTCAATGTAAACAATTGTTCCCTGTACGGTGTCCAGGGAGACACTCGCCGTACAAAGATGCAATTATAAATCTCAACGATCGTTATGAAGCGCCACCCACCGCCGCCGCTCCATCACCATTTAGCGAACGTTTACAACAACGACTTCCGTAGTTTGGCGTGTGGGGCGGCGAGGCACATCTGAGTCAGAGGGGCGAAGCGCGTTTGCCTCGCCTCGTCTCTCCCCTTTCCAGAGCCCTCCGGGGGGCTGAGAAATGTACCGCGATGTCGCGGGATTTTTTTGGCGTTTCGACGCACGGTGTGGGGACCTTCTCGTGAAACGTCGGACGTCGCGCCAAACGACGGCACGTGGCACGACCCCCGAACACGCATCGGATGCCTACGCGGCAGCGCAGCTGCGAATACCCACGCAGTGGTGATGCACATGCAATTGAAGCTTTCGTGACTGCAAGGATTCATATGCTTGGGTTCTTTCGGTAAAGTCACGTGGGTAAAAAATGCATATTAATAAAAGTAAAATTAAAATAAAATAAAAATCACGACGTTTCGGAGGCAACACAAGCTTCCGTCTTCACTTGATA
>CM025642.2:5527996-5538561 GCA_014621495.2 Entosphenus tridentatus | reverse complement strand
TATTTTTATTTTACTTTTATTAATTAAAATTTTTTACCTATGTGACTTTACCGAAAAAACCTAAGAATATGGGGGTCATATTGTCTCAACCAGTGGTGGAATAGGGGGGAAGGGAACAATATGGGGCAATCACCCCCGTCCCCCCGTCCCCCAACCTTGAGACCGTCATTCATTTCCGCTTGAAGCACAATACCTCGCTGATCTCGTCAGGGAGCATAAGCCATCAAGCGAGCTCCGGTTATCCTCGCAGCAGCATCAGCGGCTTTTGGCTGACCATCGGACAAAGACGGTGATCACCGCATCGCACGCTTACAGATGCGCTTCTGCGGCCGTCTGGAACGCTCTTCCTTCCGATATTCAGAAGCCGCTGGGAGCTTTCCACGTTTAAATTTCGATTAAAAACTCATTTATTTTTGTGTTTAGTTTGGTGTCCTTCTCCCGCACCTCCGATTCGCACGGTTGGTTGCTGTTGTAACCTCACTCCTATATCCCCCCTTCCCCACTGCACGGTGAGGAGAATGGCCGTTACATTCATAGTTTACTCTGACCCTATCAAGTCACGAGTAAGCCGCTTGCTTTTCGCGCCATTCTCAGAGAGTAGGGAAACCTTAGAGGCGCCGTCTCGCAGTACACATGGGTGTCTGCATCGGTTAGACACCTTGGGAGGGAGGTGGGGGGGCGGTGGGGTAACATTCCACGTTGTTTTTTCAGATCGACTCATTTGCAAGAAATCTTACAAATCCGGAACCATGGCACCCGGCACAAGTGGCCCTGCTGTGAAAGCAGAGGGCACGTGTAGTGTTCACGCTGAATATTCACCACGGCGGCGGCGACAGTATTAACCAGGGGTGGCCATGGGGCTCGAACCGCGAGCCTCTGTGACAAGTGTCAAACCCGCTAACGCTCGGCCAGGTCACTGCCCGATGAGCGTCTCCCTGTGACATGTCTAATATTTATCTCCGTGAGATGCTAACTCCCTCGCCTGGTATGGCAGGAGGTCGTGGGTTCGATCCCGACCCTCACGCCTGTTTCCGTGTACCTCTCGCTCTCTCTCCCCGTGGTCGTGTAGATTTTTCTCCGAGTCCTCCGGTTTTCCCCTCCACATTCAGAACGAACACCACGCGTTTAGAGTATTTAGCTGCTATAAATGTTCACGTGATAAGCCACTTTGCTGAGCTATCATTTGTGGCCAGGCCGCGTCTGAAAAGGAGCCATATAGCTCAGGGGGCCTTGGTAAAATAAAATAAAAAGTTCAGTTAAAAAAACAGTTTATATATAAAATCACTTACGCCCACCGTTTCTGCAAGGTGTCTTGAGATGGGGTCGCATTTGGCTGCAAATAGAAACGCGCGTTGTATCGCATTGCATAAGACATGCAAGCGTGTTGGAACCTTCTCCGCGTCGTCATCAGCAGTTAACTTAGCCTTGCCGGCACGACCAAGGGAAAGCGAAGAGGCTTTGGCAGCCAGGACGGCCACGCGTAGGATCATCGATGATGCCAGTAGGGGCCCCCCTGTGCAGTGCTGCCTGTAATGTAGCTGAGCGGCGGTGGTGGCGGTTAATGCCGCACGGGGAGCCTGTAATCCGGCACTGCGGAGGCAGCGAGGGTTGGTGGATCGCACACATGTTGTGAAACTCCCCCGTGGTGAGTCGAGGAGGTGCCTGGCTCGCGTGGGGAACGAGGTACCCCGTCAAATGTGGACTCCACAAGTTCCGTCGGTATGGGATCGGGCAGCGGTTCTAAACCTTGACTGCAGCCTTGCGCCCCTTTGCGTCTCAATTGTCAAAAAATGCACAATGTTGATAACTACACAGGGTGTGATGAAACAAAGTAAGCTGTACTTACGTGCCCTTGCTTAATTTGCGTTTCGATGATTTACCTCCTAAAAAGAATCTGTCCGTGTCTCGCACCCCCCCCCCCTCTCCCCCAGGAAAGGGCATTTCGCACCCCCAGGGGGTGCAAACGTGCACCCCAGGTTAAGAAGAAGAACGACTGGGATCGAGCGTGTCACCCTCGCACACGCGTAGGTTTTCTCCGAGCGCTCCGGTTTGTTCACACCTGTATACACTCGATAATTATTGGCTGACAACACCTTAATAAATAGAGGACCGCAGAGATTAGGCAATTGTCGGCACTGGAACACCATGTGACTGCCTCTCCCGCTTTTCACTTGCATATGCGTTGCGTGGAACAATCACCGTGTGTATGTTGAACTTATTTCGCACCGCACGTAGCCAACCGTGCTAATCGGAGGTGCGGATATATCGGCGCTCGCTTAATTTGCCTACGACCAAACCGCCCGGAATGTGACCGATCTCGCACAATCTCGGAAGCTAAGCAAGGCTGACCATGTTCAGCACTAATACTGGAGGCTACCAGGGCTTGCCAGCTGCGAGGTGGAGAGGATATGGCACTGTTAAAATGGATTCCGTCCGCAAATAGTTCCATGCGCCTGACCGAATCTGTCCGCGCGGAGCTCTAAGTGCTGTCCTCTCCTGTGCATGCGCGTTGGGGATTTCTCCGGACACTCCGGTTTCCTCCCAAACGTCGAACACGTAAATATCACGTTGGTCAAACATCCCGGTGCACGATCCACCTCGGGGCAAGTTTGAGATCCTTGGGATCGGCCCCGCGGCACGGGCGCAGGATTGATGGACGCATCGCATGACCGTGAGATTTGGCGACGGATTGTTGAGGCCAACATCCGGCATCGGATTGCTCATGGCCGATGACGACGACGATGGCGATGACGGCCATGATGGCGATGATGGCGACGATACAAATCCGAGGTGGGCCTCACCTGGACAGGGCGATGTCGGCCTTCTGCTTGGCGATGGCGGCCGCCCTCTGGGCGCCCTCCACGGCGCGCTCCACCTTCTCGCGCATCTTCCTCGCGCGCAGCGGGATGAGCGTGCGCTTGCGAGCCGGCCGCGCCAGGGCGTTGCGCCGAAACTTGCCCTCCTGCGTGCGCCCGTCGGGCAGCGTGGTTCGCCCGTAGCCGTGGCGACGGTTGTCAAGCCACTCGCCCTCGTACTTGAGGCCGTCGGACCGCTCGGCCACGCCGAAGCCGCTGCGCCGGTCGCCCTTCCACTCGCCGGCGAAGGCCTCGGTGGCGGTGGCGTCAACCGCCTCCTCCTCGGGGCCCTCGTCGGCGCCGCCGCCCGCCGCATCCGAGCGCCGGTCGGCCGCCTCGGAGGCCGTGTCGCTGGCGGCCGAGCTGCCCACGCTGACGGGGGTGGCGCTGCGGAACGAGCTGCGCTTGCTCTGCTGCGACGCGAGGCTGGAGCGTGACGACGAGCGGCGGAGGCCCAGCACGCCCAGGAAGGAGCCGCCCCGAGCTGAGGGACCAGAGAGAGGAGAGGTGGAGGTGGGGAGTTGGGGATGAATGGATGGATGGAGAAGAGGGAGAGGTCGCTTGAGAGAACATGGAGGCAGGGGAGGGATGGGAGGCAAGGAAGGCCGGAGTGCAAGTAGGTGGCGATACATTCAGGCAGCGAAGGAGGACGTGACCACACGTGGATGAGTCATTGAGAGAGGAACGGAGGGCAGGTTAGGGACACGTGGCCACATTCAGGAGGGAGGAAGGTCACATGGAGGGAGACAGGGGAACAGAGTCACATGGGAGGGGTGGCATCGGGGTCAGAGGTGACGAGGCATTGGGCGAAACAGCACAGACATGCACGCACACACGCTACCCCCGGCACGCACGCACGCTCCACACGGCTGCCAAGTGGGACGCGTGCGGGCATCGCAGGCCACCTCAGCGGCGAGCGGTGAGCGCGCCGCCACCGCACAAAGCGCGGGGGGCGCGTCGCGAGAGTGACTCAAGCCGCCTCCCCTCCTCCCGCGGCTCCTAGGGAAAGTCTCGGTTGCAGCGCCGAGTCGGGTATCGTGTTGCCCGCGCCGGTTCCCCTTCCCTCCGCGCGCATCAGGCTCACTCAGCACGTTGCCAAACCGGCGCGAGCGAGCCATTTGAACAGCGTCCGTCAGCGAGCGGCCCCCTCGCGCATCGGGAGAACGCGGCTCCCGGGATGAGGTTATCGGAAGAGCGGGAATGCTGTTCGGGAAAGGGGCGTTGGCCGCATTCGGATGCTGTCTGCGCCCGGCAGTAGGCCTTGGTGCAAGGAACGCAATGGGCCCCCCCTCCCCTGTTCAATTCTACACCCCCCACACCCCCCACGGCAGTGGCAGGGCCCCTCAGGGTTCGCGGGCCCTGAAGCATTCGCCACCGCCCTGAAAACTCGGGATCAGAATCTTTATTTATCCTGGAGGAATCCGATGAGCTTTGATGCTCTTTTCGACAGATGTCCAGTAAGTTACAACAACAAACAATACAAAAACACGATGGGAGTGCAAAGTATAGTAAAGGTAAGTAAATCACTAAAAAACCGAATTAAACTCCGTATATTTTACCAGGTAAAGCCCAATGAGTTATTAGTTTCTTTTTCAGGCAGCCTTTGGTAAATTTCACCGGTCACCATGACCCATCTCTCACTTTCCACCCCTGACCCGACACAGCAGCAGCAGCAGCAGCAGACACTCAAGATCCACTCTTGGTCATCGGTGGTCGTTGACGGTGGGGCGGTGCACACGGCTGAACCTCAAACTTCTTGACCGACAAAGGTCAAAGGGGGTCATCAGAGAGGCCGATACCTTTGATGCCACCACATCCCACCGTCGCCTCGGTCCGCTACGTCCCCCCGTAGCCGACCTTCAAGAACTTGCTCTTACAGTCTCACCACCACAACCACCATCACCACCAAGCGGGGCTTTAGAGGTCTTCCATTTGGTCACCGATCTCTGGGTACCACCACGATGTCTCCCTGTGACCAGCCCTCCACCATCCTGCACGCGTGTCCCACCCACCACAGCCTCTCCTCCTCCTGATCACATCTCCAGGGTTTTCCTTCCACATTCTATTGCCCTGCTTGCCCTCTCCTGCCCGTGACACCTGTGCTCTTGTGGCTTGTGCAGCGAAATAATCCATCGTTGAAATGCGCTTCCATAATTTCACATCCACGCTCCCTGCCTTCGCCAGCCTGCGCTGACGGGCGTGGTGAAGTATGGTCAAACGACCCGCAAGGTATTCGGAAGATCTCGTCCAGCGGTGGACTGACAAAAAGCGCTGCGCGTACTTTATGTAGTCCTGCCAAAGTCCAACTCAGTGAACTGCACAGCAGAAGCAAATGCTGTGCCAGTTCTATTAATATCCGCTACATTTGCTCCCATGGCTGCTCGTCCTTTCAGCATTAAAATATTTCCCACACACGCACGCGAGCGTATGTTTGTGCGCCTGTATGTGCGTGTGGGGAGCGGTGGTGCAGCGGTGAGCGCGCTGCGCTACGAACCCGGCGGCCCCAGTTCGATTCCCGATCACGACGATTATCTGGACCGGTCCTGGGCCTCCTCCCCTAGGTCGATTCAGCATCAAATGAGTACCTGGTGCTGTGTGTGAACATTGCCACTGTGGAGACAAAGGCGGCCGGGCGTGGTGCTATCCACACACCCCCTCGTGTGATGTGCCCACCGTCATAGGTGCTCGCTAACAGCACTTGCCCCAACAGTCTGTTAAGGCTATATGGGGCATCTTTGTCTTTGTGCCTGCCACGTTCCGTCCACTTCTTCGTCTAGGAGTCCGAGCCTTGCTGCCGCTGTTGCCGATGACGAAACATTTTATTTTTGCTTTTAAGTATTTCGTTTTTACAGTTGTGTTCGTGGGCTCTGAGAACGGCTCGCGTGCGAAGGGCGGATGCCAGGAGGATGTTTACACAGCAGTACCAAGAGACGTGGCGACGGACAACTTGGTGGAGGCCTTCTTATTTAATTATTAAACTAAACTATTTTTTATTTTACCAGGACAGGCCCACTGAGCTATATTGCTCTTTTTCAGAAGCTACCAATGACAGCTCAACGAAGTGGTGTATCAGCTAAATTCTCAAAACGCACGTTAATTCTAAATGTGGAGGGAAAAACCAGAGGACTCGGAGAAAAATCCACGTGACCACGGGGAGAGAGACACGCAAACTCCAAATATACAACAGGCGTCAGGGTCGGGATCGAACCCACGACCTCCTGCATACGAGGCGAGGGATTTAACATCTTGCCACCGCGGCGCAGTGGATTGATCGTGGCTGACGATGTTGATGATGCTGTTGATGACGTTGATGAAGTTGACGATGAAGCATCAAAACGCGGCTGCCGTACAAAAGTGCAGAATGTGCGCATCAAGGTGGAGCCGCCGCCGAGAGCATGGGAGGTGCATCGCGGTTCTAATATTTGAGACATTCCATCGATGCGAGTAAGTCAAAGGCAAAAATGAGGATTGAGAGAGATGGGGGGCGGCTACAGCCGGCGACAGGCAGAGCCGGGAGTCAGCCACGAGCGGGCTGGCAGCGTGCGGCAATCTGCCGGCATTGCCAAGTCGACGTCGAGGCTTGCAAAGAGGACGACGTCCTCTGGTGCTGATCCGCTCCGGCGATAGTCTCACCACTTTTAGCCACGTGGAAACACTCACGACTTGGCCGATTACACCTGAATATATAGAGGATCACGGAAGCTCGGGCAATTGCGTGCATCTCTTTTTCTGCTTGCCTGTGGTTCCTCCTCGCGCCTCTATGAGAGTGAGTGAATAACCGTGCGGTGCGTTGCGAGCTAAAATTATTATTTGTTCTTTTTTTCGATTTAAAGCTTTCGTGACTGCAGGGATTCATCTTCTTGGTTCTTTCGGTAAAGTCACGTAGAATGGAAATAATAAAATAATAAAAATAAACCAGGTCTGTCTTCTCGACAGACCTGTTCTTCACCTGAGGACGGCTGCTTGCGTTGTGGCCGAAACGTCGTGAGAATTATTTTATTATATTTTATTTTTATTATTTTATTACTTTGTTCTTTTTTGTCACGTTTTTATTGCGCTAAACAACGCCGGGGGCCCAGTGCAACGCTTTGGTGTCCAATAGGAGAGGGGCGTGAATTTTTGTTCTATCATTATCATCAAGTCCTGCCAGAAGCCCCCCTCCCCACGGCCCCCCATTACGTATTTCTCTCCGCGCCTTACTCGAGTGCGGTTTCACCCCCCACACGTCGTGTCGCGGCCAACGGGCGCTCACCTTTCTTGTGGTCCGTGTCCGGGTCGGGCCTGAGGCTGAGCGCGAACCCCATGCGGGTGGCGAGACCGGGCCCCAGGATGAGGCCGCCGACGCCGCCGAGCGAGATGGGCGACATGGGCGAGGTGGGCGAGGGCAGCGGGGAGCCTTTGTCTCCGCCGAAGGCGGGCGGAGAGCCGGGCAGCGGGGTGCCGTCGCTGTTGAGGAGCAACGCGGCGCCGTTGGCGTGCTCGCTGCGCAGCGACGTGAGCGACGTGCCCAGCGGGGAGCACACGGGCGCCGCCATGCCGAACGGCACGCTTTGCCGCACGCCGTAGCCCTGCCGTATGCCGTTGATCCACTGGCCCAGGAAGGTGCCTGCCGGAGGGGAGGGGCGGGGGGCGGGGGGGGGTTGGGATCGGATCGGATCGCGATTGTGGCACGGATCACGCCGAAGCCGCTGCCGCAGCGTCGTCGTCATTCGCTGCAGTCGTCGTGATCGGCCGGCGTTCTCGTCGGTTCGGTTGTCGTCGCCGCGCACCTCCGATGAGCACGGTCGGCTACGCACGGTGCGCAAGAAGTTCAACGTACATATATATATACCATCGCCGTTATCATCGCCGCCACTCTCGTTGTCAGCGTTGTCACTGTGGCCATAGTTGTATCACAGTTGCCAGTGGTGTCATCACTGCCACTATTGGCACCGTTATCATCATCATCATCATCAACGTGTCATTAGTTTGTCATAGCTGTCACCACTCTTATCATTGCCACCATAATTAATTTTCATCATCACCACCACCACATTCGGTGTTGTGTCTATGTCGTCACAGTCACGATCATCTTCAAACATCATCATCGTCAGCGTTGCCATCGTGTGTTGGTGACACTGTCACAGTTATCATCGTCGTCATCATCATTGCCATCATGGGGTCACCGTTGTCACTGCTGTTATCATCATTACTGCTACCACTACCATTGTTATCACGGTTATCATTACAATCATGTTTCGTCATGGTTAGTGCTGCCATTATTAAAATCATCATCATCATCATCATCATGTGTGTATGTTGAACTTCCTTCACACCGTACGTAGCCAACCGTGCCAATCGGAGGGGGAAAGGACAGCAAATCAAACACAAAAAAACTGTCCTAATGAGAATTAAAATTAGATGATTTGCAAGTACATAGCTCCAGTGGCTTCCTAACATTGTAAGGTAGAGCGTTCCAGACGGCCGCAGAAGCTCATCTGAAAGCGCGCGATGCGGTGAACCTTCTTTGTTCGATTGCCAGCGAAAAGCCGCTGCTGCGAGGATGAAAAGCCAGTGCGAGGATGATCATCATCATCATCATTATTGCCTAAAAAATGTACCCGTAAAAACAAAGTTTTTCACTATAAATCCTTTATATGCGTGGCGGCTAGAGTCCTCTCGTCCTCTGGCTTGAGATGGCTGCCACCTATGGGTCAGATGATTGCATGCCAGCATTAAGCAATTGGTAATTAAATATATTATTTTTGTCCTAAAAAGTGTAACATTTTGGAAAAAAAAATTCACGAAAAGTAATTGTCACGCACGAGTCTGTGTGGAAAATGTCAGCTCGATTGGACCACGGGAAGTGGGTTTAAAAACGACCGAAAGATTTGCACGGTCGTAAGCAAGCAAGCAAGCGCGCAAGTGAACTTAATATAAAGGATTTAAAAACGCCATTGTATTGTCTCATAAGCCAAGCAGGCATGAGCCTGGTTATTACTAGGATGGTGACTGGCAGGGCCTGTCAGGTTGCTGTAGGATGCTAGGTGGCCAGACGATGGCAGTAGAGTAATGGATGGAATCCACCTGGATGGATCTCCGAGTTGGGTTTTCCCCGAGTTCTCTGCGCTTCTCACGAAGGTAATTGGTGAAATATTCCAGTGCAGGATCCTGCTGAACACGAGCCCTGAGACTCGGTGAGGCTCTCACTCCCATTATCATCGCCACCACCACCACTGTCATCAAGTATGTAACAATGCATCGATTCACTGATTACAATTGATTTGTTTTTGCATTGATTCGTGCACGTGTGAAATAATCCTTTACAAATAATGCAAATTAAATGTGAGTGTTATGTTTAGGTCAACGGGGTAATAAAACAAGAAACGTGAAATAATGCCGATGAGACGGAACACGCTAGTTTAACATGATTTATTTTATCGTTGAAAATACGCGTGACCTCGAATTGAATCGTGACCGTTTGCCGAGTAATTAGATGCCTAAACGATCGTCGTCGTCATTGTCGCCAAAGCGTCGTTGTCATAACTGCAATCGGCTGATCAATCATCACCACGATCATTGTGGACGGCGTTGGCGTTTCCGTGCCCGCATTTACCGCTTTCCACCATCACCGCGATCACATTCCTCGTCGTCACCATTGCTATTGCCCTAACCAGTCATCACCATCGCCACCGTTATGGCCATCATCACTGTGATAACAAATAGAATGGCTGCCACCATCATCATCACCAACATAATTATTCCTGTGATTCCACCATTCTCAAAACGGCGATCGTATTGATTAATCATCATCATGATCTCTAACGTCATTGTTATAATAACCCGAACCATTGACACTCATCATTGACACCATCATCAATATTTCCACAGTGTTCATCCCCCCCCCCCCCCCCAATCATTACTATTCTCATCAGCATCACCACCAAACAACGCCGTGATTCGGATACCAATTACTGCCGGGCGGAAGCCTGACACGGGGAGCTGTCAAGATTCACGAGACGAGAAGCGGCTCCCGACGTGAAAGATGAAAACGCGTTGCGATCATAGACGGCGCGCCGTTACTGAGCAGGAAGCCATCGGTGAGCACAGCAAACGAGACGTGAAGAGAAACTTGCCACCACCACCGCCGCCGCCGCATTCCAAGTGTAAATACTGTACAGGACACTGAATAAATAACGTAGACGGGGAAAATAACGCAACACCAGAAGACGGAGTCTCCGATATAATCTGAGGACCGCGCGTTATATAAGTGCGGCGATCTCGATTTATTTTTAAATCCTTTATATTAAGTTCACTTGCTTGCTTACGACCGTGCAAATCTTTCGGTCGTTTTTTAACCCACTTACCGTGATCCAATCGAGCTGACATTTTCCACACAGACTTGTTGTGCGTGACAATTAATGTTCGTGAAAATTTTTTCCAAAATTTTACACTTTTTAGGACAAAAATATTATATTTAATTACCAATTGCTTAATGCTTGCGCTGCAATCATCTGACCCATAGGTGGCAGCCATCTCAAGCCAGAGGACGAGATGACTCTAGCCGCCACGCATATGAAGGATTTATAGTGAAAAACTTTGTTTTTACGGGTTATATTATTTTCCGCTGTTAAAATGCAGCGTTACACTCCAAGGAAGGCGCATTACTCGGTTCACCGATGGTGGTGATCATCCACGAGCGAGCGTTCGGCACGTGACTTCACGTGGTGT
>CM025642.2:5497969-5513959 GCA_014621495.2 Entosphenus tridentatus | reverse complement strand
ACCCACTTTCCGTGATCCAATCGAGCTGACATTTTCCACACAGACTCGTTGTGCGTGACAATTAATGTTCGTGAAATTTTTTTTCAAAAATGTTACACTTTTTAGGACAAAAATATTATATTTAATTACCAATTGCTTAATACTGGCATGCAATCATCTGACCCATAGGTGGCAGCCATCTCAAGCCAGAGGACGAGAGGACTCTAGCCGCCACGCATATAAAGGATTTATAGTGAAAAACTTTGTTTTTACGGGTTAATTTTTTATAGCCCTGCACCTGCCCCCCACGACCAATGCCCCCCCCCCTACCCCCGTGTAATTGCACCGCCTGCACACTCGACAGCTTCGCCGCTGCTTTTATATGATGGTGCAAGTTCTCGTGGTCGCGGTTGACAATAAAAATTCATCTTCTTGTTTATTTCGGTAAAGTCACGTGACTTTACCAAAAGAACCAAGAAGATGAATTCCTGTTGTCACGAAAGCTTTAAATCGAAATAATAATACAATCAACAATTATAGCTTAAAAAGCGCATTTCACACAACATCTCAAGGCGCTTTACACCAACGGCGATGCAGTTCTTTGGGTAAGGAGTGGCTAAGCAGGTAAGGCCCACTTAGCTCGAGAGCTCTTTTTTCAGAAGAGACCACGCTATCGCAAATGACAGCTCACCGAAGTGGCGTATGATCACGTGGACATGTACAGCAGCCAAATCCTCTAAAACGCGTGATGTCGATTCTAAATGTGGAGGGAAAAACCCTGCAGGACCCGGAGAACAACCCACACGACCACGTTCAGAGAGACACGCAAACGCCAAATATACAGCAGGCGTCAGGATCAGGATCGCACCCACGAACTCCTGCATACCAGGCGAGGTAGTTAACATTTCACCACCGTGGCGCTCCAAGTAATATAGGTTGGCAATGGCCCTCGTGTAAGGAACGAAATTGGACCAATTCTCGTCCAATTTCGCCACCCACACCCCTAATTTCTTAATAGCCCGGCCGCCTGTGACCTTTGTGGCCCGTGGGTGATTGTGACGCAGTTGCACTTCCTGCACACGCGGCCGCTTTTGTGCGCGCCAACAGCGGACCTAATTTACACCAAAAAAACCTCAACACATTTGTCAATAACATTGCCTTGAAATGATATATGTATAATAATAGGCGACGTTAAGGGCAATGGTGCATTAAAGCACGCAAAACAATATTTTGTCATGAAGTAGGGTCATTGCCCGAAACGTCACCTACTATAATTTTAGAGACATGTGTCTTGGCTTCATGTGCGCGCGTGTGTGTGTAAATTATACACTGTGTAACAATTTAGTTTTGTCCCTGGGTAGTAAGTGTTATTTCCTAATTGCTCATGCCTCAAAGGTACAGAAAATGGCTTTTATTCCCCACAAACTTTGTGACCAGGACAGTGATATTTTTAAATTTACCTATTTTCAATGAGAAAACGTGTGCATTTGTGCCATTCCTTCACGTAAAGTCCTGGTCACAAAAGCAAAGTTTGTGGGGAATAATAGCCATTTCCCCTACTTTTTAGACGTAAGCAATTAAAAAATTAACCCGTAAAAACAAAGTTTTTCACTATAAATCCTTTATATGCGTGGCGGCTAGAGTCCTCTCGTCCTCTGGCTTGAGATGGCTGCCACCTATGGGTCAGATGATTGCAGCGCAAGCATTAAGCAATTGGTAATTAAATATAATATTTTTGTCCAAACAAGTGTAAAATTTTGGAAAAAATATTTCACGAACATTAATTGTCACGCACAACGAGTCTGTGTGGAAAATGTCAGCTCGATTGGATCACGTGAAGTGGGTTAAAAAACGACCGAAAGATTTGCACGGTCGTAAGCGCGGAAGCAAGCAAGCACGCAAGTGAACTTAATATAAAGGATTTAAAAAAGAACACTTACTACCCAGCGACAAAAATCGTATTGCAGTGTTATATTTGTGGATAACTGCCAATAGCAGCAGCAGCATCACCAACAAATTTGTTTAATTGTTAAGGCGCCCTTTCCCCCCCCCCTTCCAACCCAGCTTATATATATGCTCCAAGCACGTGTGCTGTTTCATTCAGACGCTGTCGCCTCGACAGACCTGGTTTCACCTGAGGACGGCTGCTTGCGTTGTGGCCGAAACGTCGTGAGAATTATTTTATTGTTTTATTTTCATTATTTTATTAATTCCCTTCTACGTGACTTTACCGAAAGAACCAAGAAGATAATTTCTACTCATCAAGTTTTCAAGGCAGCCGCAGCTGTGGCTGCTGGCTGCTGCGTGTAACGTCCGTAACAAACCCCACCACGCGATTACAAGGCCCCCCCACGGTTCTCGCAGAGGCCGTGTTGGGAAGAGCCATGGCCACGTGCGTGAATTATTAACTAGAGAGCTCCCCCCCCACCGCCTTGCGATGTGCCGAGGGGGGGCCAGGCTCTTTCTCTCTCTCACTCTTCTGTGTGTTTGCTCAGCTTATGCTTTTTTTGGTACCTGCCCCGCTACACAAAACAGAACCACCGCACGGACACACTTTGCCGCAACATGCGGGGATACAAATCGGTGCGTGTGTTGTGTGTGCCACGTGTGTTCGATTCCCGCTCATGGCCAACACCGGTGGACGATTATATCTGAACCGGTCCTGGGCATCCCCTAGGTCGACTCGGCCTCAAATGAGTTATCTCGTGCGGTGTGTAAACGTCGCCACTGGGGAGACAAAGGCGGCCGGACGTGATGTTGGCCACCCATCCCCTCGTGTGCCGTGCCGGCCTTCAAAGGCGGTCGCTAACAGCACTTGCCCCGACAGTCTTTTCAGGCTATACGGGGGATCTTTGTCTTTGTTTTTGTAATGGCACGGTCGCGTGAATTACATCACCTTGCATATAAATACACGTAAGTGTACAGGGCGGGCGGGAAGTCGCTATACCCTCACCCCTGTATTAAGTTATTAACGTAGAGAGGTTAAAAAGCGGCGTGCATAAGACTTCTCGCCCACCCTGTACGCTGTCGTATCAATTGCAGATGTTTTATTACGTTCCCTGCAGTGCCACGTGTGGCGAGAAGTAGCCGATCTGAAAGCACACGAGGCGGAATGGTCGAGCGAGCGGTGATGGTTTTTCGTCGATGAGTCAGCGAATCTCAATTTGAGATTTGCCGCTGTAGGCGACGCGCATGAACGAGCGCGCACGCGAGCCGCCGACGTCCAACGTGAAACGGCGTCGCACTTCACCAAGCATCAGGCACGTGCAGCGTGTGACGCAGTCGATCGGTACCGCACATGAACGGAGATTTTGGGTAAACTTGCAAAAGCTGGATTCATGGTGGGTCGCGAGGAACTGACGCTTTTGGGAAACCCGGTCGAATCAACATAAACCAAACTTAATACTTTGTTGATTTAAAACAAAAATGAATATGCAAAGGAACAAAAACAACTTCTTGGTTCTTTCGGTAAAGTGACGTAGAAGGGAAATAATAAAATAATAAAAATAAAACATAATAAAATAGATACATATTTAATGTTTTATTTATTATTTTATTACTTCCCTTCTACGTGACTTTACCGAAAGAACCAAGAAGATGAATCCCTGCAGTCACTAAAGCTTTAAATCGAAAAGAACATGAGTAGAAAGCTTTAACCCAAGGTTCTTCAACTCCATTCTCCTGCGGGACACATCGGTCAATCAGCGTCACATAAGCGACCGCTAATCTCGACTTCTCGTTCGTCTTCCATCTCGCCGATGTGTAAATCTCTTGCCTACGACTCTCTCTCTCTCTCGTCTCTCTCTCTCTGTAGCGCACTAAATGGCATCTCTTTGTGACCCCCCCCCCCCCTCTGATGAGCCGTATCTCTTAGCCTGGCCCGGCCACTGCAATGGCTTTCGTTTACCAGATGCGGCCCCGTTGAAGAGCCACGATTTAAGCGACGCTTCGCACTTTAAGCCACCTGGGCCACGTGCCCGTTCATTGTCGTCTATTCAACTAATTCAAGCCACGGGTTAGTGGCGCGAGCATTACTTCCCCACCCATAAATCAGCTTATAAACAATAAAAAAAACTTGTACTTACAAGCTTAACATTGATTAAAAAAACACAAATTATAACCAAGAGTCAAGGTCCTGGCTTCATTGGATTCAAATTAATATTTTACGATGATAGATTGTAGCCTCTGTACACACGGGCGCACAAAGATCCCCCGTGTAGCCTTTGCCAGACTGACGGGGCAAGTGCTGTTAGCGAGCACCTATGGAGGAGTCTCACGAGCCACGAAACTCGTTTTCACAGATGTCCAATGTATGCATGAATGTTGAACTTCTTTCGCACTGCACGTAGCCAACCGTACGTATCGTAGGTGCGGGAACGCAACACCTGTTTCTCATTTTGTCTCCCCAGTGCTGATGTTCACACATTACTGCCGAGCTAATCTCGGGGAAGCCCACGAACGGTTGAAATATTCGTCACTGATGTTGGCTGTGGACGGACATCGAACTCGGGAAAGTCGGGTACGTAGTGCAGTGCGCTAACCACTTCACCCCCGCTCCCTACACGCACACACAACCATGCATCTGTACAATGTTACATTCACACATCGTACGTACAGTCCACCCATTTATTATTCATGCACGGGAGTGAATAAAAGCGCTGATAGCGACAGCTCAGCCATCCCATCAAAGTGTTTACATCATCATTAGGCCTCACGATCGGTCACATGTGGAGTTCTATGCGTTTTCGGGTCGAATGTCCGATGTTTCGTACCACGCGCCGGAAGCTTCTCCCGGGTTATGATTTGTCTCTGTGAGCCAATATCGTGAGTTTGTAAATGCAGTAGCACGTTTTTGTGTGTGTTTAATTGAAGCTCTCAGCAAGTGGAGGGAAATGTGGGTTGGTAGGATCACGAGCTCGTAGAATGCACAAACCGACTGCTTCATCATCAACAACATCATCATCACAGTTCAACCCCTGAACACCACCCTGGTAAATAAAAACCTACTCAACACATTCGTCAATAGCAGGAAAAATATATAACAGGCAGTGGTTAGCTTTCTGATGTGCTTTCAGGTTGTAGCACTTCTAAAGAAAACGAATTTCTTCTAAAGAAAACCAATTTCTATAGAACTGTTTTTGTGTTTAGTTTGTTGTCCATCCCCTGCACCTCCGATTAGCACAGTTGGCTACGTACGTGGTGCGAAAGAAGTTGAATATACATTGTGCGTATTGTCCTGACTGTTTCATTTTCGGAAGAAGCTCCCAGGGCAGAGGGGAAAATGCGGGACACGATGCCGAACGAAACTCGTTGTACAATTCTGAAATCCCATCGGAGAGTTAAATGCCTGCAACTTAAACATGGCAATTAACCGATGACGTTCCCGTGTAACCATCATCACATCGGAGACTATGAACCTCGATTGGCTCTCACGTTGGTGACACGGAGAGGGGCGTGGATTCTGGGAGTGGAGCGATAATCGCGACAAAGCGTCGCTCCCACCCCCCCCACCCCCCTAGAAATGGGTCACGGCGAGAGAATCCATTAACGACCGGCCCAGGCGTGTTCCCGACGCTAATTGCGAGTCTCCGATTGTATTATTATTATATGTGTATTAAAATCAAATTACACCGGTTCCCATCGAATCCCGTCACGGCACCTGGACGAGCCACTTCGCCCAACTCCGTGTCATTTTCAAAAGAGAACATCGATAGTTCCCAATCGCTGGACATCACCCGTGAGAGTGTATACTAAACACATTCCTGCGGAGGAGGAGGGAGCTGGTAGGAACGTTGGGTTGCTCGGTCAATGGCCAGGGTCAACGGCGGCGTGGTGTATTCCGCAAATATGCCCGACTGTGAGGGCGGGCACAAGCCGGCGTGAGTAGGTTAAACGTTGAGATTTATAAGGGCACCACGGGGTGACCAGCCCCTCCCCAACCAGCCCCACCCCTCCCCACCCAGCCCACCCAGCCCCTCCCCACCCAACCCCACCCTCCGCACCCAGCCCCTCCCCACCCAGCCCCACCCCACCCTCCCCACCCAGCCCCTCCCTCCCCACCCAGTCCGATGACGTACACGAACCGGATAAAAAAAAACTAAAATGAAATAACTTTATCAGTCCCGAAGCTCCCACAAGGCTATGCGGGAGGGCATGTGGCCCAATTTGACACCAGCTATCACAGAGTGCGGTCGTGTCGCTTCAGTTCTCTGCGGTGAGGACAATTTATTTAAAAACAAACGGCGCTACGCCTCTTTAAATAAAATTAAGTACGAACCAGGTTAAAATCCCGCTCAGCTGAGACCTCCCCGATGCCTCACAGCCCAAACCGATGACATCTGGCATCCCAGGCACGCCACGAGCATGACAGTTGCAATGCAGATAGAGACAATGCCATCGGTGTGTTTGTTTAAAAGAACCGACGTTGTAATTAAAGTGCCGCCGATGTTTTGGCGAGCGGCGAGGCCTCTCCAACTCGCAAACCCAGGGGTGTGATCTGTCACAAGTGCTCCGCGTCGCCGGCCGACAGATGCACGTTAAGCCACGTTACACTTACGCGCGCGTGGCTTTGTCTTGTTTTTTTATGCCAATGTGTGAGCGTACTGGGGGTTTTGTTTACGACAGATGGCAACAGCGCGTCACGCAGATTGTTGTTTTTGTTCTCTTTTCTGCATAGCGGCGTACGAGTCATCGCAGCGCGGGCTTTCGCATCGCTTGGCAACACCTCCGAAGTTTATCTCAGCGTGCCGGGAACTTCTTCAGGAACTGAATCAGAATATTTATTTACATTGGAAGAATCCGATGAGCATACATCCATGTGGAAACATTGTTGAGTGGTCGTCCTATGGTGCAGGCATTTCCAAACCTCATCAAAGTCTTCATGACCCACCACAGCGAGGATTGTGATTTGATTCCAGGATATTCGGAATCAGAATATGTATTTATGCTGGTGGGATCCGATGAGCTATAAAGTTCTTATTCACAGATGTCCAGTAGGGGCAGGTTAGAATGGTACAATACCAAATATGATAAGAGTGCAAAATATAGAAAAGGTAAACAAATCACTTTAAAAAAGATAATACAAATAAAACTAAAATGTTTTTATCTTACAAGGTCAAGCCCACTGAGCTATTTAGCTTTTTTAGAAGCGACCTGGCCACAAATGAGAGCTCAACGAAGTGGCTTATCATGTGGAAATGTATAGCAACAAAACTAATCTAAACGCATTCCGATTCTAAATCTGGAGGGAAAAACCAGAGAGTTGTAGAGTCTTCTGAACCGAGCCAGAGACTCTCCCAGCACGTGGAACCGAAACTTCAGGCGAAGTAATTTTTTTTAGTTCTCACACAACACAATAGCCCTGCACAGACCCAAATACTCAAAACGTCACAAGGCCAGCAACAACCGGCGGTATATTGAGATGCCACGAACCGCGCGGCGCGGTGACAACCTGAGAAAACACATCAGGAGGGCTTTACAGCTACACGGCGCAACCGTGAAGACCCCCGCGGTAGAATTGCAGAGCACGGTTTTTTGCGTCGATTTGATTTTAGTCGCCACATCCATTCGAGTGGGCGGGCGGGCGGGCGCGCAAACGCGGCACGCACGCACATCGCGGCGCTTACTGCGTTGCACGCTTCGCGGAGGACTTCAGCAACAATAAACAAACAAAAACACACACGCAGCTCTTAAGAAATGTACGTTGAGGATTTGTAGAAGCATGAAACGGTCGTTAGAAAAAAATAACAACATCGCTGCACAACCGCGAAAAAAACCTATTGTGTGGAAACGATGGCGTGGACAGATGGATGGCCTGCCGTTGGCTTGGAAGCCACGGTTCTAGGTCTCGTAACGGCCTCATAACCAGGCACGTGGAAGACACAAGTGGCGTCAATGTGAAAAATAGGGCGCTATTCGTGGCAGTGCAGCAGTATGCACCGGCACAATGAAAGCGGCCATTAAGGATCGCGCTGATGGATTTGTCTCGTCTCCGCAACAACGCCCTCTTGGCCAAGGGACTTACAAAGTGGTCGGTAAAATTGGCCAGCGGAGGGCGAAGATGTGAGGACAATGGAGCAATGTGTCATTGCTTCCCGTTGCATAAAGAGTTTTAGCAGCGCAACACGGAGCGGCGCGGAGCCGTAGAGACCTGCAGGTCTGTTCAGATTTCAGCCTATTCACGTGTCACAATATGATTCGTCGATAAGTTAAACAATTTGTGCACTAAATTTGATCAATTAGGAATACTGTTCTTTGGAGCGGAGCGGTGGTGCAGCGGTTAGCGCACTACCCTATGAATCTGGTGACTTGAATTCAATTGACGGCGATGGAAAACACCAGTTACGAGTGATATCTGGACCAGAATCTGAATTTATTTATACTGAAGGAATCTGATGAGCTATAAAGCTCATTTTTCAGATGTCCAGTATAACGGGTCCTGGATCCTACCTCCTTCGCTCACTCGAAACGACCAGTGTGGTGATGTATAGTCAAACAGCTCCCGTAACCATTACGGCATGGTGAGGCATTCATCCAGCAGTCGACTGACAATGAGCAGCAAATTATTTTTTTATTTTTCAGTAATTTTCGATTTGTTTAAGTTTATGCCATTTAAACATCACATGTTAATCAATCCCCTCCGTGAAAACTTCCCCTGAAACGAAAAATAAGAATTACCAAAAAAGTGCATTGAGAAATACAATTATTTCAAGCTTTTAAAAAAGATATATCATGATCCAGTAACGCAGCCGTGAAACTAACACGGTGCAATATTCTGTTGATATTTAAATTCTTTAACTAAATTAACACCTCCTAAGTAGGTCTTAATTTAGAAGAAATTGTACTCATTTTCTGCTAATTACATTTTTAACAGCTTCTCCAAATATAGATTTAATGAAGTTCATTGTGAGACTTCATCTTGCATTTTCACCAGACCAGGTGGCACAACATACTGCACAATACAGGCACCAGTACCGACACATACACCTACAGCACCCTCTGCTGGTCAGTGGTAGCAAGGCAGTAATGTTCACAATAATACATTCTTTTTCATTTCCACAGCCTACGACCAAATCACTCGACAAGTGATAACCATGCACAAATAATTGGTCAAAGGCAGCTATGGAGCTACTTGGTTGTCAGCGGAGGGCAGTGCAGAAAATTATTGTTGGACTGTACTTGTATGCTCCCACGTTCAAGTTCGCCACCTTCACCGTCCCGAACTAGGTGAAATAACCGCCATTGCCTGTGTGCGAGACCCTCGTCAGGCAGTGGAGATGCACATGCACCAGGGAAAACCTCGACCCGAGCCTCGGTAACTCTTTTTCAGAAGGGTCCTGCAATTGAGACGTACATTGAAGCTCTGCCACACAGAGAGATTCAATCCACAAAGCAGATCCAACACACCGAATCCTATGTGGACTGAACAATTGTTGTACCGCCACCTCCTGCCCACCTCACAGCCCCTGACATCTTGGCAATCGATGGGGACTAAAAACGTGCAATCGTGAACACACACACACAGTTTGGCCAAACCCCACGCCTGCGTTTGTACAAACACGAGCTGTGTGTGCGGTGTGTCCAGGAGACTATCCGAGCATTCGCGAGCAGAGAAAATAAAAAGGGATTAACGTGAATTCCATGCCGATGGTCCACAATGTCACAAGAACGCAAGCGCTCTGCGCGTCGCCTCGGTCGACTGATGAGTGGTCAGAAGCGCTCCGTACTCGGCATGTGGCCGTTCGTGATTACAATACGATTCAGGATTAAATAGGTCTTCTTTGCCTTGTTTGCACAGTTTTGTTCGCTCCATTAACCGAATAGTAATCCTTCAGCAGGGGCGTAGTGGCTCCTTAGTAGGCAGACAGTACAATTACTCCGGGGGTCCACGGGGGACCCGGAGAGACCCAGGTGCCGGGCTACGGAATGGGACGAGATTCGAGTGGGGAAGGGGGGGGGTCCATTTCATTTCTGGCACCCGAGCCCATCCCCCCCCCCCCCCCCCCCCACTGAATGATACCCATTTAACTATCCACACCGCACTGGCGATTATACAAATCACGATTGAGGATTGCGATGCAACTAAAAAAATCTATGAAATTTTTGTCTCGTTTTATTGTTTCTTGTTTTTTTCAGTCGCGAGATTTGTTCGGATCATTGGCCGAAATGTAACTGTAGCAAATATATATTTTTAAATTGTGAATAATCAAATCTTCAAGCACAATTCACTGCATATATTGATATAATTGATAATCAATGCAATGTTAGATGCCCATTCTGCACCATTTTCCGATAAACACATGGGGAGCACCTTAACCCCTCTCACACGTGGGCGATCCGTTTCGTTTCTTCCCATCGTTGAGTTGCCTCTGTCAAGATGTCATGACAGGAGGGACCCCAAGGAAGGGCGCTTAATTGGCGGTATTTTATCAGCTGCGACCTCTCGGTTTTGATGACGGAGCGTGGCGATGCAGCTACGCGCTGTCGCGGCGCACGCTACCGCACTAGACGAACGAACTTGAAGACGAACTTTGTTCCTTTTAATCGTTACTTAATCATTCATTATCCGAAGCTCTCGCCCGTCTCGCCCTCCACTCGGCCCCGCTCCAGCACCGCGACTCTGAGCGGCAGCATGCGGCGGGCCGGCGAGCCGCACCGCGGGCACGCGAGATCGGCGCTGGCCGCCTGCCGGCTGGCCAGGCAGTAGTAGCAGAAGACGTGGGCGCAGCCGCCGGCCGTGTGCGGGAGGCAGGGCCACTCGCCGCACGCCACGCACGCTGTGCCGGCCTCCGCCGGGTCCTTGGCGCCACCACCGGCGCGGCCGTGCGCCGTCGGCGAGAAGCGCAGGCGCGCGGCGTTGACCAATGGAAGCACGAAGAGCAGGAACTCGGCGAAGCCGTGCCACAGCAGCTCGCGGTTCATGTACTCGAAGCCGACCTGGCAGAGCCGCACACGAGTTCGGGGGGGATGAGGAGGGACGTTCGGCCACCGCGGAGACAATTGACGATTGTCGCCGTTAATATTCACGAGCGCGTGCAGATCTGGGACAGGTGAAGGATTTGCACTTGCGTAGGTTTGCGCGTTTGCGTTGAATCGTTCTCCGATGTTGTTCTCGGGTTGTACCGCGTGCTGTCGGTCAGCATGATGTGTAATGTTTCACTCCCTCTGCTGGTAGCTTCTTCGGCAAATCTCCAGGAACTATCGAGTTCCTGGAGAAGCTCCCGGCACGTTGATGAAAAAGTCAAGACATCACGCCGAACAGCACGCGGTTCAACCTGACACAACGCATCGGGGAGCTATTCAGCAGGACGGCCCCGAGCGAGCGGGTGAATGGTCACGCGGCCGACGCGTCGTCCCTTACCTGCCGCAGACCCTGAGGCCGGGCCTGCACGGCATTCAGGCCGAGCAGGCGCTCGGTGAGCGAGAGCCCGGTGCCCGTGCGGAGGAACACCACGTAGGCGAGCAGCTGCGTGGCTCCCAGCAGCCCCAGCGCTGTCCCCGCCGCCTTCTTCAGCCGGGGGAAGAGCGCGGCGGCACCGCCGCCGGTCACGAATCTGTAGCCGAGCCCCCCGGCGGCGCCCATCGCGCCGCTGCCACCGCCGTCGGCGTGGTGGGCGGAGGAGCCGTCGCTGCCCGCCCCGCGCGGGTAGATGTCTCGCCAGCGCTCGCTGGCCCAGCCGCCGCCCACGGTGAGAGCCGCGAACCACAGCTTCTGCCGGCGGCTCAGGGACACGTGGCGGCCCCCGTGGTTGTAGCTGCTCATACGCAAACGTGTACACGCACGCGTGCGTGTGCACGTGTGTGTGGGGAACGGTGGCGCAGCAGTTAGCGTGCTGCGCTATGAACCCGGCGACCCAAGTTCGATTCCCGCTCACACCAGTGACGATTATCTGAACCCATCCTGGAACTTCTCTGGTGCTCCGCCCCTTTTGTGCTCCACCCCTTATGTAAGGTAAAGGTGTAGCCCTCCAAATGCTCGCATAGACCACTGCTGGTAGAAGGGCGTCCACTGTAGGTCGGCAAATCGTTGGGACCATGGGAAGGAAGCTGTAGTGCAGTAAGTACGAGAAAATGAACCGTTAAAATGAACCCCCCACCCGTCGCGTTGAATTGACTGCAAAACATTTGTAGTAACGTTGTCAATCCTGCAAGAAAAGAACCGGCTAACTAACCGATCAGCTAGCCGGAGCCACCAATCAGCCTATACCCACACCGTCGATTAGCATGGTTGGCCACGTACGGTGCGAAAGAAGTTCAACATACGTAGAGCAGTGGTTGGAATTCCCCTCGCTCAACACAGCGCCGCCCACGCCCACCTGTAGCGGATGTTGAGCAGGGCCTGGCCGACGGTGGCCTCACTCGAGTACAGCGTGAAACGCCACAGCAGCAGGCGCAGAAGGGCTCGCAGCTCGGGCTCCCAGCCCACCAGCAGGCCCGGGCGGAACGCCTGCAACGTCAAGTGCGGCCGTCGCAATAACGCTCGTCACGTGACGTTCAACCCATTATTTTTTTAAATCTCAGCATTGGAATTTACCCAAATTCAGTGCAGACCGAAATTTAGCGTGGTTTTATTTTTTTTGTCTGCTCATTGGTGACTGGGCTTGCGACCATCAACTTTCCACACTTGAGAAGCTGGTTTAATCACAGGTGGCTGATGGGATTCAAGCCCAGGATGTCAGCGGTGCCAGCTCAGCATTTTGATCTCTGGGCAACCCGACCACCTAATTTATTACTTCGTTATGCCTGTGCCAGAGCTAAGTAACAAACATAAGCACAATTCTGTCGAAGTAAAAAAAAAATTCTAACGCCAATACACAACTTAAAAATATGTTCGTGGTCATTAGCTTCACTGGATTGTTAATTTTACGAGGACCCCATGGAGTTACGGAACGAAGACACAATAAACAAGGTGGCAGTTAAGAGGGCACCAGCTAATATGTGGCCATGGCGAGGGTGACTGTACGCTACCCCCTCCATGTGGATATTGGACACGGGTGCTCGCAAGCCTTCTCACCTGGAAGCAGCGGCCCAGTTGCTCCCACAGCAGCTGCTCCAGCATGCGATCCAGCTCCAGCGCGTCCAGCTGACTCACCCGCAGCACCCGCCTCGGGGGGGTAGGCGGCTTTGAGGCCATGCCCTCCCCGACCCTGGCAGTGGATATGCTCGGGGCAGGGCACATGGTCACGAAAAGCTGTGGACGGAGAACACAAAGGTCATTCGTCCTCTAAAACTCACACTCCTCTTTCAACTAATACCCCCTTTTCCATTGGCACGTTTGTGCTGTGCCAGCATGCAAGCATGTGGCTATCACGGTATGTATTTTTGTTTATTTACACTGGCTATTTTTTGTGCTGAGCCATGACAAAATCGTGATAAGCTGATAGGGCCAAGCAGGACAAGGTGAAAACGATTCACCGAAACGCATCGTCTAGATATGACTCGACTTGTTCATTGCGTGCGATGTCAGTGATACAACTTGGGTTCTATAGTGAAAAAACAACCTGGTGCCTGCAGAGTGCAACAGAGGTATACGAGTCAGGTGTGGTAGCGAGCTGTAACCCATACGCCTGTGACCCAGAACTTTGGAACCAAGGGTTTGTAAATAATAACCGCAATCAAAGTCCCAGGTGTGCCGGGCTATTTTCGGAATTGCCGTATAGGAAAGAACGTCGCAGTTTGCAAGCTCGGGCAAGATCCACTCCCCGTGCCGTTCAATAGCCGATCCCGGCAAACCACTCCCATCTCCATTGTCCAGTGATTGTTTGTTTTGGGTTCGGTGTGCCGCAAAAAGGTTGCGCAAGTTCTAAAGTGAGTGCCGTGGAGTGGAAAAGGCGAAAGAAAGCACTGCCCTGACCCCGTTAAGCCTACACGAAAATGAAGCGATGCCCTTTGACATGGCATCAACGGAAAAGAAAAAGCCGTGTCAAAGTCCGCGATTGAGTGAACATCTCCGCGAGCAATAGCGACAGAGACTCGGGTTCTTTGCCCACATTTTTTAAAAATTCCTATCACCTCGTCACCTCATAAAAGGGTGGACGGATCTGCCAAGTTTCACATTCAAGCGATTGCGTGGGGCTGCGCTCACATCCATTGGCGCTCCCCTAGCAAGTGATGGAAATTCCACATTCCTATGACGCGGGCAACAACTTCCCGCCGATTTCTCCCACACTGAGATTTTGGATATCCGGGGCCTAAACGTACAACAATCACGATTCCCCGTGTAGCCTTAACAGACTGTTGGGGCAAGTGCTGTTAGCGAGCGCCTATGAAAGCCGGCACGGCACACGAGGGGGTGGGTGAGCCAGCACCACACCTTTGTCTCCCTAGTGGCGATGTTTACACACCGCACCAGGTATTCATTTGAGGCTTAGTCGACCTAGGGGGAGACCCAGGACCCGGCTCAGATAATCGTCACTGGTGTTGGCCGTGATCTGGAATCGAACTCGGCGAGCCGGGTTCGTAGCGCACCGCGCTCACCGCTACACCACCGCTCCCCACACGCACATACAGGCGCACAAACATACGCTCGCGTGCGCGTGTGGTGGAAAGATTTAAATGTTGAAAGGACGAGCAGCCATGGGAGCAAATGTAAAGGATATTAATAGAATCGGCGCAGCATTGGCGTCTGCCGTGCAGTTCACCAAGTTGGACTTTGGCAGGACTACATAAAGTACGCGCAGAGCCTTGTCAGTCCACCGCTGGACGAGGCCCTCCGCACACCTTGCGTAGCGCAGCGCACTAACCACTACACCACACACAGTAACATATACACCACACGTACACACACAGAAACACATACACCACACACCGCTGCTATCGCTACTGGATACGGAACTTGTGAGCCGCGCGCTGCTCGCTCTCTCGCACGCACGCACGCACGGCGCGCATTCCACATTTAAACAAACAAATAAGTAAATACAAGTTGTTGTTTTTTTTGTAAAAAAAATCAAGACGCAACAATATAATTAATAAATTTAAATCGTCAAACTGACCTCTCCGCGTTGCCGGGCAACACGCGCAACCCACGCCTCTTCAGGGCGCAGCCATGACACCCACCGCGAGTGACGCGCTGGCTTCACCGCCTCCAACCCACGTGACGCACCCAAACGGACCAATAGCATCGCGGGAAAGTCGCTCCCCCTCCCCTCCAAAGCCCGCCCACCCCATACAAGCCTCGAACGGTGGCCGAGAGGGCGGAGGTGTGGCCAGCAAACAAAACAAAGGGGGCATTTACGAAACGCGAAGCGGGAATCCAAACGGTCCGCTTCGGAAAGGCTGCTGGCAAAGCGGTGACAAACGTCATCATCACCACCACCACAGCAGTGGCCGCTAAAGTTAATCAATTAACACAGCGGCGTTACAGCTTAGCGGATGGACTTCTAGCAGTGTAGCGCCCGTAGCCGTGGCATGCGTTACGAATGGACATCGCGCTACATTCAAAATCGTTCGTAAAAGTTTAAGCGAGCACAGGTGTTGGTTGGTTGGTTGGGGCTGCTCGCTTGGACGACGACGACGACGATGATTCCTGGGCGCGCAAATGGGCTCCGCGCGGCGGGAGAGGCGCCAGCCGGCGTCGGGACACGAATCGCCACGAGGCTCGGCGCGCCGGGTCTGGCGGTCGAATGCACGGGGGGGGAGGCCGGGCGAGGAGGAGGAGTGGCGCGTAGAGACGAGACCAGAGCTCTGCTCGCCGAGGTGCGGCAGCTGTACGAGGCGAAGCTGCGGAGGCTCGAAGAGGCGGAGCTGACGGGGCAGGACACGCTCAGGGTGAGCGCGGCTCGGATTGATGTCGTCGGTGATTGAGTGAGTTGGGTCGGCGAGGGATTTGGTGAATGGATGAGGCAGTGGGTACGTCGAGGACAGTTTGATTGATGGGTTGACGGAGTCGGCGTGCGAGTGGGTCAATGAATGAATGAATTATGGGGCATTGAATGAATAAATGAGGCAGTGGGTGAGTCGAAGAGCCATTTGAATTAACCGGTTCCTGAGTAGACGTGTGACTGGGTCAATGAA
>CM025642.2:5478222-5497959 GCA_014621495.2 Entosphenus tridentatus | reverse complement strand
TTAACCGGTTCCTGAGTAGACGTGTGACTGGGTCAATGAATGAATGATGGCCCATTGAGTGAATAAATGAGACAGTGGGTGAGCCGAAGAGCAATTTGAATTAACCGGTTGACTGAATAGGCGAGCGAGTGGGTCAATGAATGAATTAATGTGCCATTGAGTGAATGAGGCAGTGGGTGAGCCAAAGCCATTTTAATTAACCGGTTGACGGAGTAGGCGTGCGAGTGGGTCAGTAAATGAATGATGGGGCATTGAGTGAATGAATGAGCAGAGGAGTGAGCCAAAGAGCCATTTGAATTAACCGGTTACTGAATAGGCGTGCGAGTGGGTCAATGAATGAATTATTGTGCCATTCAGTGAATGAATAACCCAGTGGGTGAGCCGAAGAGCCATTTGAATTTACCGCTTAACTGAATAGGCGAGAGAGTGGGTCAATTAATGAATGAATGATGGGCCACTGAGTGATTGAATGAGCCAGTGAGTGAGCCGAAGAGCCATTTGAATGAACAGGTTACTAAATAGGTGTGGGATTGGGTCAATTAATGAATTGCCATTTTAGTGAATGAATGAGCGGCGGAGTGAGCAGACGAGCCAATTAATGAACAGGTTAATGAAGAAGTGTAACGATTGAGTGACTGAGCGAGCCGTCAAGATGGTGAATTAAAAAGCCACCTGCCTATCCAGATGCGTGAGCGAGTGTTGTTCACCTCAATTAATTAAAGACCCAGCGAGTGAATACATACATGGGCCAGTGAATTCATGAATGAGGCATTGAATGAATGAAGTAATGAGGCAGTTAATAAAGGAATGATTTCATATTGTGAATGAATGAGCCTGTGAGTGAATGAATGAGGTGATTAAAGGCGTGAGCGTATGGGCTGGTGAGTGAGTGAATGAGCCAATGAGTGAATAAATGAAAGTGAATTAATAAGCCGGTAAGAATGCAGCAATGAATGAATGAGCCGGTGTATTAATGAGCCAGGGAGCCAGGTGACCGGCCCCTACTGGACATCTGCGAAAAAAGAGCTTCATGGCTCATCGGATTTCTCCAATATAAACAAATATTTTTTATTCTGAATAAAGTGATGAGCCGGAGAGTAAATTGACCGAGTAAATCAATGACGTCCTACCTTGCGTGGTTGGTGGTGTGGGGGGGGTGGTCTCACCCTAAGATGCGGGAGCGGCTGCTGCGCTCGTACGTGGGTGACCTGGAGGAGCAGAACGAGCTGCTGCTGGAGGCGGCGGAGGACGCGGAGAGAGAGGCGAGCGCCAGGGTGGAGCGCCTCTCCGAGCGCCACCAGCGGGGCCACCACAACCTCCAGGTGACGCGCGGGCGCGCTGGGGAGGGTGCAGAGGGTGGTGAGGATGGAGAAGGTGGAGAGGGTGGAGTGGTTGGAGAGGGTGGAGAGGGTGGAGTGGCTGGAGAGGGTGGAGTGGGTGGAGTGGTTGGAGAGGGTGGAGATGTTGGAGAGGGTGGAGTGATTGGAGATGGTGGAGTGGTTGGAGAGGGTGGAGAGGGTGGAGATGGTAGAGAGGGTGGAGTGGCTGGAGAGGGTGGAGTGGGTGGAGTGGTTGGAGAGGGTGGAGATGTTGGAGAGGGTGGAGTGGTTGGAGAGGGTGGAGTGGTTGGAGAGGGTGGAGTGGTTGGAGAGGGTGGAGTGGTTGGAGATGGTGGAGAGGGTGGAGTGGTTGGAGAGGGTGGAGTGGTTGGAGAGGGTGGAGTGGTTGGAGAGGGTTGAGTGAGTGGAGAGGGTGGAGTCGTTGGAGAGGGTGGAGTGGTGGAGTGGGTGGAGAGGGTGGAGTGGTTGGAGATAGTGGAGTGGGTGGAGAGGTTGGAGAGGGTGGATAGGGTGGAGTGGCTTGAAAACAGGGGAAGAATAATACAAGTTCTACACAGAAAGGCACCCGAGTTGTAAATCGAACCGAAGCCTTCTTGCTGTTGTGAGGTACAAGTGTGGTACCACTGCGTCACCCTACCACCAAATAAAATCAGTAAATCGCCTCGGTGGCCAGGTGGCTCTGGTCAGAGTGCTGAGCTGGCACCGCAGAGGTCCTGGGTTTGAACCCAGGCAGCTGACTGGGATTTAGTCAGGTTCTCCGGTGGTTTGAGTGAACCTTAGCCCTACAATCAAAAACTGCACTCAAAAAACCTCCTGTATCATTAGATATGGTTCTGACCTGAGAATGAATAATACGGACTTGACTATCATGCGACTAATATTACTCTCAATGGACCAGGGATTGCTTGAGAGAACGTCAGAAGTAGCTGTCTTGATATCCGCTTCCATGGACCGCTGCGCTGTGCATGCGATATTGCCGAACGGATTCTTGGTCTCGAGACGTGGCGCCGACAGCACAAACGGAACGAAGTTGGGGGGAAAAGGCAAAACGATGGATGAGCGGTGATTAACGCACCCAACGCGCGTGTGAAGATGGCGCATTGCGCGGGTGCACTTAGGGTTGACGGTAGGCTTTCGTCGTCACACAGGAGGCGATCGAGAGGGCCACGGAGAACCAGCAGGAAGCGGAGAGGCTCGCCACCGATAACAGGAACCTGGAGGTCATGGTAAATGTACGTCCGCATGCTAGATGCACGTCCACACCAATCACAAGATGCAGCCGCCCAAGATTGTGCAATGCACTTTCACGTGAAGTCGGAGAGTTCACGCGGCTCGTTGGAAGCTAAATCCGTTCGTCTAAGTTGGCCGGCGAAAATCTCTTTGAAACGACCACCGCTGCAGTTTGTTGATTACAGTAGCGTATCCTGTTCAGAACCGTCTGTAATTGGATAGAATCTTTCACCACGTGTATCGAAGTGCTCATTACGAATTATCATTCACTTGGTCCCAAACTCATGTCGTTGACCAAACATAGGACGTGACAAACATTTTCAGTCCATCCCATCGACTTTCCAAACAGTTATTAGCGTCCGTCATGATCGCTGACGTCATCATCTCGGCGCATTCCGTCAAGTCTTGTGAGGGCGATGATTCCCGAGCCCACGGTGCCATTTGTGCCAGGCTAGGTGTCCCAGGCAGCGCAGCCCGGAGCGAGTGTTTCCGTGTTGTTGTTTTTCTCCGTTATACGTCTCGGTGTGTCCCGTCGCCTCCTGGCAGGACCTGCGCTCGCAGTTGGCGTGGCGACACCAGCGGCTTGAGGAGGAGGAGAGGGAGGGGCCCCTGCTTGGCAAGCTGGGGGTGTCTGATCTGTGGCCTTCATCGGCTCGAAACACTCAGCGCTGGGGGTGAGTCCATGCACTCGTCTGAAATCCCGCAGCCCCTACGAGGTAGTTAACATCTTGCCGCGGTGGCGAGATGTTAACTGCCTCGTCTGGTATACAGGAGGTCGTGGGTTCGATCCCGACCCTGACGCCTGTATAATATAATTGGAGTTTTGCACGTTCTTCGCCTGGTCGTGTGGATTTTTCTCCGGGTCTCTAAAATCGATGTGTGTTTTAGAAAGCCATTTCATTGAGCTATCATTTGCGGCCAGGTCACTTCTGAAAGAGAGCTGTATAGCTCAGTGGGCCTTACCTGGTATGAAAATAGTATTAAAAAAATCACTCCAAGCCCGACAAACCGATGACAGCTCTAACTCTGGATGGCGCAACTCCTCGTTGACTGCAAATGTCACCCAAAAACCTGGTAACTGACCCCGAGCGGTGAAGTCCCAGGGTTCGACCTTCCACGGAAAACTTGGACAACCCTCGACCCCTTGAGGACACGGCCAGGGAAGACGATGCGGCCACTTGCTCCACAAGTGGAGCATGAGGAGCAGTACAAATGGTGACTGTAGCCACCACTCAAGTCAGACGATCTCCCCACCTTCCGAATTCGTGGCCCTGGGAGATCCATGCACGGTGGTGGCATCGCGACCACTCACTCTGCCTCATCTGAAGCCATTGAATGGGTTGCTAACCTCGACATTAAACTATAACTGCTTCCCCAGCCCTACGGAGAAGAAGGGTGTATATAATTTCAACCCCGCGGTACAATTTCTATTATAGCAATATCACCCCTCCCCTGCCCTTCATGGAAAAGTAAATCCCCTCTGGGTCAGAATAGCATGCATTATATTAGAGTTGGGTTTAGGGTGTCTGCCCAAGGGTTCTTACAACACCGTTTCAATTGGATTGTGTATGTCGTAAGGTACAAGGATAATAGGCTCACACACAACATCATTGCAGGTGCAACAGAATATGTATTTATACTGGCGGAATCCGATGAGCTATACGGCTCTTTCTCGCAGATGATCAGTAGGAAGAAAAATTGCCCAAACTCGCTGGGGGCATTACATTACCATGGGGGGCAGGAGTAAGGCGGGGGGGACGAGGGGGTGGGGGGGGCAAGGGGGGGGGACGGAGGGCCAAGGTTGGGGGGGTGGTTAAATGATCGTATACAGACCCCGGGGTCAGAATTCTACAGGGACCATGAAGTACTTGGCACCGGCCGAAGGATGATGGGAGATCCTGATGGCGGCCGCCCCCTCTCCGCGTTCGCAGGCGTGACTCGGAGCTGGAGGAGATGAGGACCCGCCTGGCGTCCAGGGAGGAGACGATCGTGTGCCTGCGCAAAGAGGTGGCACGCCTGTCCGGTCAGCCGAGCTTGCCGGCGCGACAGGTAGGCCGCCACTTGCCGCCGTGCCGTACTCGAACGCGCGGGAAGACGCTCCAGTGCGATTCAGTCTTTGGTGTAAAGTTGTGTTACCATTCGGGATTTACCCTATTAAGGGTGGGTACACCGGGGCGCCACGGTGGCGAGATGTTAACTCGCTCGCCTGGTATGAAGGAGGTCGTGGGTTTGAACCTAATCCCTGACGCCTGCTGTATATTTAAACTTTGCGTGTTGTCCTCTTGGTCATTTTTTTTTTTCTCCAGGTCCTCCGGTTTTTGTCTCCACATTTATAAACATGTGTTTATGGCAGGTCATGGTATTTCATGCCATCTCTGCTAGAAATTGAGTTCATTATATATTTTTGGGATAATTGTCATTTCATCTCTGTTTATGCATTAATATTCATGTGATGTGTTCATTTTTTTTATCGGATTTGTGCCACTGCTCAGCCTACGAATTATAATAAAGTGGGCTTGGGTAGGACAACGTCAGGGCCAGAGGGGATGACGGCCGATGGTCAAGAATAATGACGGAGTGGCCGTCAAGGAATGAAACGCGTCCGAGTGGATGTCCACCGAGGAGATGAAGCAATGAATTCAGCCGGTGTATGCACTGTATGTATGTTGAACTTCTTTCGCACCGTACGTAGCCAACCGTGCTTATCGGAGTTGCGGGTGAGGACAACAAACCAAACACAAAAATCAGTTTCAAATAAATTAGTTTTCAATCTTAGATTTAAAATCTAGATTGTGTGTCGGTGCTGGCGTGGATTGTTACATCGCTGTTGTTACACCGTGAAAGATGATGACTGCTTGCAAGAAGCCTTCACCCAGCAGTGGATTAATCAACGTTTGATGATGTTAATGATGATTGTAATTCCTGCGGTGCAGGCGCTGTCGAGGCCAGAGGCGGAGGTGGCTCGTGTGAGTGAGCTCCACCGTGGGGCTCTGGAGGAGACGGTCCGCCTGCAGGCCAGGCTGGAGGCACAGCGGGTCACGTGGGATAGCGAGCGGGAGGTCCTGACCACGGAGGTGAGTGGATGGAACCCAGTGCAGCTCTCCGACGCGGTTCCGGGTTGTACCGCGTATTGTTAGATGTCCGACGTTCCGCTGCACGTCCTGGGAGCTTCTTCATTCTGTTGCCGAATAAGATGCAGCACTGTGGAAGTCGGCGGTTGGCTGTCAGGTTTTCATCAGTTTTGGGCAAACTTTTCATAAATTTGGATGAATTATCAACAGTGCAAGTCCCGAATAGCAACGCAACCTTAAAAAATTATAATTGAGATTGTGTCAACTTTACGCGCGCTATCATAGCCGCACGTCACAGACGGATGGACAGAGCTGATGCATTCACGTCTTCTGACTTTTTGCTGGGAAACGTTCATAAAGAACGTCAGGTTCGTGCCGATTCGTGCCTTGGCTCTCGCCCTCGCAGATCGCGAGGCTGGAGGGCGACGTGCGCCAGCTGAAGTCGCGACACAGGGAACTCGTGGACGAGCTCTCGGAGGCACGGAGTCAGGCGAGTCTCCTCCGCAGTCACGACGACGATTTTTGTACGGCCAGTGATGAGCAAACTACGATGAGAGATTCAGTTTGTGATTTTATGGCCGTTCAGTTTCTTTTTGAGAGGTGGTGAATTGCAGATACACCAACACCTGCACACTTATATTTTGGGGCGGTGTGAAATTATACGGTCCACGGTTTGGTGGTCGCAGCCGCGTACAAGGGGTAACGTCTTTGATTCGGCATCAGGTATCCCCCCGCATCTTCCGTGGTTTGTGCGGTTCCGGTTAAGCACTGCCCTTTTTGTCCCAGTGGAAGATCGCAGCCGGGACAGCGCGGCGGCGGCGGGGGGAGGGTCGCCGATCCCGTGTTTTCTGGGAACGTTGCTCGAATCCCACGAGTTGTTTCCGCGCCGTTTCGAAGCTCAAATCGCCGCGCTCGGAGTTCGTGCCGCGTGTTTCCAAGACGGCTTCGTGGTCCTCTCGACCGTGCGCGTGCGGCGAGATTGTTCACCACTTTTGTTTTTGGCTGCTTTCAATTTCCACGTGGTGATAAGCCACTTTGTTGAGCTATCATTTGTGGTCAAGCCGCTTCTGAAAAAGTGGCTAATAACTCAGTGGGCATTACCTGGTAAGATAAAATTGTTTTTTGTAATTTTCTTACCTTTCGTATACTTAATTACTCCAGACTATGTCTGTGAAACATATCCCCTTGCTGATAGCCTTGCACTATAACAATTGCGTGAATAACACAATGTGCTTGAGATTTGATAAGATGCTTTTTTTTTGATGCAGAGAACATATTTTCCTTCCAGTAGGCTCTTTAAAAATGTAGTCGCTTAGAATCATCTTCAGGAAGACTGTTCTCCATAGCAATACATGACCACCCAGTAAACAGAAAACATTAGCGGCCATTCACAATAATCTTCCAGAAGACATCTTTTGCCACTTTTAAGCAGTCTGTTCTTTTATAATCATCGTCTGGAAGACAGCCACTTCACAGCAATGCCGTATTCTCCTGATTCCCAAACACTCTTTTTCCAAAATGACTCCAACGCTTGAGGTACGGCGTACTTTCAGAATGCGGTATATGTTAATATTACATTCATATGTTATTGTGTTATTTATCATGTAACTGTTGTAAAAGTACGCAATTACAACTGTCGCTACTTATGATGACGACGACGACGATGATGATGATCATGGGACTAAATTTAATTCTCGGTTTTGCTTTGGCTTCGGGCTCCCGTCGACTGCTCAGGTCACCGAGTCCAACCAGGTGTTGATGGACACGCGGCAGGAGCTGAGCACCGCGCGGATGGGTTTACGCGATGCCCAGGACCAAGCGGGTGACCTGGCGGGGCAGCTGGGAGGCTCCGAAGCCCAATGCAGGGCGTTGGCCCAGGAGGTACGGCGCGGTGCCTCGGATCGCCGGGCCAATCGCGGGGGTGACGCGGTTAAGAGTCGACGGTGGGCCTGGGCAGGACACGCCCGCACGAGGAGGGACAATGGCCGGTAGTCAAGACTACCGAGACGGGAGTGGCAGCCAAGAGGTGGGAACCGCGCCGGAGATTCGAGCGATGAAATCGGCCCGTCTAGCAGGTGTGCTCGGTGTTACGTCGCAGGACCATGAGAAACGGCAGAGGCTTTTGGAGGCCTTCATCCAGCAGTGGATTGATCGTGCCTGACTTTGGTGGTGTTGGTGGCCCGGTGACTTTGGTGGTCGGAGCACTAAGCTGGCACTGCCGAAATGTCGGCTTCACATTTGGCTTTTCGGCCGTGTGCGAGGTAGAAGTGTGATGGGGGACAGGCCTGTGACTGGGACAGGCCAGGCAATAGGGCGCGGGTCGAGGGAGCTTCGGTGTTGTCGCGATGGCTGAGCAGCGCTGTCGGCGGCTGTCTGGCCACCTAGACGAGCCGCCTGGAGGGGGAGGTTTCCGCGCTGCGCTCGGCGCTCGACGGCGCGGAGGGCACGGTGCGGGAGCGCGAGGGCGAACTTCGGCGCCTGAGGGGCGAGCGGGACGAGGCTCGCGCTCACTTCGAGGAGGAGCACGGCCAGGTGAGAGACGCACCCCGTGGCCAGGTGAGAGCGACACACCTGGAGAGCGCATCCGTTTCGAGTCGCCGTGCGCGCAGCAGAGGTCGCAAACGGGTTTTGATTCCTTACCCGTACCCGCACCCGGCCACACCAGGGTCGCAAATGGGTACCTGTTCCCTACTTGTACCCTACCCGAAATGAGTGACAAACGGTGACTCACCAGTGACTCACGGCCTACCCGTACCCGGCCGCACCAGGGTCGCAAACGGCTACCCCTACCCGTACCCGGCCGGGTACGGATAGCCGGGTATCGGGTAGGGTACGGGTATCGGGTACCCGGTTGCGACCTCTGGTGCGCAGAAGGAGGACGACCGATTGGCGGCTCCCGTGAGCGGGACGCCTCCGCCGAGTCGTGACGTTGAGGCCTTTCTCCCCGTGCGGCCCCAGCGGGCGAAGGCCGAGGAGAAGGCGCATCGGGTGGCGGCCGAGGCCTCCGGAGAGGTTTCTCGGCTGCAGGCGGCCGTGGCCGGGAGCCGTCAGCTGGAGCAGGAGGTGTCGCGCCTGCAGCAGGCGCTGGAGAGAACCATCTCGGCCCTGGAGGAAGCGCACAAGACCTCCGGCGGAGAGGTGCGCCACACACCCCATGCTGCAGATGCAGGTTACATCCGTTGATTTATTCGTTTTTCAGTTAATTAATTCATCCATCCACCCATTCATCCATCCATTTCTGCATCAAGCCATTCATTTGTCTTTTGATTAATCCATCCATTCATTCATCATCCGTCCGTTCAATCGTCTATTCATTTATCTATTAATGTATTAATCCATCCATTTCGTACTTCATCCATCTAATCATTCATGTATTCATCCATTCTTCCACCCTGCTCTTCATTCATCCGTACATCCTTTGGTCTGTTTCTTCATACGTCCATCCATCCGGATATTCCGCTCACGGATAACGATTGGCAACCGTCTGTTTATGCTCCACCGCCGGCTGTGACGTCCTCAGATCCAGCAGAAGGACAAGAGGATCTTCCAGCTACAGGAGGCCCTGGGAGAGGCTCAGAAGCGACACGAGGTCTGCTACAGGGAGGTAAGGCAGCAACATTCTGTCGTGCAATCGTTGAATAAGAATTGCATTAAAGGTAAAGGCGCAGCCCTGCAGTTACTTGCCAACGCCACTGCTGGCAGAAGGGCCTCTGCAAGAGGGAGCTTTAGAGAGCACCTCCACAAGGCATTTAGTCCTCCTCTTCCACGCTGGCCAAAGCTTTTGAAAGAGGTGGGAGTGCCCACACTTTACCCCACCACATGCCACCTGTCCATCGACTGCGGTGTGCCCGTTTACACTGCTGGGAGGACGGAGGCAGTGACGGGGGGGTACATTTTTTAATCTCGCCAAATTTATATTCGACTGCCTCTCTGCCAGGAGATGGAGCCGAACAGGCGACCTCTGGCTTGCAAGGTCGGCGTACTAAGTGTTACAGCGCTTAGCAGCGTCTTATCTTTGATTTAAAAAAATGAAAGCACCTTATTCCAAGGGGCTTTACAGCAATTGTAAATTTGCACGTAAGATGATAGTGGTTGAGATAAAGAGTGGGGCTGTTGTTATTACGAGTGGTGGTGTAGTGACCGTGACAGGAGAACAGGCGGGAGAGGTTAAAGAGGGGTTAGGGTAGTGATAGGGATTGGGGTAGTGATAGGGGTAGTGATAGGGATTGGGGTAGGGGTTGTGATAGGGGTAGGGGTAGTGATAGGGGTAGGAGTAGTGATAGGAGTAGTGATAGGAGTTGTGATAGGGGTAGTGATAGTGGTAGGGGTAGTGATAGGGATTGGGGTAGGGGTAGTGATAGGGGTTGTGATAGGGGTAGTGATAGTGGTAGGGGGAGTGATAGGGGTTGTAATAGGGGTAGGGGTAGTGATAGGGGTAGTGGTAGGGAGTGTAATAGTGATAGGGGTAGTGAAAGGAGTAGGGGTAGTAATAGTGGTCGGCCTGGTCGTAGCCGGGGGGCGGGGGCAGGGAGTAGCAGTAGCAGGATGGGCTTGGCAAACTTGTTTACCTTTCCTATACCTTGAACTCCTGTTGTGTGTTTGTATTGTTTGTTGTTGTAACATTCTGACCCGCCCCTCCTGGACATCTGTGAAAAAGAGCTTTAGAGCTCATCGGATTCCTCCAGCACGAATAAAGATTCCGATTGTGAGACTGACATGCAGGCAGACGCTGCTTAGCGCGACCGCCCCGTAAGGACGCCGTGTCGACGTGTCCACGAGCGCCAATGGGCGAGGTCGTGCCATGCGATCGCACGCGCGCACACCGCGCCGCGCGGCGTGAAACCCCCTCGATCGCTGTGCCCGGCGACAGCTGCAGGGCCGCGAGGGCGTCCTGGGCCAGGTGCAGGACCAGGCGAGCCGCCTGGGCGAGGAGATGGCTCGCCACGCGCGCGAGGTGGCGCGCTTGGGCGGCGAGCGCGACCGCATGGGGATGGAGCTCACGCTGCTGGGAGAGAAGCACCGCACCGCCCAGCAGGAGGTGAGCGGCAACGCCCCCGCCGGCGCGCGGAGGCCTCGCGAGCGCAAAGGCAACGTTCGCTCGTCTGGCGCGTTCCGGAGCGTCGGGGGCAAGCGCCTTCGCCGGCACTCACCGACCACACTGCCCGGCGCGCACGCGCGGTGCCGTACGGCGTGACCGTGAGTCGCTCGCACCCTGTCGCAGGTTTCCCACCGGGACCAACTCATCCTGAGCCTCAAGACGGAGCTGAACATCGCCGAGGAGAAGCACCGCGGAGCGCAGCAGGAGGTGCCGGCATGCGTGCTCGCCCGCCCGCCCGCCCCGTGGGGTGCCCGGTGTTTCGTAATGTGTCGAACTAAAGCACAGTGCTCGATATGAAACTAAATTACATTTCCCCCCCCCACCACCCCAATAGAAATGTAATCAACGTTAAGTGAGTGTTATTTATCAGTTTTTGTTTCGAAGTGTTTTTACTATTTTATAAATTTGTATTTTACCAGGTAAGGCCCACTGAACTGATCAGCTCTATTTAAGAAGCGACCTAGCTATCACAAATGATAGCTTATCACATGGACATTTATAGCAGCGAAATACTCTAAACGCACGCCCGATACTAAATGTGGAGGAGAAAAACCGGAGGACCTGGAGAAAAATCCACGCGACCACGGGGAGAGAGAGAGATGCAAACTCTAAATATACAGCAGGCGTCAGGGTCGGGATCGAACCTGCGACCTCCTGCATACCAGGCGAGGTAGTTAACATGTCACCACCATTACCACTCCTTACTGTGGCGAATCAGTCAGCCTGGAGGATCTTCGGCCTGTTAAATAAAACCCCGCCAGTGAAAACCTCCCTTGATTGACAGGGAACGTTTTGTACTTTAACTGACCCCTGACCTATACCTTGTCGTCAGCTGGTCCATGTGGCTCCTGGCCTCGGATCAAATACTGCAACCTGCGTGTGTGTGCTTGGTAGTGTAGCGGTCAGCGCGCTGCGCTACGAACCCAGCCGTCCAAGTTCGATTCCCGCCCACGGCCAACAGCAGTGACGATTATCTGAATTGGTCATGGACCTTCCCTAGGTCGACTCGGCCTCAAATGAGTACCTGGTGTGGTAAATAAACATCGATACTTGGGAGACAAAGGCGGTCGGGCGTGGTGCTGGCAACCCACCGCCTCGTGTACCGTTCCGGCCTTCATAGGTGCTCGCGAACAGCACTTGCCCCTACAGTCTGTTAAGGCTACACGGGCGATCTTTGTGTTTGCGCGTGCAGCTCGTGGGCCGCGAGCGGGAGCTGCTGGCGCTGCAGGAGGAGGTGCCGCGTCTCCGTGGCGATGCGAAGGACGCGCGATTGCGCTGCTCCGAGCTCGACGAGCTGCTGAGCCAGGAGCGGCGAGCGGTGGCACAGCTTCAGCAGCGACTGACGGAGAGCGAGGACAAGGTTGGACGCTCTCTCTCTCTCTCACTGCCACCACTCTCTACCCACCCTCTCACCATTCCCTCTCACCGCTCTGCTGCTGCTGCTGATGATCGTAGCGTGCATCGCGCACCGTGGCTGGAGACTCACAGAGCCGTGCGTAGGGATTCGAGCTGGGATGATCGGTCGTTTAGGTGCATCTTGAAATTAATCTGGGATTAGATTGGTAACCTGTGGAGGGATTGACGGTGACTGAGACGATGATGATATTAACCGTGATAGCGACGCAGTTGAATTTAGAACCTGACACGTGTGAATTTCGACGCACGCCGATTGTCAACTTGGCGAATCGTCGTCGCACTCCTGCCTTCCCCGCTTGCTCCCCCACCCCGACCCCCCCGTCCCCTACCACTGATCCCCCTCCCCACCTCCCTCCAGCTGCGCGATGCAGAGGAGGCCTCGCGGCGTTCGCGCGAGGCGCTGGACGAGGTGGGGCGCCAGCGCGCGACCGAGACGGAGCAGAGTGAGCGGCGCGTGGCCGAGCTGCGTTCCGAGGTGTCGGCGACTCGCGGCAGCCTGGATGAGGCCTCGGAGCAGCTCGCCGACGCGAGGGCTCTGGCCGGGGCCGCGGCCCGTGAGCTGGAGGCCACCGGGGAGCGGCTGCGGCGAGCCGAGGAGCAGGCAAGAGAGGCGGAGAGCGTGCGGGAACGCGCGCGCGCGCGCGAGCGAGCCGAGCCGCCCAGCAAGCGATGCGATGAATTGTCATCGTTTATTGTCTTGATTGGATTCAATATTTTTTTTGTATTGGTCTGTTTCTCACTTTTTTTTCTTATATCATGATTGTACGACGGCGACGATTGTGACGATTTTGATGACGGTGACTCCCGATCGGCAGGCGTCGCGCAAAGCGGCCGAGCTCTCCGCGCTCGACGCCGAGTCGTCGCAGCTGCGCCGGCGACTCGAGGCGGCGGAGGAGGACGGGCGGGCGGCCCGCGCCGACGCCGACGAGCTGCTGCGCGAGCAGCGCACCGTCGTTCAGCGAGCGGCGCTGCTGGAGGCGCGGCTCGCCCAGCTCGAGGAGGAGAGGGAGCGACTCGGGACCGAGGTGCGACCGACTCGCTCCCCCCACCCCCCTCAACCGTCGTCGTCAGTGTGGGGTGGTGAACGTGACCCCGCGCCCGCTTACAGCTAGGCGCTGTCCAGCCTCGACGCCTGCTTTGCTTCCGATATCTCTCGAGATTGCATGCGTTCCGGGTGATGCATATTTACAAGCTGACACAAAAACGAGGAAGATGAATCGTGTATATCTGTGGATTCCTGAACGTTTTCCAAATTGCATTCGTCCTTGAAAGTACTTAATTAGCAGTATGAAAGGTACGCTTGAAGATGGTGGCACACACAATGACGTTATCGCCTTGGCATGCTTTGCTCTAACCTTTCATCAATGTTTCCGTTTTTTTCTTTTGTAAACGAAAAGTCACGGAACTTTCTATTGATGTTTGTTCCACACCTCTGATTAGCACAGTTGGCTACGTACGGTGCAATAGAAGTTAAACGTTTAAACGTCTGCCGTGAAACTTAAACAGGGCTGCTCTAGTCCCTGACCCGCTGAACGGTAGCGTTAATTGTTCAGGCACGGAGTTAGCGACGGACGTACAAGCATACAACCACGTACGAATATCTTCAGCAGACACGGACGGACAGAGTCGTCGCACCGACGCTTTCTTCAACCTCGCTTTGAAAGCGTCGCAACGCTTTGCCCCGTGCCCCCGCGTTGATTCGCAGCTGGGCAGGGGCAGGGACGTGGAGCGGCGACTGGGCGCGGAGCTGGAGCGAGCGCGGGCGGAGCTGGACGGAGCCGAACGGCGATCGCAGGCGCTGCGAGAGCGAGCCGAGGGGCTCGCCGCCGAGCTAGCGGAGAGCCGGGACGTGGGGCGCGCGCGCGACGCGGCCTCCATCGCGCTCTCCAAGAGCCTCGCGCAGAGCCAGCAGCAGGTACGGGGGCCGGGGGGGGGGCAGGGGTGTGGCGCCCACCGGCTCTGCCCGCTGTTGCGCGGCTTTACGCGTCGAAAATAAATTGCGAGTGAAGGAAGAATTTCAACTCGTGTGACCGCGCGGTGTTCGCACGACCCTCGTCGAGGGAGAGAACGGCTCGGAGGTGCGGGGAACAGCAAACGAGCGGGACGGCAGCCAGGCAGTGAGCCGGCGCTATCAACAGTTGCCCATGCTCTGAGGTCCCCTATGTATTAAGTTGTTATTGAGTACATGTGGGAGGAAAGCGGAGCACCCAGAGAAAATCCACGTGTGCGAGTAGATCAATGTATCTGTAGTTATTTATTTATTGGTAACAGAGGATGAAAAATAATACCTATCAGTTATGTAACACTTTCCAACATGTGTTTGCACTAGGTATTTAATCATCGGTATGGCATTCGATGGATGACTATTAAGCAAAAAAACGAATTTGCATATTCGCAAATAGTCCTTTATGTCCAAGTTTCAGGCGGCTCAAGTTGGCCGGTTTCCAATCGGACGAGTCCTACATTCACACTCGGATTCCCTTCATATCGAGTGTGTCGTGAAGAGAGTTCTAGCGGTCCGCCGTTACGGACGGACGGAACTAACAAACGTCTCTCTCTCTCCCCCCTCCGTTGTCGCCGGGGACGGCACCGGCGGCGGCACCAGCTGGCGGAGTGCGAGGAGGACCTGCTGCGGGTGCGGACGGCGGCGGAGGCGTTCCGCGCGACGCACGCGCACTCTGACTCGGAGCACGAAGCCCTGCAGGGGCGTGCGCGCCAGCTGCTCACGGTGACCAACGCAACCGGAAAAACCCCCGCGGCCGCACGCCGAAGGGCACGCGCGGCAACGGGTGCCGGCCCGCAGATGAGACCCAAAAGGTCGAAGCCGGCGCGGAGTTTGCTGACCGAGTCGAATGCTGCTGTGAAGGCAGATCTGTTGAAAGTTTTTTTATTTTTTACGTGGAGAGACATGTGCGGTGTTGAGAGGGTGTCGACAGGGAGTATGTAGGCACAAGTGACGTCAAATAATGAAGCTGAAATGGGGCAACAGGTGTGATAATCGTGGGATCGTTTACGAATGGGTACAGCGGTTGCAATGAGACAAACATGCATTGGCTTTGTATCGGAAGATGGCCGGTAAGGCGCCATAAACGGCACTCCTAATCACACTACGGTCTTCGATTACCATTTTTTCCAGTCAATGGGACAGCGGCCTTTCGATGTACGCGATGCTCACTTATCGTCAGTGATGACACCTTCATTTTTCATATAACCCTGAACAACATTTTTCGCGTCATACTGCATTGGCAGAGGTGCATGCCTAATAAGAACTCAACACATTCGTCAACAACACTGTGGCCTCAAGAGGAACAAAAATATCTAAAAATAGGGGACGTTTTGGGAAATGGCCCTTCATAGCAGAGAGATCCATTGTCCCTGCTATGAAGACCAAATGTCATGTAACAATGTCTTTGTTTCACAAATGTGTAAGCGCTTTGAGTGTCAGATTTGTGCCAAAATGTATTTGACTTTCCAAACACTGTCTTTGCGTCACAAATGGATGTCTCCGATGAGCAGGAATTGGAATCGGTGAAGGCTGAACTGCAGGCCCGAACAAAGGCCTTGGAGGAGCAAGGGGCCAAACTGGCACAGGCGACCGATGAGAGAGACTCCTTGGCCGGGGAGGCGGACAGGCGAGAGGCCAGGCTTCACGGCCTGGAGATGGAGGCGTCCGAGGCGGTGGCCAGAATCCTCGTGCTGGAAGAGGACGTCGTGAACACTCGCAACCTCTGCCTGCACAAGGAGAAGGTGAGGAGGCCCAGCGTAGTCACTAACCATTAAAAACTAACAAAGCAAGAGACTTCTTCAGGAAGTGGAACGTTGGGCATCGTGCCAAACAACAAAAGACAAACGTCGTCGGGTGAGCATTGGTAAGGCCACACCTCACACCCCCTTCTGCACTGTGCCAGCCTTAATAGGTGCTCGCTAACAGCACTTGCTCAACCGGGCTATACGGGCGACAGCCGCGACTAAACAACGGCACCTTCGTCTCTCCGCGTGCCGCCGCTTCCCTTTGCCAGGCTGCGGAGGAGGCGCTGTGTCGCGCGGACCGCGCCGAGCGCGAGTCGGCGGGGTGGCGCGCCGAGGCCGAGGGCCTGCACGCCGACGCGCTCGCCCGCCAGGCCGAGTCGCAGGACCTGCGGGCGACGGCCGCCCGGCTCCGCGCCGACAGCGAGGCCGCCAAGGCCGCCAGCGACCGCTCGCGCTCCGAGCTGCAGGCGGCGCAGCGCCTCAACCGCGAGATGGGTGAGTGGCTCGCTTGCGACGCGAATGCTGCACACGTTGCTTGGGTCCAGGCCTTGTTTTTACCGGAAGCGGACAAGGGGCTTGCCACGAACAGCGGGGGACCGTTGGAAACCATGTGTGTACGTACATTGAAGTTCTTTAGCACCGTACGTAGCCAGTCGTGCTAATCGGAGGTTGCGGGATAATCGGAGGTGCGGGTAATGATCGGGACGCCACCACGCACTGACTTGTCAGCGTCATCAAGGCATTAAGCCAAGTAAAGTTGAGTCAAGTTAAATAGCTGCTCATCCCGAGCTATTAATGCTTTGATATTTGCATCGCCTTTGTGCTGTTCGCATTTTGCCATTCTCTGGTCTAACACTGGTGCAGAGCCAAGGCCAGAAAGGGGGGGGGGTCTGATGAAGGCCAATCACCACAAGCAGCTGTCATTAATGCAGACTTGATGCCTTGCACTAGGTGCCTGTTTGGTGTCTGAACACCTTAACACCTTAATAATAGAGTTTTTTTTTGTTAGATCGCGTGATTATATAAATGTGTCGTTAAACCCGCCACCACCCGACACAGCCAATTAGTAAGGTTTGTCACGTTAACAAAACATGCTAATTCGTCACAGGCAGGCAATCATAACGTAACTCAAAAATGCTTATTCATGAAGTCCGAATAAAAGATGTAACAAAATCAACTCTTGATTACCCGTGGTAATACAATGTCTAACCCAATATTAGTCGCGAAAGGCCCTAACACCTACCGTATTATCGCCGGAAAGGGTAAAAAGGCCTATTCTTTTTTCACCATCTTGAGTCAAGTTGTTGTTTTTGTCGTTGCCGTTGTCGTCGTCGTCTGACCCTCCCAGCTCAGGAGATGGCTCGCGAGCAGGAGCGCGGGGCGCTCATGGAGGCGGGCCTGCAGGCGGCGCAGGACAAGCTGGGCGAGCGCGTCGCCGAAGCCGTGCGCCACGAGAAGGCTCAGCGCCGCCTGCAGGCCGAACTGCGCTCCGCCCTCGAGAGCCTCGCCACCGGCCAGAAGGAGGCCCAGGCCCTGAGGTGACCACCGCGTCCGTCTAGCGCCACGCCATTTATCACAAAGATCCCCCACCCCCGCCCGGTAGCCTGAACAGACTGTTGGGGCAAGTGCCGTCAGCGTGTACTTACGAAGGCCGGCACGGCACCGCGCCCGGTCGGATTTGTCACCCCTAAGTGGCGATGTTGACTCACCGCACCGGGTGCTCATTTGAGTTTCTTACACACACACGCACACACACGGGGCTTTGTTTCAATGACTACTGGGAACTGGCTGCCACAGCCTAGGAATGGCCCAGGAATGGCACCGTGGCCTGGGTCCGTGTCCCCACACTCCACGAGCCTTGGGGCTTTTGCTGGGCTACGTTCTGCCCACTCTGCCCCAATCCCCACCCTTTCCTTACCTTTTGCGGCTGGGGATCCGAATCAGGAAGCGATCGCAACAAGAAATCAGTGAGGCTGTTGATGACTCGAATCTGTAAATGATGAGAAAACCCATCGCAACAGAAAAATTAATGGCGGATGGAAACAAATATATTTAACAGCGCAAAAACGTGTGCAGTATGGTGTGTACAACAGCCTTAACGAGACCATCAACTCAAAATAAATAAATGTGTTGCTATTCTGTCATGTAGACAAGGCATACGGCAACAATGAATATTGATGACTGTATTGTACTGATGAGCCCCAATGATGATGAAACTGGTCTACAGTCATGTCCGTTTCACTGCTGCTGGCTCGGGATGGCCACCGCTTTCTCAACTGTTTCGAGTCGGTGGTTTAACTGACAAGATGGCCACACAATTCAGTTCTTTTGAGCTGGTGTTCGGGATAAGACTGAGCTTCCGTCCCACCCGATGCTGCACACACCTTTGTGTGTTGTTAAATCTACGGCGGCGACGACGGCGAGAGCGTTGACGCCGTCACGGCTCGCCCGCAGGCTGCGAGCGCAGGCCCTCGAGGGGGATCTGTCCGCGTGCCGCACCGCGCTGGCCGAGTCCGAGCGACTGCAGGACGAGCTGGCGCGACGCGGGGCGGCGCTGGAGGAGACGCGTGAGCAGCTCTCCGCCCTGCACCAGCAGGTCCGCGCGCTCCCTTACGCACGCACGCACCTCACCTCACGTACGCACTCGCCTCACACACGCACTTACCTTACGCACGTATTCACCTCAGACATATCTTACGCATGCATTCACCTCGCACATCTCGCACATGTGTTAGAGAATGGTACACAGAAGCGGATACCACAGAGCTACCTCCAGGATCCATTCAGGTGACCTCTGGTTAACACAGTAGGAAGCCACACTTTGTTATGCGCCCTGCCACTGACAAAAAGTTCGTCGCATAGCATCCAAACCAATATTTAGCCAAATTAGGCGGAACAAAACATTTATTCAAATTTTATTTTTGGTGCAGTCATTGGTGACTGCACTAATACCATCAACTTACTCCACTTGAGGACCCAGTTTGAATTTGGCAGCTACCTGGATTCAAACCCAGAATCTCAGCATCGCCAAGATCAGCGCTCTGACCTCCAATGTGAGTGCCAACAGCACTTAGCACGAGCATCTATAGCATCGTTCATTTATCTAGAGAAGTTTCAGTCCTGCCCAAGCACACTAACTTTTCACAACAATTAATATGTCTCTAGTTTGGGTCCTCTTATTCATGTGCTCTTCTCACTATCGCCACCATCACCACATTCGGCAGCGGCGGTCGTGGTTGGCTACGTACGGTGCAAACGAATTGAAACATACGTACGTGCATAGTACATCCGGCCTCCTCGGCAAACCGTGACCCTTCACGGCCACCGTCCGTGCGCTTTCGTTCCGCCACCTTCAGCTGGCGGCGGAGGCGGAGGCGACCGCGTCCCTTCGGGAGGAGCTGGAGCGGCAGCGCGAGCGGAGCTGCGGCCTCCAGGCGGAGCTGGGGGCCGCGCGGGAGACGGCGGCGCGGCACGAAGGCGACGCGCAGGCGCTCGCGGCGCGCCTGCAGGACGCCGGCAAGCAGGTGCCACCGTCGCCGCCGCCCCACCGCCGAAACAAAGACAAAGATCCCCCCGTGTAGCCTAAAAGGACTTTTTTGGGGCAAGTGCCGTCAGCGAGTGTCGCCTAATGAAGGCCGGCACGGCACGTGAAGGGGTTGGTGGCCAGCACCGGGCCCGGCCGCCTTTGACTCCCGAGTGGTGGTGTTTTTACGCACCGCACCAGATACTCATTTGAGACTGAGTCGACCTAGGGGAGGCCCAGCACCGGTACAGGTAATCGTCACTGGTGTTGGCTGTGAGCGGGAATCGAACCCGGGGGACAGGATTCGTA
>CM025642.2:5457727-5478212 GCA_014621495.2 Entosphenus tridentatus | reverse complement strand
CCGCTGCGACCACTACCACCACTGCTGAGAGTAGTGATGGTGGGGATAGTGAGAGGAGAACATGGATCGGAGGATCCCCAAACTAGAGACACATAGACTGTTGGTAAAAGTTAGCGTGCTTGGGCAAGACTGAAACTTCCCTGGATAAATAAATGATATGACAGACGCTTGTACTCGGTGCCGTTGTCGCTCACGAGCGCACTGACACGTCTGGCCCGACCTGCCCGAAGGTCCTTGCCGAAGCCCTCTGACAAATAACAACTCCTGACCCCTTGCAAGCAGTGAAATTTCAGGTCATGTTTCCACCAACTAACAGCCCCCACGAAGCCATTTTCCCACGAACAACTTTACCGATTTCCCAGGTCACTTCAAGTGCTGTAGAGTGTCGCGGGATTGGGACTCGCTTCAAAAATATGCCAGCGTTTCCAATTTACAAGTAACATTATCGCGTCGTCTGCGAAGGCCTCCCTGGGGAAATCACAAAGTGGTACCCCCAGTGGAATTAAGCGCCCCAGGAAGTTCTGAAGAAGTCGGGAGGAGAGAGACCATGGCTGCCAAGATGCTGGAATATTTTAAACACGTAGGTTGTGAAGATTAATTGTCCATCATTCCACTGGGGTTGATAAAATAGATACCGCTTTGTGGGAAGTCCACAGTGGTTGGACTCCGCACAGACTCGTGTTGTTTGGTGAAATTGTGTTTGTTCAGTAATGATCGTGATATTTTTTTAGTCCAAATTTGCTTTTAGGTTCGGTCACGTAGTGGTAGATTTATTGACAAATCATGAAACATATTTGCATGTGCACATGTGTTGATCACATTCTGACCGAGAAAGCTCATCACGAGTGGCTTAAGACTTTTCGTGATTGAACGTAGCATCAACGTGTATGTTGATGTGAACATGCTGTTATAAGTTATTAGTTACGATTGTGCCCATCAGTAATGATCGTGCTGCTTAGTGATAACTGTGCTGATCAGCAACGATCGCGCTGATCAGTAACGATCCCGATGATGACTAACGACCGTTACGATCGTTTGAAACACGGTGCCGTGTAATGACGGCCGCGTTCTCGTCCCCTGCCCGTCCCGCGCCGCCCCAGCTGGAGAGGGCCCAAGGCGAGGGGCGAGACGCGCGGCGGGCGCTGGACGGCTCCCAGACGGAGCTGCGACGAGCGCGGTCCCGCGTCGACGAGGCGCAGGCGCTGGCCGAGCGGCGGCTGCACGAGGTCAGCCCCGCGACGAACCTCTCTCCCCTCTCTCTCTTTTTGCGCAAACCCTCGTCCCGGTTGCGCGCCACCGGTGTCGTAAGAGCGGGGCGCCACTTCGTGTTTAAGAGGACGGCACGCAGAAGCGGGCGGGGTATGACAGAGCTACCTCTGAGATCACTACACGTGACGCTGTTTCGCACGGTAGGGGGCAGCACTGTCCCACCTGTTCTGCCACTGTTAAAGTAGGGTCCACAGAAGTGGATATCACAGAGCTGCTTCTTAAAAGTTGGAAAGAAGTTTTTGTTTCCAGATTTTTTTTACAAAATTGCTCATCCTTGCACTACGTTATGTTGTTGAGGTGTAAGCATAGTGACGGAGTGACACAAATCTTTTAATACATCTAGAATGGAGAGGATGTCCGCTGCAGAGATGGAGCGATTAAATCAGCTTGGGAGCAGGTGGTAGAGAGATTGTCAAATCGCATGACCGCGACAGATGATGATGGCTTATGGAACAATCATGGCTGATGCTGATGATGACGATGACAAGATTATGAATATGTATGATTGTCATGATGCTCTGTTAAATGTAAGTATATTACTTTATAAATAACACAATCCGTGCACAACTGGTGGTGACATTCAAATAGCATTTTGCGGTGCTAACCCATTTGGGCTTCGAAGCAGAATTTTTTTTTTTGGGCCCCCTCCTTCAGTTGATAAAATCCTAGCGAGATGACGGAATAGGTAAGAGAGACATGTTAACAAAACAGATGTGTTGAGAACAAGAGACGTTGAATGCAGACAACGTACAGAAGAGAGAAGTTAATTGTCTTTTTTTTATTTTAACGATCTTGTTCCGTTCATTAGGATTTCAATTTGAGCTGACATTTGAAAGAATCCAATTTTTGGTAATGAATCCTGAGGGGCCCTCGAGCTTCTTTGGGGGCCCTAAGCTCTTTGCTCCGTTTGTTTATTTCCTGCGCCACCGCTGCCCAGCCGCCAGCCAATTGGCTCGGCGATAGAGCGAGCGGCTCGCAATCGGAAGGTCTGCGGGGTGGGGGGTGTCGACTCAGCCTGCCGACCCTCCCTTCAGGCATGGGCACAGCACCCACCGCTTCGTGGGGGAACTCAACAGCGTTTGTCCCGTCGAGGGCCCCGTCCCTGCCATGGGAATGTGGAATTTTCTCAGCACTGGCTTAGGGCTGCAAGACAAGAGATGAGCAACCCTCCTCAACGGCCGCCGGAGGAAGAAATCGCCTTTGACGTTTTGACCTTTTTGACCCGGGGGGGGAGCCGGGACAGCGTAGAAACCCCGCGAGCGTCGTCGCTGTCCACTCGCAGGTCACGCGGCTGGAGCTGGAGCTGGCGGCCGAGCGGGACAGGAGCCGGGAGCTGCACGCGGGCGAGGGGCAGCTCCAGCGGCTGCTGAGCGAGCTCTCCGGCGTGCGCGGCATGCAGCGCGACACGCAGCAGCAGGTGGGGGGTGGGGGAGGGAGAGATGAGATATAATAATTTGTTATTATTAATTCGCTTATTTACGGGTGGTGCCAAGTTTTCCCAGTCGGGGGCGATGATCGATTTCGGCAAAAAAATTTCGGAGCTCGGGGTTTTTCGATCCTTGCCCCTGAGATTTGGACCGCTCTATGCCTGAAGAACTCTGCTCGATCGCTGAGATTCTCCTGTTTCAGAAATAAACTAAAAGCTACTTGGATATGTTAGCTAGACTAAGAGATGCTTTTTTTCTTCCAGCACCGTGCTCTGTAGCCCTTTGTTGGATCTGCCGAGCCTAAATTCCAATTGAGTAATTTGTGGAAGAATATTTCAAATTTGGACAACAATGCCAGCACACCAAGAGGCGACTCTTGCGTGAACGACGTCGCGTGGTCTTCGACGTTCACCGTGAAGACGGCCACTGTAAGGCAGGCGGCGTTTTCGTATTATAACGGTTGGTGCACCCGCGGTATTAACCAGGGCGGCCGCTGGAATTGAACTTCGAACCTCTGCAACGAGCGGCCAATGCGTTGCCACCAGGCCGCGTCACCTCCATGCGTACGGTGGCTAGGAGATGTTAACCACCTCGCCTGGTCTGCAGGAGGTCGTGGATTCGATCCTGACCCTGAGTTTGCGTGTCTCTCTCCCCGTGGCCGCGTGGAATTTTCTCCGGGTCCTCCGGTTTTTCCCTCCACATTTAGAATCAACGTGCGTTCAGACTATTTCGCTGCTATAAATTTCCACGTGATGACAAGCCACTGCGTTGAGCTCTCATTTGTGATGCCCAGGTCACTTCTGAGAAAGAGCTGTACAGCTCAGTGGGCCTTACCTGGTAAAATAAAACTCGGTTTTTTTTCTAGAACGCCCACGTAGCTTTTTCGCGGTTGTGCTGTTGCACGGCTCTCCGATGTGTTGTCGTGTTGCGCCCCCCCCCTCCCCCGCTGTCTGGCACAACGCACGATGCTTCTCGACCGAACTGAATCGGGAAAAGCTGCCCGGCGTGTGTGCGGCGAAACGTTAGCCGTCTTGCCGACAGCTCGCGGTGTTGCAACCCCCCCTGGATGCGCCCAATCTCACCAGAGCTCAGAAGCCGAGCAGGGACTAGCCTGGATCGTGCTTGAGTGGACGGACGGTCACGGTGTAGAATAGGTTTCATTGAGGCCGCAAATCCATTGTTGTACGGTACTTCTATGCCCCTCAGGTGTATGCTCCCCGCCTTGACCAGCCCACGATGGCCAGCATGGTGAATTACGATCTCATCACCCACATAACCCGCACGGCGTGGGTAGGTCCTCATTCAGCAGTGGATTGGCAAAGGGCTGTACATGCACAATATTGCCATTTGTCGATCCAGTAGAGTCTCACCGAGCCTCAAGACTTATTTTCAGGAGGGTCCTAAGTTGGATATTTTGCCATTTCCATTATAAAAAGTATCTTTGCAAGTGGGATGGAAATCCGAGTACAGCAAGCATACCAAGGGGGTATAACACAGGTCTGCACAGAGGGGTACATTAACTCGCTTGCACTGCTCGGTCACCTCGCATCCACGCTGGTTTTTGAGAGGGCCCGCAAATCTCGACGCGATCCGCCAAACGTTGGCTCTCTAAAAGCGCCGCGTTTTCCCGCATCCCACCGATTAGCACGGTCGGCTGCGTACGGCGCGAAAGAAGTTCAACATGTACCGTACACGCGCGGGCGTACTCCACCCCGCCTGGACTTTTTCATTTCACGGGGGCCTCCGTTCAATAACGCACGCGCTTTGATCCTTGTTGATATAATTTCTGCGGATTGATTTGTCTTCATGAACACAGCTTAAAGTCTTAATCTATACGCCCTTCCTTTCTGTGCCTCTTAATTTGTTTTCCCACCTCGTGTTGACCTTGCTGCACCCGTCCTGCCCTTACTCCCCCCCCCCCCCGGCCGGGGGGGCTCTCTCCCTTCTTACTCCCGTCTCTCCCCCCCCCCACCACCGCCCACTTCTGTCCACCTCCCCTCTCCACGCCTCCCCGTGTCCCCTCCGCTCTTCCTTGTGCTCCTTCACGGAGCGGCGTGCCCTGGCGTCACGTGTCTCTCCCAGGTCACCAGGTACCACGTGAAGCACGCACGCATGCCGACTTAGCGGCACCGGTTCTTGATGTTGCCCTTCTGTTTGTCTCCAAATTAAGGATACGTTTGTGCTCGCTGGGATAAAGTCAAGCTCTGAGACTGAAAGATATTGGATTGACTGTCATTACTGTTTATCGCTGAGTACTTATTCAGTCAATGCAATATCTCTCACCTGGGTATTTTCTCCCATCCACGTGCTCCTCTTTCTGCATCCGTGCATTTGCAACTACAGCTCGGCTCTCCCATTATTCCAGAATCGGAGTATTTAATTGTACTGGAGGAATCCGATGAGCTATCAAGTGCCTTTTCACAGATGCCCAGTGTTGTAGGGGGCGTTGTTGGAAAGTGGCGGTAGTGATGTCCGCCTCATCAGTGTGGACCAGACGTCACGTGCAGGGATCTCAGAGGGAGCTCTGTGGTGTAACAAGCAGACGTTTCTGGGAAAACCAAGGCAGGCATGCTGCCCAGCGCGCAGATGACTTCGCTGTCAATCGCCACCGACTCCAGTATGATGCTCGATTAGGGTCACAAAAACCAGGACAGGTGGCAAGCCTTCTCTCGGTGACCTCTCTCTCTGGTTTTTATCTAATTATTGAAGGGGCACCACGCCGGCGTGATGTCATCTTCCTCGCCTGGTATGCAGGAGGTCGTGGGTTTGATCCCGAGCCTGATGCCTGCTGTACAATTGGAGTTTGCATGTTCTCCCCGTGGTTGCGTGGATTTTTTTCTCCCGGTCCCCCGTTTTTCTTTCCGCCACATTTATAAGCATGCTTTTATAATATTTAGATAATTTGGTCGCGATAAATGTACGTGCGATAAGCCACTTCGTTGAGCTATCATTTGTAGCCAGGCTCGTGGGCTTTATGTGGTAAAATAAAAACATTTATTTAACTTTATTTGTATTTTTTTTCTGATTTGCTTACGTATACTTTGCAATTCCTATTGGCTTTTTGTACCGTTTGCCGTGGCAACGTTCTGACCCCGTGCCCCTACTGGACACCTGTGAAGAAAGAGCTTTACGGCTCATCGGATTCCTCCGGTATAATGATTTCGATTGCGCTGCCCCCCTCCCCCTCTCGCTCTCCCGCAGCTCGAGCGCAAGGAGGCGGAGGCGGAGTCGACACGCGCCGAGCTGTGTCAGGCCGTCGAGAGGCTCGTGCAGCTGGAGACGGAGGTGGCGGCGCACGACAAGAAGGTGAAGCGCTACAAGGTGGAGCTCAAGAAGTGCCGCTCGCAGGCGCAGCAGCAGCAGGAGGAGGTGCGCGCCCACACACTCACAAGACAAAGATCCCACCCCGTGTAGCCTTTAACGGATTCTTGTTGGGACAAGTGCTGTTGGCGAGCGCCAATTGTGACCGGTACGGCGTGCCGCGAGGTGGTGTGTGACCAGCGCCACGCCTGGCCGCCTCAGTCTCCCCCAATGCCGTTGTTTACATATCGCTCGTTTGAGGTTGAGTCGAATTTGGGGAGGGCCCGGGACCGGCTCGTACATTCGGCACCGATGTTGGTCGTGAGCGGGAGTCGAACTCGGGGTCGCAAGGTTTGCAGTGCAGTGCGCTAGCCACTATACTTTCGCTCTCCACACATGAATACACACACCGACATGAAAGTTACATCAGATTTCTGGTGCGTTGAATCATTATGCGGTTTGCTATCCACTGCTGGATTAAGGCCTTCCCACGATGTCACCATCGTTCCCGGTTGTACGATTCCACAATCCACCTAGTCCCTGGGCACGAACTATGGCAGTGTTCTCTCTGAGCTTCATGGTAGAGCTTCACGGGGGCGCTTCACGTTGACAAATGCAGCGATTCCAATTAGCCACTTTCTTTTTTTTCCCTTATGTTTTCCCTTCCCGCGACCCCACGCAGGTGTCCAGCTGTAAAGAGCAAATATCAGCGCTGGAAAGTCAACTGGAAAAGGCAAAGCAGGGAAGCTTGCAGGTGAGGGGTCTCCAAACAGCAATCGCCTTCTCGCCCTCACCCACACAGCCGTACAGTTCGGAGTTCGTCCCTGCTCCCTTTGCCGAACCGATATCGAACGAGCTGCGGTTAACCCCGATTTATCCGTGGCCCGGTTATCTGGATTGAGGGTTTTACCGTCCTTGGTGAATATTGGCGAGTGTTTTTTCTCGCACGCCGCTTTCATTTTTATTCGTTGCTCCTCGCTCACCGCCGCACAGCGGTCGGCAGGAAGATTACTTTAAGAAGCAATGAAAACAGACGACACGTTCAACGTTTGCGCCACGATTCTTCATCGGTAAACAGTAAATACGTTTTTGAAGCCTGATTTTTGTTTTGCATCACCCGTGTTTCCTTTTGATCTGAGCCCCCCCATCCGTTACCACGGGTTATCAAGAGTTGATTTTGTTACATCTTTTATTCGGACTTCATGAATAAGCATTTTTGAGTTGCGTTGTGAATGCCTGCCTGTGACGAATTGGCATGTTCTGTTTAGGTGACAACCCTTACTAGTTGGCTGTGTCGAGTAGTGACTGGTTTTAACGACCTATTTTTATATTTACGCGATCTAACCCAAAACAAAACTCTATTATGAATTTCTTCCTCTTAGGATTTTTCATCCCTGAATCGATTATTTCGTCTTAAGCCAGGTTCACACCTGAGCGACCAGTCGCGTAACAGAGTTGTGTGCAACCAGATCACTTGCAACTTATACGTCTCCTCAACCGTTTGAGAGCAGCCGGGACGTCCGCCACTTTCAAGCGTCGACCCGCCCAGCGATTTGTAGCGACGCGCTTCGTCGCGCGACGCTCACTTGCGAGCTGCGTCGTCACGATCCTGACCACGCGTCATTTCCCCGTCGCGCTACGGCTCGCTCGGACGCAGCAGCCGCAGGCGGTCCAACGCGTTGCGCGATGCGGTCGTGCCAAACGATCGCTCGGCCCGCGGTGAAACCCGGCCTCAGGCCACTCTCGCCCTCGCTTGAGTCGCGCAGGAGCTGGCGAGCAGGGAAGGCCGCCTGGAAGCGTCGAGGGCCGAGCTGGAGGCGGCCCGGGAGCAGCTCCGCGTGCAGGAGGCGGAGGTGACCACCCCACGCTCCCCCCCCCCCCCCATGCTGCTCCCCTCCATCCCCCACGCTCCCCCCCTCCCCCCCCCCCCCCGCCTCGATGGGAGACAGAGCTTTTTGCAGCCAGGCTCCGCGATTGTGGAATTTCCTTCCTCCTCGGTGCGTTAGGGAAATCTCTGAGTCTGTTACACTTTTTAAATCACGTCCTAAAACTCACCTGTCTTCACAACAGGCTTTCTCCGTCACTTAAGCTTCGCGGAAAAGGCTTTGGGGCTTTGTGCGAATTGCGCTTTCGTGGAAAACCGAGTTTATTGTTACTATTTGGCGCAAGCCAATTTCTCCGCGCCCTCTACGTTTAGACAAACGTGTCAAGCCGACGCTGGCGAGGGTGCAAATTTTGTTTTGACAAATTTCCGACGGTCGTCTTCTGGGTGTCACCGCTGTCACCGGAATAAAAAATAAAAAAAATTAACGCTGACGAATTAACTCAAGGGTGGGCGACGGTGAAAATAACGGCCGGCGGTCGATGATGATTGATGCTCGTTGCGAAGGCGATGGATGCGCGCTGAAGGATGATGGGGATAATAACGTTCGATTGACGGCGCCACATTGGCTCGTGCTGATTGATTGATTGATTGACGGTGGGGGGGGGGTGAAAGTGAAGGTGGGTGGCGGTAATTGACCGGTGCCCGTGAAGGTTGACCGCCGGGTGCCTGCGATGCGTGCGGACGCTTGCAGCTGTTGGCGGCACGGAGCGACGGGTCGCGGCTCCACCAGGAGAGCGAGCAGGTCATCTCGAGCGTGCAGGGCTGGCTGTCGCAGCAGAGGTGAGCGCGACGCTCGGCGCTCTCTCGGCGTCGCATCACGTGCCCCCCCCAACCCCCCCCCCACCAAACTTCCCTGCGCGCACACACGCAAGGTACGCGCGCGCAGACGCGGACACCCGACGGCAAGACGCCGTGTCCGCCGCGCCCGAGCTGTCGGTCGTGCAAAGCGTCTGTTGAATGTCGCACGACGCGGCCGCCTCCAAAATCTGTGCCCGTGTCCGGACGAGTGGCGCGTTCGGGATCGCAACGGCGCTGCAGATCGCTGAGCAGGATCGACGCTCGCAAGTAGCCTCCATCTCTTGCCGTGGGCAAGCGGTCGCTCGCCTGCTCGCGACTGGATGGCAGATACGCGTCCACTTTGTGGGCCCATCTGTTGCGAGCATCCAGCACCGGCCAAATGCCGTGTCTGCTCACTTGTGCTATCCACTGCTGGGTGAAGGCCTCCCCACACTGTCGCCGGCCTTCATGGTATTCAGAACGACTGACGGGGCGGTGAATAGATGCACCCCTATTAAACGCCACCCTCAGTTCAACGTATTCATATGTACGGAGTGTTGTGCACTCAAACTGCCAGGCGCTCGCAGTGTGGAGCGAAGCCAGCAGAGGTCAGCACTAACTCGCCACACTTAGCACATCACTCGGTCAGCACTAACTCGCCATACGTGGCGAACATTCAAACTGGTCCGGGCCTCCCCTAGGCCGACTCAGCCTCAAGTGAGTACCTGGTGCGATTTGTTAGCATCGCTACTGATGAGGCAAAGGCGGCCGGACGTATTGCTGGCCAGCCGCCACCTTCATAGGTGCTCGCTAACATCACTTGCCCCACCAATCTGTTAAGGCTATACGGGGGATATTTGTCTTTGTGTGCATGTGTCCAAGATGCGCAGGAGACTATTAATCACTTGGTGATTCGCTTTGGCCACGCCGGACGCTGGCATGCCTCGCAAATCCGATTTGGCCATTTTCCCCAGTGTGTGTGTGTGTGTGCATAAGCGCGCCTTTGTGAGTCAGTCTTACAGACACACGTGAGCGACCTGCCACGTGACTCGTCCAATTGGGGGGGCATTGAGAATCGTGATCTCGCCTTCGTACACTCCCACCCAGGTTAAAGGCTTCCGATAGATGGGTGTGCGTCATTATTGCGTAACGATCCTCGGGAGATGGAGAGATAACCAGGTGGCTGCATGTGAACCTTATGGCGGGACCCCGGGGTCCCGAATAAACGGAAGTCAAAATCGCAATTAATTTATTTTTGGTGATTCCGTCTCACCGCGCACACAAACGCCGCGACCCACCTGGCGCGGATCATTCTGTCGTCGTGTCGTCCAGGCGCAGCGGCGAGGGCGAATGCGCAGAAGAAACAAAACTTTTATTGGCGCGTCGTGTAGAGCTCGTCGAGAGGAATAGATCGCCGTGTCGTTCGCCTTCAACAGACATAAAATGACGTCGCAACGCAGTTTATGCGAGAGCCGGGGGCTGATGGAAAGCCTGGGGTCCCGCCTTCAGGTTCACTTGTCTCTCCGAAGTATTCTTGTGATGCACCTCGCCTGCTGCGTCAGCACCATGTGCCACGTTTCTTCCCACGTGCTGGGAGCTTTGGTTGGTTATTGGGCAACTGAGTTGGTTCCTTAAGAGGCTTCCGGCACGAGGAGCGAAACGTCGGACATGCCGAACAATGCGCGGTATGACCCGAACACACATCGGACAGCTATAGAGCACGATCTTGAACACCGACGCAGCAATAGTATTGTGTGCATGCTTTGCATGGTTAGGTTGGGTTATAGACACAGTGCGATTGTACGTGTCATTGCCGATATGTCAATGTCACCCTCGATCCACCCGATCTTCTCAGATCACATAAGCAGGGTTGTGCCTAGACGGTGCTTTGACGGGCGATCGCCGTGCACACCAGATGTTGCCAGGCGCTACCGAACAGAGGCCAGTCACAGCCAAATCAATCGCCCTAACCGACCAGCGTGGCGAAACGTGCTCAAGTTAATCCACGCGGCTCTGTGGCGAGCCTCATCCAGCAGTGGATTGACCGACGGGCTATGCGAGTACACATCGGTGCATTGTGATGATGCGTAGGCCAGGCACGTGGGTGGCACCGGATGCTTTGCGAGAAGGGGTTGCCCATCCCGGTGTGGCCTGCACCGGGCTTTATCGCGTGTCTCCCTAGGAGCGCTCACGAGCAACTGTGCGGCCAAGTCAAGCAGCAGGGCCGCGAGATCTCCGCGCTGACGGCACAGAGGGAGTAAGAAGCCCCATCCCCCCCCACCCCCGCCGCTCGGCGCTACGCGGTCATCCCGCGGTTATCTCTCACCGCAGCGCGGGGTCCGTGGCAGCCATGCATCCACCGCCGCCACCGCCACCACCACCACCGTACCACTCGGTGACCTTCGCCAATGTCAACGGCATCAATCAGGAGTGGTGTCCCCTGCACCTCCCCCGCCGCCCCCCCCCCACCCCCCCGCCTCTGTGCCATCGGATGTCATAGTCGGCCACCCTAATCGTGCTCAATCAGTGTCATCGTTAATGGGCATCATCGTTATTATTGCCGCCCGCCGTTATTAACCGTTATCGTCGCAGGCCTGGGCGGCCGTTGGGTTGCAATTGAAGCTCGTGGGCCACCTCAAATCGACACGTGTTCTTTCTGCTCTATCTTTAAAAAAAGGGCGAAGACTACTGCACTGACAGATTGCAGACAGGTAAAGCCTAACACTCTACCTAACCCCTAACCCCGAACACCTTAACCCTGCAGGAAAACTAAAGTAGCAAAGCTCCTTAGAATTTCATCAACTGAAACTCAAGGAAGCTCTGTGATTGAACAGCAATCTGGTCCACGATTGGATAGATAGATAGATAATAAATAGGGCAAAATAAACTCTTATTTTCCCATGCATATGTGGGAACTGTAGAACTCACAAATCGTATTTTTCACTCACGCCCGCTCACAACGGGATGGAACAAAATACACAACAGGCTCACGTTTTTGGGCAAAAGCTCTTCTTGCTAACAATTCATTGAGCCTTGTCAGCCTATTGCACAATATTCACTATATGGTAGAGTTAACGAAAAAACATGGTGAGTTTAATTTTCAGTTATGCTTGCACACCATCGCTAACTCCGTCGCTGAACAATTAACGCTACTGTTCCACGGGTGGGGGGACTAGAGCGGGCTTGTTTAAATTTCACAGCAAACGTTTAAACGTTGATGTTATACACACATGTTTAACTTCTTTCGCACCGTACGTAGCCAACCATGCTACTTGGAGGTGCGGGGGGGGGGGAAGGACAACAAACGAAACATCAAAATTGTTCTAAAGAAATGAGTTTTCGATCTAGATTTAAAAGTGCATAGCTGCAGTGGCTTCCTAATATCAGAAGGAAGAGCGTTCCAGACGGCCGCAGATGCATGTGAAAGCGCGCGATGCTCTGACCGTCTTCATTCGATGGCTAGCCATGGTCGTATGTTGAACTTTTTCGCATCGTACGTTCGCCACCCATGCTAACCGGAGCTGCGGGGGAAGGACAACAAACTAAACCAAAAAGCAGTTCCAAAGAAATTAGTTTTCATTCTAGATGATTTAAAAGTGCACAGCTCCAGTGGCAATATCAAAAGGAAGAGCATTCCAGACGGCCACAGAAGCGTATCTATTAAGCGATTTCCTTATCGCAGCGCCCACAACTTTACAAAAACCCGCCCAAGTGTTCTTCGCCAACTCCGCGCTCACAACACATTTTTGCACATTTTCACCTCTGCCTCCTGTCCTCCCCTCACCCCCCCCCGCCTTGCGACCCTTCCTCGTCCCGACCACAGCCACCTGCAGGACACCGTGCAGTTGCTGGCGCAGAAGAACGCCGCTCTGAGCAGCGAGCTGGAGAGCTGTAGGGCCGACCTGGAGCGAGCAAAGGTGGTGGCGGTGGTGACGCATCGCTAATGGGCGCTACCATTTTGACACAGAGAGGCACAGAGGTCATTGTGATTATGACAATCACGAATTTGAATAAAGTTACTGGATAAACCCAGATCGGATATGGCCGTAGAAATGCACTACATTAGGTGCTTGCTTTATTTTCATCTTTTAAATTTCAAATGTACATAACATTACTTCATTAGCTCCTGCTTTAAATTATTTGTCTTTAACTCTTAAAGGGTTATTTGAACGTTTTTTTAAATATATTTACATGGTTTATTTATATGTAAGGTCGTGTTTTGGTGGTGGCACCAACCCCGCCTTATTCCGCGATCTTTCCGTTGAAATATATTTTCTTCGCTTGCTCAAAACGTTACCGTGCCACAACCGTAGCCTTGCATGTTTACCCACAATCCACCGCTACGGCCCGTCTCACCGCGGCCCGCTTCCCAAGGCAAAAAACGCGTCCCCCTCTGGCGCCCGTCCGCTCACCAGACAATAAATGACATCGGTGGGTTGGCAAAACGTAACGATTCACGACGTTGACACATCGCGGGCCGTTTGAACAACGTGCAGGCGGGTGACCGGGAAGTTTGATTAAATTGGGAGAAATAGCAACCCGAGTTGCGAAAGAACAGTCGATGGGTTTGTTGACCGCAGAGGTACAACAACAACGACAACAAAAAGTTTCTTTGTGTCCTTTAATCGCTGCACGAGTGCTGTGCAATTGATTGCAATTGGCCCCGGGTTCTTATTGACCTTCATTATTAGGGAACACTTTGTTCTTAGCGAGCCATACCCAGACTGGCCGATGCTTTCATATTTGCTGCGTTTGTGAGTGCGGCACTTTGTTTTTTTTTGTATGCGAGATTGCCCATGAAGAGGCTCTCTATAAATACATGTTTTTTTTGATTGATCGATCGATTGCCAATGATGCCGCCCGGCTGAAAGATTTGTCGATACCGGCTGCCCTTCCACCGCCGGGGAGAGCGGCGAGCCCGACGCAATCCGTGCGTTTCAAATCGCTGGAACGCTTCACCCTCAGATCCTGGTAAACGGCCGATTTCGCCGAAGCAAGAGGGCACGCAATGGCCAGGTGACTACTTCCGAGTCTGACGTGCGTGCGTGTGCGCGTCCGTCCGTGCGTGCGTGCGTCCGCAGGCCGAGGTGGAGCGGCAGGAGACCGTGGTGACGCAGCTTCGCTCGCGACTTCACAAACAAGAGTGGGTCCCTTCTACAGCGCCCTGGTGCCGTCTCTCATCGAGCTCGGTCCACCAAAGCCAAATCCTATTAAGTGTGGCGGCAGGCCACGTATGTCTATGCAGCCCTTTGCCGATCCACTGCTGGATAAGGGCCTCCCCCCCCCCACCGCCATGCGGGTCGTGGGGGTCGTTTGACCATTACGGCGCACCTTCGTTTATCAGGGTTGGCTATGTACGCTGCGAAAGAAGTTCAACATACATACATACATACGCCACGGGCAGTGCAGGTTGGCGAAGGCGGAGAGCGTAGACGTACAGGACAATGATCGAATTTTGCCACACTATCCGCTGCTGCCCGCAACATGGCCCAGCAGGTGACAGGCTGTTGCCTACTGTGCATGGAGGTCACCCATTCAAGCACTAACCTTACTCAAATCCTGCTTAGCTTCCAAGATCTCACGAGGTCACACATAGGCTGCCGTACATATAAGCAGAACTCCATTGTGTGTCTCCTTGTAAAGATATGTTTTAGTCCATCAGTCTCTTTCGCTTTCCAGAACAGTATCATCAAGCGGCATTTGTTTACGAGATCACACCCTGGATGGGTTTCAACCTCCCGGGTCTCGTCAGCAGAGTCAGGCTTGTTAAACAAAGGCTGCTGGATTACCAGATGTTATTGGCAAGAGCACTCCGTGCAAATTCCGGGGGTGCGTTCAATGCAAAAGAGACACGCAGATCGGCCAAATGTAAAAGACCAAAGCACAGAGTCGGACAGGTCCAACGGCACGCCCAGTGTGCCACATGGGGACGCGCAAAAAAAACCGATAGACATCAGGCCATCACATAGCAGCAAAGCTCTGGAAGTCAGCCCTTGAAGGCACAAATTACCCTAAGTGTGCAAACTGAAGATTTGCCCTGAAACAATTGCCGCTCTAAAGTGCCCAGTCGTCTAGCAAATGAGCCTATTAGCTGTTGAACGCTGCGTTCTTTTTGACAGGCGTTGTAAAAATAATGATGATGAATTTGATGATACGCGGTGAGCATAAAATCTGAAATGCAATGAGTAGCCCGCTCGTTAAAATGCCCCCTTTTTACAGGCAAACAATATCGCGTCAAATCCTACCATTGGAAACTTCCGTTTTACCGCTGCGACACGCACGCGTTTGGAACGTGCGTTGACGTGGCGTGCAAGCGCCGCGTCCGTCCCTAGCGGCTGGCGGGTGGCTGCCGTACGGTGGCGCAGGCTGGCGGTGCGTCGCGTCGTCACTCCAGTCGACAGACGTCGCAGCGGGCGGTGATTTCGGAGAGTCCGTTCCAGTGTCCCGCACGAGTCGTGGGGTGGATTTTGTCCCCTCGACTCATGATGCAAAGCAAAGGTCGGAGCTCCCTGGTTAGTGGGCGGGGCTACCTGTGTAGTGGGTGTGGCTACAGGAGTAGTTGGCGGGGCTACCTGGGTAGTGGGTGTGGCTACAGGAGTCGTGGGCGGGGCTACCTGGGTAGTGGGTGTGTCTACACGAGTAGTGGGCAGGGCTACCGGAATAGTGAGCGGGGCTACCTGGGTAGTGGGTGTGGCTACATGGGTAGTGGGTGTGGCTACATGAGTAGTGGGCGGGGCTACCTGAATAGTGGGCGGGGCTACCCGAGTGGTGGGCAGAACTGCAGTAGTGGGCAAGGATACCTGAGTAGTGGGTGGAGCTACCTTAGTAGGAGTGGGGCTACCTGAGCCGTGGGTGGAGCCTATGAGTATTGGGCGGTGTCGGTGCCAGAGTTGGCACTCGCTGTGGCTTTGCAACAGCAGGTGCAGCTGACAGCTCACGCCGCCGTGTGCCCAGTTGAGGCTCTCATAAGTTTATTAAGCTTTGGTGTTGAGCCGTGCCGTGCCCTGGGCCAGCAATCCTATTGCGCTTTTGTATCGTTTGTTCCAACCCAAAAGAAACCAATTATAAATCGGGTTCGCGGTTGTTGCGAGTTGTTGATCTGAGCCCCGCCGCCATCTGTGGAACTACTACACGTCTGTGAAGAAGAGCTTTATAGCTCATCGGATTCCTTCAGCATGAAAACAATATTTTGATTCTGAGCGGTGCGGTGCTACGGTGTCTCTGCTCAGGCACGAGCAGGAGCTGGAGTTGGCCGAGAAGGCAGCCGTAGCGACGGACATGCACGGGCGGCTGAGGTCTCACATCCAGGTCACCCAGCAGCTCAACGAGCAGGTGCGTGTGGGGGCAGCTGAGAGGCACGTGACGTTTGTGTCCTAACCATGTTGATATCGACATTTTTAAAATAAATGCGCGGACCTTTGTCAATCCACTGCCGGGTAAAGGTCTCGCACCACGCCGTGACAGTCATCAGACTTGTTTTGACTATACTTCACCACGGTGGTCGAGTGTGTGTTAGCAAAGGGAGGGACCCATAACCTCTCTTCATATCTATTGTTCCACCGATGTTAGCCCTGTCTTCGAATTTAACTCGGGTGCACCAGGCTCCTAGTGCGGTGCGCTATCCACTGGGCCACCCAGCCCTACGCCCGGTATTCACGTAATCCTCATCAGCCATGGTCGATCCACTGCCGGATGGAAGCCACCCCCAGCCGTCGCCACCCCCCACCGCCCCCGCCCCCCGAGGGTCACGCGACATAACGGACCACATGGTCCGAGCCCATCGCTCCGTCTCCGCGTTGGATGCTTTAGGTCAGGGACACTTGGATTCAGCTTGTTGAGTGCTTTTTGGGAGGTGAGTGGGAGAGATGGCTGGGCGTGAATTATGGGGGTGTTTCGGCACATTGAGCCCACGATTCAGTGGGGTTCACAAGTGTCGCGAGTTGACGGTCTCGGCAGCCCGATCACCGATGACTGCTAAAAAAAAAACCTGCTGTCTTATTTTGTCACTTCGTTCAGATTGTCCCGGTTATGGAATGAAACGAAACCTGCGTTGAAATCGCACACTTACTAACACAGACACATATGTACGCTCGCAAAGATAGCCACAACAAAGGTCTCCCTTATAGCTCTACTTTAATACAATGTTGGGATGAGGGCTGTTAGCAAGCACCTAATAAAGGAGGGGTGGGTAACCAACACCACGCCTGGCTGCCCTTGTCTCTCCAGTGCTAATGTTTACACACAGCAGCACCAGGTACTCATTGAAGGCTCCGTTCGACTGAGGGGAAGCCCAGGACCAGTTTATATATTTACCACTGACATTGGTTGTGAGCGGTAATCGAACTCGGCTTGCCGGGTACAAAGCACAGTGCGCTAACCACTGCGTCACCGCTCCTCAAACACGTACGAACATACTCGCGTAGACTCACAAAGACAGCAAAGAGACACATCCCCCTATCGCCTTCAGATGTGTTGGCTGCGAGTTGGTTTTGAACTCGGGTTATTGGGTTCGTAGCGCTATACATTGGCACACACTCACATAAATATTGATGGCAAAAAAATCAAATTGTGGCCAATGAAAACAGATACATCATTCCGTTGCTTTGATGAATTTTCACAATCAGGGTTGGACATTTGATTCAAGAATGCATTTATTGTTGTGCGATTTTACCTTCTCATTTGTATTTTTTCACACGCGACACGCACTCGCACACACACGGCCTCGCACATGAACACTCGCACAAAATCACACACCCTCGTACATATGTACGCACGCACGCATACGCGAACACCCACGCGATCGTACTCGCGCACTCACACTCTCACGCATATGCACTCGCGCTCGCACGATCTGACACTCTTACACGTACCCACCTCCATACAAACGCTCGCACGTCCGCACGTCCAGCTGAGCACAATGAGCAAGGAGAACCTGGAACTGCGTCAGAGCCTGCGGAGGCAGGAGATGACGAGGGGAGACCTGGGTCTGGCCCATGCTCCACTGCCCTACAGTCGAACCACGATGCCCCTACGGGGATCCCCCAGAAACCCCTACGCCGCCGAGACCATGCAGGCGAGTCTCTGAGCGCCCGCCGGGCCGAGGTGTGGATGGGCACGGTCATTGTCGTCGTCGTCGTCGTCGTCATCAGCCATGATCTATCCACTGCTGGATGGAGGCCTCTCTGGGGCCGTCGCCATCTGTCGCGGCCTCGCTCCGGCTCGTGCACGCACGCGGTCGATTCCCATCGCTTCCTTCATCACTGCGGTGGACTCCCTCTCGTTAGGTTCATCCTCTTCATGAGGTGGCCATCCTGGGAGATCTGTAAAGTCTTCCCACGACGTTAAATGTCCTGGTTACAGCAGCACTTAAGTAAATCCGTTAACATTAAGTTATCCCCTTCCCTGCCAGTGATGTGAGATATTCTTCTTATTCCCGTGGTAACGTTTGCTTTTGTACTTCAAAAGATTGCAACCCTACCTCTTGGTCAGGTTCCCCCCCCCCCCGCCTTTGGCTGCCACTCTAGAATCGCTCTCGACCGCCGGTCATCATTCCCCTCCGGCGGACACGTCCTGCTCACACCCGCTTAACGCTTAAGTCGATGCGACGTCTCTAACCTGGCTTATCTTCTCTCATCCACGACGTGCTCCTCTTTCTGTCCCGGTCCATTTGCAGGTAGAGCTCGGCTCTCCCATTATTTCGGAATCGTCACAATCTGTATTTTCAGACTGCAGGAGATGGAGGAATCCGATGATCTTATGAAGCTCTTGTTCACAGATGTCCAGTATGGGCACGGGGTCAGATAGATACAACAGCAAATCGATTCCTCTACCAAGCGGACACCACGAGATGGATGGGGGGGGGGGGAAGTGTCCCGCCTCTTGTCCCCACATGTGCCGCTGGAGGGGAGGTGCCGGGTCGGGGCTTCCTGGTTCAGGCCATGGCCGCCATCACCCCCCCGGGGGGGGGGGGGGGGGGACGTCTGGGTGACCGCCAATTTTAAAGGGAGGGCCCCCCAAAGTAATTGACCATTCTAATTTTAATCCATTCATGGACTCAATTGGCTCATCATCCCAGCTCTAATTCCAAGCTTTCACAAGCTCCCGAGGTCATTGTTCCATAATGAGGGCGGTGGTGGTGTCTGGGCATTTGAGCCGCAGGCTTTGATGGGCCTTGTCTCTTTATTGTTGGAAATTGCAGAACCTGACACCAATAAAGTTTCCACCCTCCCCCACTCCACCCCCGTGTGTCTCTGACAACTATATGTAGTGTGTATATTTTAACCAAGAGGCAGAGATGCATGCATTATTGACCATTAGGTTATTATAAAACGTGTGATTTGTGTGCTTATAAATGACCATAAATGTGTTTTACGTTGGTGTACGGGCACAATTTCTGTGTGTAATGATCGTAAATTCTTCTGGTATCCCAGTGGAAAGAAAGCGCCATGTAAAAACAGGACTTGATTTATCGCAGAAGTGTCTATATCTAACGTGCATTCGTTTATCCGTGGTGGGTGTCTTTGTTTAATGCTTTACCGCAAGCCGTGAAATTCTGTAAATACAGCACGTGATTTTAAAATATACTTTGTCTACAAACTATTTTTCTGATTTTTTTTAAGTCATCACTCACGCGTTTTGAGTTGCACCTATCGCCCTCGCTCCGCTTGAAATGAGCGCACAGCGCCAGGTATATAATAGGTACTTCGAAATAATCTATATCATCTTTTTGCCTATGATGACCAAGTCGAAGTAAATTAATCATCTGTCCGATCTAGGAATATCTCGAGCGCGGTTGAGCCTGCTTAGTACCTGGAACAGGAAGACTGCCTGGGAATAATTGGGTTTTGTTGCGATGGCCTGGAAGGTTGCAATGGAATAGTCAATCTATCTGGTGCGGAGTTTTGAGCGTTACTACCTCAAATGCACCAGTTTTATTCTGGACACTCCAGTTTCCTCCCACAAGAAGCCAAAACGCTCCTTCATGGATTTGACCAAACATCCAAACGTGGAAGGACGCTCCTGCCAAAAGTCGAAGAGACTCGGGATTTAGTTGAAAAATAAATGGCAATTACTCTACACGTGCAGCCCTTTATCAATGTGCTGATGGATGACGGCCTCCGCATATCATGGGATCTTTTTTTGCCACTATCAAAGAATGAAACATCTGAATAGATTTGACCCCTTGTGGCAATAAAACAGGTGGTGTTAAGATGTTCAAACACCAAATAGAAACCTTTTGCAAGGAATCAAGTCTGCATGTTCTCACCACAAGTGCTTGTGGTGTGAACATGCAGTACATGCAAACAAAAACATGCTCTGATAATGTATGCATTGTCTTTGTAACTGATTGGCCCACACTAGAGACAGCTTTTTTTATGGCCTAGAGCATCTTGACACCTCGTGCTTTAATGCCGGAAAGGGTAACACCGATTCTTAGTTTTCCTTCTTTGATACTGGCAAAAAGGTCCCATGATATAGCTGCTCACCCCGAGCTATGAATGCTCTGATACGTGCATTGGTATTGTGCTGTTGACCTTTTGGCGTTCTCTGGCTTTCACATGCTGCGTGGGCCATTGGGGGTTATCAGACCACACTTCACCACGCTGGACATTGAGGTTTGGAAAAAGTTGAAGGGGCGAGAACTCGCACGTAATAAAGGACATTATTTTGATTTAAAGCTTTCGGGACTGCAGGAATTCATATTCTTGGTTCTTTCGGTAAATTCACGTAGAAGGGAAACAATAAAATAATAAAAATTTTAAACAATAAAATTCTCACGACGTTTCGACTGCAACACAAGCAATCATCATCAGGTGTGAAATCCACA
>CM025642.2:5430446-5453653 GCA_014621495.2 Entosphenus tridentatus | reverse complement strand
GTAGGAGAGTGCGTTGAGGGGAGTAGAGTGAGATGAGAGGGGAGAGGTAGGAGAGTGCGTGGAGGGGAGTCGAGTGAGATGAGAGGGGAGAGGTAGGGGAGTGTGTGGAGGGGAGTCGAGTGAGATGAGAGGGGAGAGGCAGGAGAGTGCGTGGAGGGGAGTAGAGTGAGATGAGAGGGGGGAGGTAGGAGAGTGCGTGGAGGGGAGTAGAGTGGGATGAGAGGGGGGAGGTAGGAGAGTGCGTGGAGGGGAGTAGAGTGAGATGAGAGGGGAGAGGTAGGAGAGTGGGTGGAGGGGAGTAGAGTGAGATGAGAGGGGGGAGGTAGGAGAGTGCATGGAGGGGAGTAGAGTGAGATGAGAGGGGAGAGGCAGGAAGGTGCAAGACCGTGGAGGATTTTGAAGACCGTGAGCCCGATCTTGAAATTGGAAAATATGGATCTAAGGAGTAACTCCCTTCGTGATCAATGAATCAATTCGCTTCTGTGTCTCTGCGGTGCGCGTGGAGTCTACACGGATGTGTGAGAATGTAAAATATGCATTTACATACATGCAATGAATATATAATCCACATTGGAATAATCTGTATCGATGTATATGAGGCACAAATGATCTATTCTCACATGCACGTGTGTGACAGATGCAGTGCATATATCATGAGCCTAAGGGTCAAGTAAGCGTACGAATTACAACATAACACGTGGGTTCAAGGACAAACATCAAGTTGGAAGCATCATATTGACTGGCAAATGTGTGTGTTGTATGTTGAACTTCGTTCGCACCGTACGTAGCCAACCGTGCTGATCGGGTGTGCGGGGGGGGGACAGATAGCAGTGGGATTGGGCAGGGCACGTCACTGGATGAGATTGCTCGTGGTGGAGAGTAGTGAAGGAGTGCAAGCCAAAGGAGAGAAGACGCATACCCCCCAACGTGGCGCGATTAAATCAAATTTGAAGCTTTCGTGACTGCAAGGATTCATATTCTTAGGTTTTTTCGGTAAAGTCACGTAGGTAAAAAATAATAATTAATAAAAGTAAAATAAAAATTCAATAAAAATCACGACGTTTCGGAGGCAATACAAGCTTCCGTTTTCAGGTGGAACCGTCACAGCACGATAGCAGTATTTTACTTTTATTAATTTTTATTTTTGACTTTACCGAAAAAACCTAAGAATATGCGATTAAATCAGTTTACGCTGACGGATCGCTGCACCGCACGACCCTAAGAGATGGCGACGGCTTGGGGAAGCCTCTATCCAGCAGTGGAATGATCATGGCTGATGATGTGAATGTTGGTGAACACTCGGATCCAGCAACAGAATCAACGAACGGTTACATCGCTCTTAGAAAGAGAGAGATAAAAAAAAGTGAGCGTGTTACAAGAAGAAATCCTCGGAAGCCCCTCCCCCCAAAACCCACCAATTCCAATGTAGCTTCCTCGGCTTTCTACCCGGCTCTGAAGGTGACTCCCTCACTCGATGGAGCGGCGTTCTCGTCGAGGAGGGAGCCCACACGCTGCAGATCGAGCGAGGCGGGGAAGGGGGGGGGGGACACAGTAATGGAGCGATGATTGCGCTACCACTGAAAGCTGTCGTGTTGGTTTCAGAAGTGAAATGCGCTTTGAGTGCCCGCCCGCTCACCCGCCTGCCCGTTCGCTCGCTCGGGCAGCGAATCCGAGGGTCCCGGGTACCCTGACGAACACCGCACGACACTTGGGCTGACTGCAGAGCCGCGCCAATCGGCACCGACGTGGCCAGGCGACTGACAAACAGGCGTGCAAACAAATCCGGCAAATGCGTGGACGCATTGAACAATGAACGCGAACAACTGAAATGGGCAGTCCCATCGTGAATCACCTGCTGGATGATGGACTGCCCGCGCCGTTGTCGGTCAGGGCGGTTTGTTTATGCCAGGGCTGAATTTCGCGTGCAACATTTTCCAAAGGCAAACTCAGTAACAATCAAACAAATTATGTCTGTGTAGTCTAGTGGTTCTTCTTCTTAACCTGGGGTGCGAGATGCCCTTTCTGGGGGTGCGAGACGGGGCCACATTTTGTTAGAAGGTAAATCGTCGAAACACAAATTAACCACGGGCACGTAAGTATAGTTTACTTTGTTTCATCAACCCTGTGTAGTTATTCACATTCGAATTATGTTTTACAATTGAGAACAAAAGGGGTGCAAGGCTGCAGTCAAGGTTAAGAACCATTGGTGTAGTCAATTGCTGACTAGGATGATATTCTAGATTTGAAGCTTTCGTGACTGCAAGGATTCATACTCTTAGTTTTTTCGGTAAAGTCACGTAGGTAAAAAAATTAAATTAAAATTAATACAGTAAATCTGGCTGTGACGGTCTCACCTGATGACGGAGACTTGTGTTGCCTCCAAAACGTCGTGATTTTTATTCTTTTATTTTTATTAATTTTAATTTCATTTTTTTTACCTACGTGATTTTACCGAAAAAACTAAGAGTATAGGATGATATTCTGAACTCGCTACACTTTAGAACCCAGTCTAATGACAGGTTGCAGAAGCACACAGATTCGATCCCAACAGCATTTCAGTGGTCGCCGTCTCTACTCTCTGACCCCTGAGCCACCAGGTGGCCACTTTTTAATTTAATTTGTGTTTGTTTATTTTAAACATTATCTGCCCGCGAATAAACAGACCACTCGAATGATTAAACAACTCTCAAATAAACCACTCGTGTGCTATGGACGAGGACCATTGCCTGAAACGTCACCTAGTTTTGTTTTAAGGCGACAACTGTTATTGACGAACGAGTCGAGGTTTGTGTGTTGGTAATTGTGCTCGAGTGATATGCGACGGCCTTTACCTAGGCCACAGGACCCACCGGTGGTCAACACGAGCGGTCTGGATGGAGGTGCCACGGCTAAGGAAGCGTTTCCCCGTCTCAGCTAAAATAATGGAAACAAAGTGGACGTCGGTGTAAATTGCTCCCAACAGCTCGCCCATCAGAGTAAAAAGAGGGATATTATTATTATTATTATTTTACTCGCTGCACTTCGTAATTACGTCTGCCACCCACACCTCGTGGTGCCCACACACCGAATGCAACAACAACAAAACCGAACTGCAGCGTCCATTCGGCGTCACATCCCCGATGAAAATGGCGACTGAAAGCGCCGCTGCCGGCGGTCTAAACTGGCCTCGCAATACCCGTGCATCTTCGTATTCGTATTGCATGGTTCTTTCGGTAAAGTCACGTATATAGAAGAAAAAATTATAACAATAAAAAAATGCAAGTAAAAAATGAAAATAAAGTAAATAACAAAATCATTAAAATATTATTAAAATATATAAATATTGTCCCTACTAAAATAAAAAAAACTATAGTATTTAACCGGTAAGGCCACGCATGGTAACTCGTCAAGGTGTCTTGTAACAAATGTGCGAATTCATAGCGGAAGCCCAATATTCAAGGCGCATTTTTCTAAATGTGGAGGGCAAAACACAGAGAAAAATCCACGGGATAACGGGGGAGAGAACATACAAACTGCAAATATACAGGCACAGTCAGGGTTCGGATTGAACCCATGTCCTCCTGCGTAATAGGCAATGGATATAGTAAAATGATGTCCATAAATGTCCTTTGACACTTCTATGAGCAACTCATCCTGCAAGCGCCCAATCTCATCAGCTCTTGGGAAGTTCAAGCAAAGTGAACGCCGAACTGTGGTCGAGTGCCATGCACACAGTAGGTGATTGTAGGCTGCTGCTGCTGCTGGGCTGAGTGGTTCGCAAAATAATCCGTTGTAATGTACTTCTACGCTCCCAGGTCTATGCCCCGCACCTTTCGCCAACCCGCACTGACCAGAGCAGCGTGGTGAAGTAACCCCCACGACCCGCACGGCGTTGGGAGGAGGGGGGCTTTTTCATCCAGCAGTGGATCGACTAAACGAGCTGGGCATATCATGCCGAGCGCGTGCGTGTGTCCATGTGTGCGTGCGTGCGTGTGTGCATGTGTGCGTGCGTGCATGTGTGCTTGCGTGTGTGCGTGCGTGCGTGTGTGCGTGCATGTGTGCGTGCGTGCGTGTGTGCGTGTGTGTGTGCATGTGTGCTTGCGTGTGTGCGTGCGTGCGTGCATGTGTGCGTGCATGCGTGTGTGTGTGTGTGCGTGTGTGCGCGGGCATTCATTGGTCATTGGCGATGAAACCATGAAGTCACTGCAAGTAAGAACGTCGATTAAATCACAGGCAGCTGCAGCCTGGCTATGAACCCAGGTTTTGTTGTTGTTTTGTTTTAGCGTTGGCGACTCGCCGCTCTGAGCCTCCCGGCCACCCCTATGAACGAGGACGGAGCGTGCTTTCGGTGTGCGCTCGTACATGTGACGTGTGCCATTCCAAAACTGTCCATTCCAAAATAAAAACATCGCCAAAGAAAGAATGGTTGTTCTGGGATTTTGCTAATGAATGTAATTAGCGGGCTTGGGTTCGTCAAAGGTTAACCAGGAGTTTATACCTCCACTGTGCATACATTCACGCAGCCTGCATCGCTTCTAAGTCTCAGCCGTTCATAAAATATGAAATTCCTCGTACAGCTAATTAACTATTTATAAACATTAATGAGCATTGTTGTTCTGTGCGATGTGTTGAGATGTTTTAATAGGCGATGGGTTTGCCTGTTTGGAAGCGCTGGGTTTAGATAGTAAGATGATAATGGAATTAAAATATCCACCGTGTGTGTGTACAATCGTGCAGTTGTCCTTGCACTAACCACAGCGCCACCCCAACTAAAAATATACCGCATCATATAAACAAATGACGTGCACGCGCGCACACACGCACACGCTCGCGCACCAGCCATTACCGCTCACCTGAATCTATCTCGACCCACACTCGTTAGGCTGACAAGCCAAGGTCAAAATTTCCGCATTTCCATAATCGCACGGGTGAAGATGCATGACAAACGGCCCTCGCCATTGTTGCAAGTGGCTCAACCTGCCGGGCGAGATAGGCCTCGCGTAACACATACACACACAGTCACACACAAAGATAAAGATCCCCCGTATAGCCTTAACAGACTGTAGGGGCTAGTGCTGTTAGCGAGCACCTATGAAGGCCGGCACGGCACACGAGGGGGTTGGTGGCCAACACCACGCCCGGCTGCCTTTGTCTCCCCAGTGGCGATGTTTACACATCGCACCAGGTACTCATTTGAGGCTGAGTCGACCTAGGGGAGGCCCAGGACCGGTTCAGATAATCGTCACTGGTGTTGACCGGGAGCGGGAATCGAACCTGGGACGCCAGGTTCATAGCGTAGCGCGCTAACCGCTACACTACCGCTCCCCACACACAGCCACACACATACAGCCACACAGGCACACAGCCACACACACACAGCCACACACACACAGCCACACACACACAGCCACACACACACAGCCAGACACCCACAGCCACACACACCCACAGCCACACACACACACAGCCACACACACACACAGCCACACACACACAGCCACACACAAACAGCCACACAGACACAGCCACACACACACACAGCCACACACACATACAGCCACACAGACACACAGCCACACACACAGCCAGACACCCACAGCCAGACACCCACAGCCACACACACACACAGCCACACACACACAGCCACACACACACACAGCCACACACACACACAGCCACACACACACACAGCCACACACACACAGCCACCAACGCGCGCCACCCGCTTTGTTGATGTCCGTCCCTCTCTTAGCGGGCACGGTGTGATCAACGTGGCGCGTACCCCGCCTCCCCCCCCTCCCCCTTGCGTTATGGGCACGATATATTTTTAAATATATTATATTTTTTTCGCGCGCGCGAGCGATAAGCACAATGTTCGCGAATTCACAAACACAGCGGCGACGATAAACGCTTGGCGAGCTGGCGTACGAAACGGGCGACAGATATTCGTCCTAAATTTGTAGTATATGAGACAAGAGTCAGATAAAAAAAAACAGATGATTACGAGAGGGTGATTGTTTCTGGACAAAGGGATAAACAAAAACTACGGAGAACTCTCTGCGGCACCGGCTCTCTGGCGTGTTCTCCGATTGTAGCGCGTGAAAGGCAAACGCCAGACGCCGTGTCGAATAAGTCCAATCCAAGATCACTTTTGAACGATATTGGGAAACAGTTGCACAGTTTGCTCTCAGTAGACGGCGTTTCACTTTTCATTCTCATCAGTTTGTTCGTTACGATGGACCAAGGGCAACGGGACATCGAACTCTAAAGCCCTAAACAAATGTGTGCCGGTGGGAACAAGCGTCAATTAATCGAGGGTACAACCAAGCCATCAACAACGTCTCTTGTTTGTTGTTTACTAAGAACGGGCGTCTCGCATGCACATGCATTGCCGCTCTTGAAATATTGAGTTGCTATTTTGTTTTACCGAATAATGATAAAACAATAAAATGAAGCATCGCCTCCCGGCATCGCCGCTCTTGCCCGCAAACGCCGAACGAACATCCTTGCCATGGTACGCGAGAGGTTAATGGGCAATATACATTGCTCGCTGTATGCTTGAAACGTGCGTTTGGATAAGGGTCTCGGCAACCTGCGGCTCTGTAAGGACTTGCTTCCCGACGTCATCTTTTGAAGGACCCGCACCGTTTCGTGTATTCGCCACGTGACATTGCGGCTCTTGAAATATTGAGGGTTTTTTTGTTTTTGTTTTACCGAATTCGTAACAAAAATGGCTCTTCTTGTTATTTTAGTGGCTGACCCCCTGGGTTCAAACGATGTATTCCACCTGCGCGCGTTCCCTGATCCAGGCGCTTCTCTTTCTCTCTCTCGGCATAATTCCACGCGTGCACTTTCGAGGAAGAAGAAACCCGCCTGCTTGTTCTATTCTCGTCTTGCTTATGCTGCTAATAAGTTCGGGGGCTAAATGCCACCGTCGAAGGCTGCTGGTCCACGAGAGGGCTTCAGGAGAAAGTTGGTGTAAGTTTTGCTACTCGTCCTCCTCCTGGGTTGCATCACCACAGTCGAGCTACCGTGCGTGGCTCGTGTTTAATTTGACATTCATGAAGGAGATGTGCGCATCGGCCTGTTGGTGTTCTCATGCGGTTACGCCGGTGGTTTTAGGGGAATGTGAAAGCGCAGGAGGTGTGCGATGTTTGGGTCTCGAAGACAAATATTTTATTTCCATGGCGGGCGCGTGAGGGTGTGCATTTTCGGTGAATATTATTATATATTATTAATATTATTTATATTAATCATTATTAATATGATCAACATTAATTAAATATTTAATATTTCCCGGGGGAACAAAAACTCTATTCGGTGAGAACCATTATTCAACGCATGGCCCCCGATATATACACGGCTTCATCATGTTTTATGATGGTGGAAATGCAACACTGTGGCACAGTAATAAGCCCTGTGGATAATTTGGAACTTAAATCCATAATGTCAATCCGTGGCATTACTACCACTTACGTAGGTATCGGGTTAAGGTGCTCGTTCACTCCACTTCTGCTAGGAGGGCCTCCACGAGAGGGAGCCCCTCTAGGGGGTATTTGGCCTACTCTTCCACGTTGACCAGGCGTCTTGGAAGAGGCACCGGTTGTGTACCGAAATCTAAAAGTGTCGCCCGTTTCAACTTTAAATGTAACTTTCACAATTCGACAGGACCTACATAAAAAATAAACTAGAAGCGAAATTATCAAAGCAAGCGGAGTAGCCTGGCATGGAGGTGCGTGTAAGACAGTCGATTTCTTCTTCTGTATCGTGTCTCCTGTCCAACCTGAACGGTAGTCGTTTTCGCAATATTCTGCACTGCTTCTGGCGTTGGCACTGCCAAATCTTGAGCGAGTGCCACTGCGCTGCTGCTGCAGGGCATCTCAGGAGGTGATCCATGTGGGTTGTTTCTCCTGACAAGCGCATTGTTGGGTTGTTGTGTAGAAGCCGCAGCCCCCCCGCCTCCTCCCATGATTTCAGGAGAGAGTTGCATCTGCCGAAACTCACTTTCTCCAGTCTGTTTAGACTCCGCCATGTGAGGCATTTGGAATAGGAGCCAGACGCGAGCTCCTCACTCGGGATGATTCCTCGCCAGCTCCATTCCGCAGTCTTGTCGCTTGATTTTTTTTCTACATTATTTTTGCCAGAGAGAAGTCTTGGCAGATCCATCATCCCACTTGCGAGCCGCCCGTTACCTTGGTCGGTTTAATTGTCCAACCACATTAAGTTGTTTCGACAGATCTCGTGGTTCAGGGTAAAGTGTGGGTACTCTCATCTCTTCCAAGACTCTTGGCCAACGTGGAAGAGTAGGACAAATCCCCCCCCCCCCCCCAGAGCGGGTTTCAAAGAGCCAACTTTAACGGAGGCCTTTCCACCAGCAGTGCCGTGAGAAAATTGCTGCAGGGCTGCACCTGTACAATTCATCACCAGCCCCAGCGATGTGGAGTCATTAATTGACTCCTCAAAATTAATTAAATTAATATCGTTGGTTTATCATCTGGTTTACGGTGTTTCTTTGTTTTTTTTTCTAGTTTTGTACAATTTTGGCCACACCACTGGCACTTAATATAACATGTGCTAATAATTGTCTTAAAATTGCAAATATAATTAATTCACGCACACACACACACACGATTCGACGCATGTCACCATCAGCAGAACGAATGACGTAATATCCAGCAATCGATGCATCACTTCATGCTTGCTTATCAGCAGCTCCAGGAATCAGATTTGGGCTCACCGTTGGGGGAGAACAGAGAACTGTGAAGAGTCCAACCGTGCGTTCTGCACCAGTGGATTCATAATTAACGGGGCACAAGGCATGCAATTGATCCCTCCGACACGGTCTTTGTTTTTTGTTTGAGGTAGGGGGCAAATTAGTTGTAAGGTAATTAGGCAGGCTGGGGGATTCACCGTTCCAATGCTGCACTCCATTTGTACAGACTGTACGATAAGTGTGTCTTGAAGTGGAGCTTTCAATAAACGTGGGTATGAGCACAAATTAATTTGAAACTTGAAAAAGAAAAGTTTTTTTTTATTATTTGCCCGGTTTTGAAATCAGTGGAAAATGAGTCCAATTTGTCACGGCTCAAGTTCTAAAGCCCTCCAATCAGCGACAATATAAATCCGTGTCATCGTTGCCTTGCGATCACTACGAGGAAGGAGCATAAGCCATCATCACTCGAACTCCTGTCAACCTTGCAACATTTGATATCTCAAAAACCTGATGAGATAGACAAAAACTGATGCCAGATTTGGAATCAGCACCCCAAAATTACCTTAAACTCGTTGGAATACCTTATGCCAGAAAAAGTGTGCTGACCAGTGTTATCAGAGTATTGTTTTTTGCATTTGACTGCAAGCATTGTGGTTAATGTTAACAAGATTCCTTGCAAAAAGGTGTCAGTTTTGTTGCCAGAAAAAAGGGCGAAAACCCTATTAGTATATTTTGGTACTGGCAAAGGAGGCCTAATGATCTCTGGAGGAGCTCAACAGATTTGGCGAACCAACCCACGGTCCCTGTTGTACTGCGGAGAACATAATCCCAGCCATAGGAATGCGAAATTTCCACCACAACGGAGATGAGCATCGTGTACTTACGTCCGTTAAAACCAAGTGAATCATTGCAGCTCAAGCGTGGTTAGCGCCTCCGACCACCACGTGGCCCCCACTTGAGCCCTCTTGGTGTGGAGAAACACGGCTCGGCGTGCGTGGCTGCCAAACGGTTAAATACCACGATCAGCCCCCGTGAAACAACCTCGTAACAAAAAAGAAATCCTCTTCCCCTCCTGCTGAGGCAGCCTCCCTTGGTATTTTGGAACCGTCCCCCCCCCCCTCCTGTCGCTAATACATTGTCACATTGCAATTAAGAAGGGCAACTGATAATACTAGCACTGTCAAGAATATGCCATTATATCTCTCGCCTTCCTCTATAATTAAAAAAAGAGTCATTAGGTTTTTTTTCTTCCAAAATTGTCTTTTTTTGTACTTGTCACCGTAAATGGGATGGAGGATCACGTGGTGGATTTCTGACCTGGCGCCACTGTCGAGACGGCAGATTGCGAACCGGGATGAGAGATTTCGATTAAAAGCGGTTGGCGGATCTTGCCAGGGACGCGCGCCGTCGTTCCGCTCTCTCCTCTCTCGCCCATGCCTTGTCTCGTCGCCCCCTCCCGTCCTTCCTCTCCCCCACCGCCCCCCTCCCGTGCCACATCTGCCACAAATAACAGGGCCTCATAGACACGATTGACCTATACCTCCGAGCCTTTATGTGGGCCCGAAAGACGTGTTCATTTAATCGGCACGCAGTGGACATGGGGCACCTCCGTAGCTTTCGAGGGTGCAATGGCAGTGCCCACTATCACCTGGGCACATGAACCGCAAGGACCAAGGCAGAGAGCGGTGGGACTTGGAAATGGGGGTCCCCATTCCCTGCACCGGGGATGGTGTTGACAGCGTAATGGTTAGCGCACTGCACTTGCAGCGCAGAGGTCGCCAGTTCGAATCGATCGTCCGGCGCAGCGAAAAACGACGACGCTCCTGTCCACCCAGATGTATAAATGGGTGACACCACAATTGGTCGATCAGCAGATCACACACGGTGGAGAAAAGTGCGGATTATTCACCCCCTCTTCCAAGACGTCTGTCTAAGAGTGGAAGAGGAGGCCAAATTACCCCTCCAGAGCGGATTCTCTCCAGAGCACCCCCTTCTGCCAGCAGTGGTACGAGCAACACATTGCAAGGGCTGCACCTTCACCGGGGCCTATGCCAACCACGATACGCCACTGAAGGGACACGCGGTGTAACAATTCGCCAGCAAATGCACAAACGTTGCCATTGCCTGACCGCGGATGCCACATCAGCAGCAGCAGCAGCACCGTGGCCTCTTTTACACGCACGACTGGGACAACGGGTTGGTGTCGTTGACAAACGTCCCTCATTGTCCTCGTCGGCGATGGGCGCCAGTGTCGCTATCACCAACAATGGGGGTGCTAACCCGCCAACCCTAGTGCATTTCGGTCGTTTCCCCAACGCGTAAATTTGGCCCAATATGTCCATGCCACCTTTGTCTCTCCGTCGCAGCGGGCATTCACGGCAGCTTTTATTCAACGCAAAACGTTTGTCAGCGCTTTTTCATGTTCGGGGTTACATTTTTTATCTTTATTTTTACTGCGGTGCAGGCGAGCGAGCGAGCGAGCGATAGAGCGAGAGAACGAGCGGGGCAGCGGTGCGAGTCGCGTGGCCCGTTCCGGCGCAGACTCCACCACCGCCGCCGCCGCCGCAACCGCCACCACCACCACCTTGTGACGAGCGCGCTAATTTGGTCGGAGGGCAAATGAGGCGTGCGGCTCCTGGCATCGCCGCTCTTCCCCGCTAACGCCGAGCATCTTGCCGCGGTACGCGGGAGGTCAATGGGCAACAGACGTTGCCTGCTGCACGTTTGAAGTTCGCGTGATCTGTCCCCCGCGTGGTGGCCGTGTGGATTTTATCCTCCGGGTCCTCTGATTTTGCCCTCCACATTTAGAAACGTGCGTCGAGATCAGGGCAACCCGCGGCTCTGGAGCCGCATGCGGCTCTTTAAGGACTGCTTCGTGACCGTTATTTATTGATGACCCACTCTCTCGTAGTCACGTGCATTGCGGCTCTTGGATATTGACGGGGGTTTTCTTTCACTGAATTTGAAAATAATGTCTCTTCTTGTTATTTTGGTTGCCCACTCCTGGTTTATATGATTTGACTGCTCTACATTCGCAGATATTATATAAGTCACTTTTGTGAGCTGGCATGTGTGGCCAGGTGGCATCTGAAAAATAACTAATAATCTCAGTGGGCTTTAACTGGTAAATGAAACAGTTTAGTTTAAAACTGAATACGCCAGCAGCACCGACACTTTTGTAAAAAAACAATTTACACGCCCGAGAGAACATCCTCTGAGGAGATGGAGCGATGAAATCGGATCACGTTGCAGGTGGATATCAGCTATTACGAAGGCAAGTGAGCAAGATTTTTTGTTCATACGTATATGTTTGGTGTTCTCACCCGTTGTATTCCCAGTGCGATATTGGCGTCTTGCGCAAAAGAATCCACGAGGAAATCTCGCACAGAGCAGGACAACCGTTTGTGTTTGGCTGCGCCGGATTTTTTTTCTTTCTCACAAATTAATCAGAAAAATCCTTCGAGTGACCTTATTATTTTCACGTAAACGGGCGCACACGTTTCCACACACAATCTCCGACGAGTTCATTCGAAACGTCAGTTCTCAACGCTGGGATTTAGCAAAGTTTAAGTGAATACCAATTTGAAATACGAAGTGTTTTTTGTGTTTGTGCAGTCATTGGTGACCGGCTTGAGACCATCAGCCCGCTCGCTACACGGGGCGGATTTCCAGATTCAAACCCAGCCGAGCAGCGCTCTGCTGCCCAACTCATTCGGCCACTTCATTCTTTTTAATAAAAAAAACACAAACAAACCTCCACACTCAAACTTGATTTGAAGCTTTCGTGACTGCAGGAATTACTATTTGGTTCTTTGGGTAAAGTCACGTAAAAATAAAAAATAAATAAAATAATAGAGTACGACGTTTCGATTGCAATACGAGCAACCGTTACCAGGTCGAACTAAATTTGAGAGAGAGACAAAACACAGACACAGAGACACACAGACAGACACACAAGCAGAGAGAGACAACACAGAGACACACAGAGAGAGACACACGACATAGACACACAAACACACTCGTTAACAACCCTGCCTTAAAAGAAAATGTATATATATAAAAAATCGGTGATATTTCTGGAAATAGCCCTTATTCGTAGTTCAATTCCTTATGAAGAAGAGCCAATGGCGATTATCCCTTCTTGTTGACGAGTGCGTTGAGTGTTTTTGTTCAATGTGTTTGTGGCACCATCGCCAACGCAGCATCACCAAATAAGTGTTTGTCTAACATATAAATTATACTGCCACGCAATAGCATCTTCTTACGATAACGTTTGTTGAGGATGCCCTGGGACTAGGTGCTGCCCCTCGGCTGCCCCTGGCTGCGCTGGCTTCCCTTGCTGCCACGGGGCTGCCCATGGTCGCTGGTCGATGTTGTTGGTGCCAGGCCCCGGGTTTTTCACCCTGTGCCGTGCCGTGATGCCAGCTCTCTCCTCACTCGCGTTTCTCCGTTCTCTCCACATCCAACTACCGTGATGTGGATTAATTTTTCATTTGACAAAAGCATGATGGGATGCGACTGACTTGAGGTGCTACATGAATCGAAATCGTTGTTGTTGCTGCTGCTGCAATTTTTTTCCTTAAAGCCAACACACGTCCCATGCATTTTCCATGAGAGTGCCGAGTGAATTATTCAAAGAATTACAGTCACAACATACGCAGAACTCACTTCAAACCCACAAAACGACTGCATTCCCTGTCAAAGACAACAACACATGTCAACAACAAAAATGTCAAAAGTGCGCAAACATGTGAGATGGTTCTTCTGGGTAAACAAAGTGGCGCTGCTGCTGTTGCTGCTGCGTTGGCAGTGGTAAACAAGCCCAAACAACAACAACAACAACAACTTCGACACGATCATCAACAACACTTCGTGGCCTTCAAAGGAAGGCACGTACAATAGGTGGCATTTCAGTTAATGGCCCATCTTCTTCATAGCGCATAGTTGATGTGCTACATTTGGTAATGGATTGGAGGGGGAGGGGGGGCAATCTACTACGAAGCGCCACAAACTATTCAACCAGAGCAAAGCATCTCCTCCAGCAAGATAGCTAACAGCGTCAAGGTTTTTTGGGTAAAGATCGCGTAAATATAAATGTATCTTGACTTAAAGCTTCCGGTATACATGGCGAGAGCAGTAGATCTGTGCTTGTGTGTGTGGGTAGGGGGGGGCCACCGTAGCAATGCTATCACGCGAACCAGTGTAGATTTACATCATGGGACCTCCTTTGCCAGTACCAAAATATGAGAATAGATTTTCCCCTTTTTTATGGCAACAAAACAGGTGTTACGATGTTAAAACACCAAACTGAAATGTTTCACAAGGAATCGTGTCTGCATTAACCACGATACTTGTGGTCAGAATGCAAACAAAAAACATCCTCTGATAATATATGCAGTCCACTCCCAGAACCGGCAGCCCCGAGTCCCCCGCTCTCGCCTCCTTTTATCTCCCCGGCGCGGCCTGGCTCCGCCCTGACCGCGCCTCCCTTCTCGAACCCGCCAGCAGGTTCCAGGGGCCTCCAGATGGAGTCCTCCGTGACCCTTGCCCTAGTTCCTCCGCTCTGCCAACACACCGTGCACACCCTCACCGGCGTGTGTGCTGTCTGTCCACCACAGTTGCCGCTGCTGTCCACCAGCCGGCGCTATTACACTGCACATTACTATACACTACGCTATACACTGCACTATACACTACACTATACACGACAGGTGTACTATCGCACGTCGTTGTTTGGGAGGGGAACCGGTGAGCCGTGCCGTGCTTAACACGCACAACTCGATGGCCTGAGTTCGACTCCCGGTCAAGCGGCAAGCGGTATCCGAACCTTCCTTGCGTGACCTGCTGGACAGACTCAAGCCGAGCGCCTGATGCCAGGGTGTCCCATTTAAAAAATCCCCTCTTTTGTGCGTGGCGACCCACCGAGGAATTACGTGCCAACCAAGAAACCAATCGGCGTCTCTCCTCGATTTCATCGTCCCCCCCCCTCGCATCCTTTGTCTACTTCATTAACTTTCGATGTAAAGCTTTCGTGACTGCAGGGATTCATCTTATTGGTTCTTTCCGTAAAGTCACGTAGAAGGGAAATTTAAAAAATAATAAGTAATAAAATAATAACAATAAAACATATTACAAATTAAATATACGCGACTTTACCGAAAGAACCAATAATATAGTAGTCGGTTTTTGCCCTTTAAACTGGAATAAAACTGACACCTTTATACAAGGCATCATGTTTACAATAACTGCAACACAAGCAGTCAAAATGCAAACAAAAAGAAACAACTCTGATAATGGTCAGTTTTGTGCCAGTTTAAAGGGTAAAAACCTACTACTATATTTTGCCACTGGTAAAGGAGGTCTCATAAACCAAGAAGATACTTCATTAACGTTTAATTTTTTATTTTAAACGCCTTCCAACTAAAGGTTGAACGCGTTTACCTCCATTAGCAGCAACATCTGTCCGTCTGCAACTGAAGGAGGGCGCGGTAACTCTCGGCGAATGATCGTTTCGCTGTGAGCGAGGCCTCCGCTTGAACGCGCGCGTTTGCTTATCCTGGGAGGAGGCATTTGGCGATGAGTGCCCCACTCATCGCCGAATGCCAAGCGGTCGACCCCTGAATTTGGAAGGCTCGCGCCAAAAGGGCTGAGCGCAAATGCGCAGGTCGCGTTTGCTCTCTTCTCATTCTTCTTTGTTTTGCGTTGCCCCGACTTCCGAAACCCCCGTCGACTTCCGTGCCGCCGCGAATTAAATACCCCCCGAAAAGAAACGCGTGATGGAAAGTGGCACAGAATTCAGACTTTTTTAAAATCCACCCCCTGCCCCCTGCCTCCCATCTTATTTTGTCGCTAATGCGATCCCTTTCTCCCTTCTGTCTCCTAGTTTTTGGCCTTGTTCCTCCTTTCTCATGTTGCCCGTCTTCCCACCCTGCCTGTCTTTACTCTCATACATTAAACATCCTCCGCTCTCGCATGCCTGCCGGGTCCTCTCTACATCACACGCGCCCTTCTTTTATGCACCTCTCTTGTTTTATCTCCTCTCCACTCTCTTTTTCTTTCCGCAGACAGTTTTTTTTTAATCCATTGCTTTCATCACTTTCATCTCAGCGTGATTTTATCCCATTTTTCTGTATCCACTTCCTTCTCATTTGTGTGTGTCTGTGTACCCCATGTGTGTGTGTTTACCCATGTGTGTGTACCTAGGTCAACTCGGCCTCAAACGAGTACCTGGTGCCACTGGGGAGACAAAAAATGTGGCCAGGCGTGGTGCTGGCCACCCACTCCCTCGTGTTCCGTGTTGGCCTTCATAGGTGCTTGCTAACAGCACTTGCCCCAACATTCTGATAAGCCTAAAGGGGTATCTTTGTCTTTGTATCTGTGTACCCGCTGCAGTCGCTGGTATCACCACTTACCACACGCGACAACCACTGTTGACTTGCCCACGAAACGGTACTCACTTTATCGACCCCAGAGAGACAAACAGCCCAGAGAGATGACGAGCAAACCCCGAGCCAGGATTTGTAACGGACAACCTTCACATTGCGAGCCGCTCGCTTTGCGGCCCTGTCACCTGCTCGGATGCATGTGTCCGTGGTGGCAGAATTATCTCAGGAACAAAGTTGAGTGTGCGCGTGTGCGCGTGCGCGCGTGCGCGCGCGTGTGCGTGCGTGGCGGTCAGTGATCACGCGGGGACACAGCTGCGTGGACTCGCTCCACCACTCTGCCACCCCCCCCAACTCCCCGCTCGTTCCCTTCCCTCCCCTCTCTCCCTCCCTTTCTCTCTCCCACCTTCCCCTCGTGCCCCTATCGCAGGAAAACTGATACGCGGCAGCGCTGCTAATTACACGGACTGCTAATTACCCAGCCTACTTATTAGCTAGGATAATAATTGCTTTCTTTGGCACGCGATTGGGCTGATAATTAAGGGGGGGGGGGGGGGGCACTACTCACCTGTCGTTTCAGACGATACGGGGTGATCGCGAAAAACCCTCACCAGCTTGTAAGGGGAATGCGCCATCGTGGCCAATGAGGTTAGGAATCTGCAATGCACCTCAACAATTTAGAGGCGTTTTCTTGGTTCGTTCGGTAAAATCACGTAGAATGGAAACAATATTTTAAATATTTTTTTTATTTTTTGTATTTTATTGTTTCCCTTCTACGTGACTTTACCGAAAGAACCAAGAATATGAATCTCTGCAGTCATGAAAGCTTTAAATCAAAAGACAGAGGTGGTCAATTCGATTTCCCGTTGCGGCAGTTGAACCAATTCTCACCCCTCCCCCCCACGCCTCTGTCTACCCAGCAGTATTGATGGATACACCACAGTCGATTGATAACAGTGTGGTTACTGCCCGCTGGCCAGACACCCAGGCTGGAAGAGCAGGCCAAATACCCTTTAGAAAGCTCCTTCTAAACAGAGGCTCTTCAGCGAGCAGGTGACGTGAACCAGACATTTGAAGGACCGCACCTTTAAATTTGAACCTATTTGTTGGTAGAAACGCCCAGCATCATTTCGCCCTCATGCAGCCAGCTATGGTACATGTTGTTTATGTCGTTTATTGTGAAAATTCGGTCACAGTTCCTATGATCGCTGTTACATTGCTTTTATAGCTTTATTTTGGTGATTTCGAAAACGTTGTTTGGTTTGCCGATGTTTGTTTGTTGCAGTACGGAGTTAGACTGATGGCCTTAATCTTGTGGCCTTAATCTTGTGGTTGTTGTTGTTGTTTGACTTGCATCCCACTGGGATTTTTGCACACAGCGTTGGTGTACGGTGCTTTATCTGCAATATTTGCTGTCTTTTCTTGGATTTTCTGTTTGCACATAGTCACATAGTCACTTTAAGATGTTTTCTTGTTCATTTTTTTGTTTTTTGTTTGTTGCCGTTGCACCCGATTCAAGAGCCGAATGGCTCACAGGGCCGTACCAAATAAATGAAACTGAAAACTGAAACTGAAGAGTCGCCGAGGGGTTGTGTGTCGGGTGATTGTTGGCCGGTTTAATTATCCAAGCGTGCGATATGCGACTCGGCGCAGGGCTGTTACGCGCGTGTGCCCTTGTGTTTCCCTCTTTAGCGGCTAGATCGCGACTTCCACTCAATCGGGCGGGAGACGGCCCACCCGCGACAACGAGCAGTCAGGAACCGCGAGTTAATCACCCCAGTTCGATATTGTTTGAATCAATTTAGCAACAAACAAAAAAAGGCCGGGAAAATAACGATAATTTTCATCGCCCCTCATTAAAAGTCGACACAATTGGTCATTTGAAATACGTGTTTTTTTTGTTGCATTTCCTTATGTACCTTGAACTTCTTTCGCACCGTTCGTAGCCAAACGTGCCAATCGGCGGTGCACGGGGGGAGGGGGGGGGCGGAAAACAGCAATACCCCGATATAAGTCGTCCCCTTTTAACGTCGCTTTAATTCGTAACACCGCAACCCGATTCGTGTCGCCTGAACCCCCACACTGACGTCGCTGACAGCATCGTCATCCGTCCTTTCTCGCTATCCGTCGCCTCTCAGCCTTCTGCACCATCACCCTACCCTGTAAATCGAAATCGATTTTACGTCGTTTCGATATTCGTCGTTGTGGCACCTTTCAGGAACGCATCCCCCCCTCCCCCGACGTAAACCGGGGTATTGGTGGGGACATATATATAAACATTATATTACCATTTAAAGCTTTCGTGACTGCAGGGATTCATCTTCTTGGTTCTTTCGGTAATGTCACGTAGAATGGAAATAATAAAATAAAACATAATAAAATAATTCTCACGACGTTTCGGCCACAACGCAAGCAGTCGTCCTCAGGTGAAGACCAGGTCTGTCGGGCAGACAGACGCTGCTTGCGTTGTGGCCGAAACGTCGTAAGAATTATTTTATTATGTTTTATTTTATTATTTTATTATTTCCATTATACGTGACTTTACCAAAAGAACCAAGAAGATTATATTACCAGGTAAGACCCACTGAGCTATATAGCTCTGATTTCAGAAGCGACATGGCTATCACAAATGATAGCTCAACGAAGCGGGCTTATCGTGTGGAAATGTATAGCAGCAGCCCAATTTTCTAAACACGTGATGTTCATTCTAAATGTGGAGAGGAAAACCGAAGGACCCCAAGAAAAATCCACGCGACCACGGGGAGAGAGACACGCAAACTCCAAGTATACAGCAGGCGTCAGGGTCGGGATTGAATCCACGACCTCCTGTATACCAGGCGAGGGAGTTAACATCTCGCCACTGCGGCGTCCCCTAATGGTTTAAATATATATTTTAAATATACAATATATATTTTATATATAATATACATTTTTCAACCATTAACGTGGCGTATCATTTTCTGGCTCAATGGCTAAATTACCGGCGATGCAGGGTGGGTACCCTGGCATTTCTCAGCAATGCATGGCAGCGCATGCCAGGAATTTACTACCCGGCACTCAACGGCGCGCCTCCAGCTTCCAGTTCCATAGGTCACGGAGTGGGAGTGGGAGGGAGGGGGCTCGAGATTGAACACCCTCGTTTTTCCCCCCTTCTTTTTGCTTCTTACAATTTCGTATTAAATCACCGGCAGGGTTTGTCATCGTTGGCAGGCTTTAGCGCATCAGTTAATAAAAAAAAATGCGTGTACGTATTTCAAGTTGTCACCGACAGAACCCCACAGATAGTCATTGTCTTTGTCACTCCCACTCTGGCGTGCGTGGACGAGAGAGTTTTGCATGAAATGATCCTGATCGTAAAGACATTACGAGATGGCTTACACCGTAGCCATGGAGTCAACATTGGGGGGGGACCAAATCTTTCAGGGGGTCTGGGGGTCCCCCCCCAGAAAAAAAATCGAAATTTGAAAACTTATTTCCTGCCATTTCCTGCCTAAAATATAAAAAAATTCACTAACACATAGGATGGACTTTTTATTTATTTTTTACAATGATGTCTAATAGTGTATTGTATTACATTTTTCTTTTTTACCTTTTCTTCGGGATTAATAAAGTACAACCATAACCACAATCATATAAGCAGAAATCTATTTTATAGCAATATATTGAGGGAGGGGGGGGACATTTTGAGCATATTTGAATATTGGTAGGAAGATGTGTCCCCCCCAATATATATTATAATTACGGCTTTGGCTCACACCCTATATTAACATACACCACACACCTCGCTATGAATTCAAGTTTCGACGGGCTACTCAGTAAAGTGTCCCAGATTTATTTTTGCTTATTGGGTTCACTTTAATCGGCACCGTCATTGGTTTCCCTGCAGCACAAAGACTCGGTCGTCCCTACAAGGCACGTGGTGAACCTAGCAGACGTCCGTGTGTGAGCTCGGCATTTGAAGGCCTTAGAAGACCAGAATCGGTGATTTCGCTGACAATGTGTTCATCAGGGGAGGTCGTTCCAGGGAACGCCATCGTCTCGTCTCCCCGCTCATGCCCCCATCACCCCCCTCCCCGCCTTCTTCTGCTCCCTTTCCTTCCCCCTCTTGTTCGGCTCTTTTATTTTGTTAACTTTTGTTTTCATATCCGCATTAATTTTTTTATTGCTTAAAGAAAGACAATTGCGCCATGAGAACGATTAAGGGCGCTATATATTTTTATTATCATTAATATTATTATTAATATTAAGAGGACGGCTGCTTGCGTTGTGGCCGAAACGTCGTGAGAATTATTTTATTATGTTTAATTTTTATTATTTTATTATTTCCCTTCTACGTGACTTTACCGAAAGAACCAAGAAGATGAATCCCTGCAGTCACGAACGCTTTAAATCGAATGATAAAAATTTAATGTTTAATTTTTTTATTTTTTTATTTCCCTTCTACGTGACTTTACCGAAAGAACCAAGAAGATGAATCCCTGCAGCCACGAAAGCTTTAAATCGAAAAATAAAAATGTTATGTTTTATTTTTTATTTTTGTATTTCCCTTCTACGTGATATTACCGAAAGAACCAAGAAGATGAATCCCTGCAGTCACGAAAGCTTTAAATCGAAAATTTTTATTTTTATATCCGGACAGCAGAGTAAGGAAGTGAACTTCTGTCCAGGGAGCACGTCCTGGGGGGGCGGGGGGGGTCAAGGGCTTAGCAGGGGTTGTGCATAATCTAGTGACACGGGCGTCTTTCACATCGGGGGTGGTAAGTACGGCCTGAAGGTCTGTGGGGCAGTGGTTGTACTGTGCACGTCCCTCTGACGTCCCTCTACACCAATCGCAAGGCACTCTTCACGTGGCCCCATACCGCGTCGATCGTCGGCTCGAGGTGTCAGCTCGAGTGCACGGTGCTCTGCCGGTTATTTCACCGCGGCGTCATGAGAGACGGTGGTGGCTTTCGTCCGGCAGTGCACTGGCCGTAAAACTCAACGTGTCAAAATGCTCTACATAGCAAAACAACAGTGCCGATGCAGTCAATTGAAAGAGTAAACATTGTTGTTGTTGTTGTTTTTGTTGTTGTCAGCAATCAAACACGCTCCTCTCCCCTCAATGTTCCGTGCCCTCTCTCAAGCACGCCGGCGATCGTGGACTTCCATCTCTGCTCTCTCCATCATATTTACTTGGGAACTTTCCATTGGATTCCCCCAGTTGCATCCAATTATTTAAATTGCGCGTGCGCTTAATTCACCGCCATCCCCAGCTTCATGTACCTATGATTTTCCCCAGGCAGAACATTATATTAACGCTCTTGTCTTCACATTACATGTCCAATCAATCTAACTTTCCTTTCTCATATAAATGGTTTTCTAATTTTATTTCTGTGCCCGCTGTCCGCAATACGTTAACGTCGCTTGTCTTGTTTGGCCGTGACATTTTTAACATCCTTAAAAAACAACAACGCGCATCTTGCTTCTAGTTTGCTTTGGAGGGTCGTTGTAATTGTGCAGCTTTCACATTCATTTCGGAAAACAGACGGTGTGTAAAGCAGACATTCCCCTGTCACTCCAAGATCATTCATCCCGCAGCAGATGCATACCTGTCAAACCCTCATTAGCGCCCTACCTTGTTAAAGACCAATTCAGGCATCATTGACCACCCCGTGCCCCCTTTATAAATCTCAACGTTCATCCTACAAAGTCTCATCACAAGGGAGAAACACGAACAAAATAGAGAAAAGTAAAAAAAAAATACTTAATTTCCCTGGACAAGAATACGGGTAAACCGTATGGGTTTACAGGTACGTGGATGCCCCAAATGATACTGACGACGACGAAGACGACGATGATACCACTCATAATGACAACGACGATCTCTTGTCCCGTGTCTATTTTAACGATGTCGAGAAAGCACCAGGGATCTCAAAAAAGAAAATCCGCTGTCTCACGCACCGCCCTCTCGATACCAGCCCCTGGTGACACCACTTTTAAAAGTCACGAAACCTCCGCCCCCCCCGCCCACACACACACTTCGCTATCTTCTGCAGCTTCTGCTGCTGCTGCTCGCTCGGGAGCAGCCACGGGGCGATTTTGATCGCAGCCGAAATGTAAGCTCGTGGGGCAGTCGCTTCCACCAATCTGCGATGCACAACCTCGATAGCCTCCCCCTGTCTGCCAAGCGCCGGGACATTTTCATTCTCCAGCGGGGGGCAATTCTGCGCTCTCTCATCCCCACAAAGTGTCAACAGCAACAACATAAACAATTTCTAACACACGCGGCACACGCGGAATGGCAAACTGCTTCGCACAATCCATGATGCAGGTTTGTTTTTTGCGTTAGATCGCGTAAATATAAATGTGTCGTTAAACCCGCCGCCACCCGACACAGCTGCTTCGCACAAGTTGATGAAACCAAAGGACACATACATGTTAAAACAAGGGGTGGAGAGGGGGGCGAGGAAATAAATCCACAGGGGATGTGTGAGAATGTTATCGGAATTGGCGATGGCGCACGCGCGGAATTCAATTCGTGCTTATCTGCATTCCTGCATACGAAGTAACTTCAATGTCAACGCCCAAAGGGAGGGCTATTTATTTTACTTCATAATGAAAGAGTGACCTTTGTGAAAGGAAGGCGTGGAGAAGGCAAAAATGCCGCGCGCTAATGCTTGCGGCGCCCGACGCTCCAAAGACTTTAAGCGCCTTATGACGGCGTCGTATCACAGCGGCGCATTCATTTTACATTTTAGCCTTTTTTTTATTCCCTCCACGCAAAGTAAAAAAAAATTAACCCGTAAAAACAAATTTTTTCACTATAAATCCTTTATATGCGTGGCGGCTAGAGTCCTCTCGTCCTCTGGCTTGAGATGGCTGCCACCTATGGGTCAGATGATTGCAGCGCAAGCATTAAGCAATTGGTAATTAAATATTATATTTTTGTCCTAAAAAGTGTAAAATTTTGGGAAAATTTTTTTCACGAACATTAATTGTCACGCACAACGAGTCTGTGTGGAAAATGTCAGCTCGATTGGATCACGGGAAGTGGGTTAAAAAACGACCGAAAGATTTGCACGGTCGTAAGCAAGCAAGCAAGCGCGCAAGTCAACTTAATATAAAGGATTTTAAAAAGCGTTTGAAAAAAAAAG
>CM025642.2:5392208-5402921 GCA_014621495.2 Entosphenus tridentatus | reverse complement strand
ATGCAGCAGGCGTCAGGGTCGAGATTGAACCCTCGACCTCCTGCATATCAGGCGAGGTAGTTAACATCTCCTAGCCACCGTGATGATGATGAGAGAGAGAGACACGCAAATTCCAAATTTGCAGCAGGCGTCAGGGTCGAGATCGAATCCACGACCTCCTGTGTACCAGGCGAGGGAGTTAACATCTCCTAGCCACCGTGATGATGATGAGAGAGACACGCAAATTCCAAATTTGCAGCAGGCGTCAGGGTCGAGATCGAACCCACGTCCTCCTGTGTACCAGGCGAGGGAGTTAACATCTCCTAGCCACCGCGGCGCCCACTTGCAGCTCGCTCCCTGCTCCGTCACTTTGCGTGCCGCACAGGGGCAGTTGGCATCGGTGGGAGGTCGGGTCCCCTAGGCAACCCCCCCCCCCCCCCAAAAAAACACAAGCCCAACAATAGGGTGATTAAGATGAGATGCTTTGGGGGGGGGGGGGCATTGTAGCCCCCCTCTATAACCGCAACTAATAATTGGGTAAAATCCCAAACGCATCACCATTTCAAACTTAAAAGGGGCAGAGACAGACACAGCAGGAGCCAAACATTTACACTCGCGCCCGCACACGTTAAACATTCCCCGTGAACCACAGATAATCGCCGCGCAAACCCTTTGATCAATTTGTCCACTTTGCAAGAGACTAAGCCCCTAATAACAACACAGCCTAATCCTCCTATTTCATTCATATTGCTTTGTCATTTTTTTTTTGAACGCTATCTCAGCAACACTCCCACCCACTCAGCCTCCTCTATCGAACCCCGCCCCCCATGCCCCCACCTCTCCCCCCCCCCCATGCAACGTGGAGACGTGATCCCCACTGAGCCGATGTTTCATGCCCACGGGTATCGCATGCAAATGAGTGGGTTTGAGTTGGCTCGAGCGGGGTATGAAACGCACACGAAGACAAAGATCCCCCGTGTAGCCTTCACATACTTCTGGGGCAAGTGCTTCGAGCGAGCACCCAAGAAGGCCGACAGGGCAACGCGTTTGGGAGCAGAGGTGCCAGCGGTCGGCGCTACGCTGCGCTACGAACCGGGTGACCCGAGTTCGCCCACCGTGTGCCTCCCCTAGGTCGACTCAACCTCAAATGAGTAACTGGTGTAGCGTGCAGTAAACATCGCCACTCGGGAGAGAAAGGCGGCCGGGCGTGGTGTTGACCACCAATCCCCTCGTAGTTACACACAAGCAGACGCTGCGAAGTTATTCATATCCGGGCGTGCTTATGGACGGCTTGCTTCCATTAAGCCGTAAATTAGATGCTGGTCTCGGTTTTTTTTTTCAATTTAGGGCCGACGAACGCCCAGATCCCCCGGTGGACATTAATTTCACGATTCTAGCAGCTAGCCCTATCGCACATTAAGTCGCAATGGGACCACGATCCTACTCGCTAGGGATGCCACGGATAGACTGAGATCTTGGGAGGCTAGGCAGAATTTGAGGCTGCTTCAATGCTTGGCTACACATATATATATTTCATATTTGTTAACACCGTCCGTCGATTCATCCCACCCTCCAGCCAGCCAGCCAGCCAGCAAAACTTGTGTTAAAATATAGTATGACCCTTGCTGAGCACAGGCAATAGATAAGCTCCACTTGATTTAAAGCTTTCGTGACTGCAGAGATTCATCTTCTTGGTTCTTTCGGTAAAGTCACGTAGAAGGGAAATAATAAAATAATAATAAAATTTACATAATAAAATCCAATTATCACTTGTATTTTATTATGTTTTATTTTTATTATTTTATTACTTCCCTTCTACGTGACTTTACCGAAAGAACCAAGAAGAAGCTACAATTGCTATTATTTTATTACTATTTTTATTGTACTAGGTAAGGCCCACTCAGCTGCATAGCTCTTTTCAGAAGCTACCTGGCCACAGACGATTGCTCAACCATGTGGCTTATCACGTAGAAATGTATCTCAGCTAAACACTCTAAACGCGTTTTTATAAATATGGAGGAAAACACGGTGGGGGGGGGGTGGGGGAGAAAGGGAGAGAGACACGCAAACTACAAACATACAGCTGGCGTCAGGGTCGGGCTCGAACCCACCACCTCCTTCATACAAGGCGAGAGCGATAACATCTCCTAGCCCCCATAGCTTGAGTGACCAAGATGAGCCTCACGGGAAAGATCGACCCCGGGCATGATGCCAGTAGCAGAGGGTGGTGATGACAATAATCGCTGTCCGTTTAATCCCCACTCAACTAACATTTTACGGTGTGAATTATTTTTAGAATTAGGGTCAACGTTTTCAAACCGTGACCTTGACGCCCCCCAATCTCACTCACACACACAAAAATAGCCGGATTCTCTTGCGAACGGCGTCACGGCGTCTCTGACGTCCACTGTGAGGAAAGAAGACGTCACGCGGAATCAATAACACTGGTCAACAACAACAAAAAACACTTTTTCTGGCCTGGACTTTTGCAGCTGTTTTAGACTAATTTCAGGGTGCTGATTCCAAATCTGATCTCAGATTTGCTCTATCACATCACATTTTTATGCTATCGGCATACCCCATTTTCATTGATTTTAACCAAAATTAACTCTGTCACTTATGATTGCAAGTTGTTGCGAGTCAGTGACTGCTTTAGTGTTAAAATATGGTGCTGTATCTTTAGGATAGTGTGTTTATAATATAATTTTATGTAGATATCCACATTTATTTAATACTTTTCTTCTGCAGTTTTTATTGAAAATGCAATATTTGATATCTCAAAAACCTGATGTGATAGACAAAAACCGATGCCAGATTTTGAATCAGCACCCCAAAATTACATTGAAAACGTTGGAATACCTTATGTCAGAAAAAGTGTGTTGACCAGTGTTATTATTGAGATAATTTTTTTCTGCTGTACATGTCCAAGTGATAGGCCCCTTCCTCGAGCTATTGTTTGTGGGCAAGTCGCTTTTGAACAATAAGTCGAACAGCTCAGTCGGGGTTTCGATGTAAAGCTTTCGTGACTGCAGAGATTCATATCATTGGTTCTTTCGGTAAAATCACGTAGAAGGGAAATACTAAAATAATGAAAATAAAACAATACAATTCTCACGACGTTTCGATTGCAACACAAGCAATCATCATCAGGTGTCTGGCAGGATGTGGTTGGTCTAGTTTTATTTGTGTGTCCTTTGGGTGATTCGCGAACCTTTGTTGTACTTTGCACTCCCATCCTGTTTTTGTCTCTGGTTGTTATTGTAACGTCCTCACCCCTTGCCCCGGCCGGATTATCTGTCAAAAGAGCTTGACAGCTCGTGGGATAAACGCCCTGAGTCTGACCCCGATCCAGTGAATGCACACCACCGCCACCAGCACCACCGCAGTATTAACCGGGCGGGCCGCTGGATTCGAACCGTGATATAATTTGCGACAGCAAAAAAAAACGGGCCGGGCCGCTGGTGACGATGAGACGACAGGGCACGCTCTCGAGCGCACGACCCTTCGCGACACATCGCGAAATCTGGCAGAGGGAAGGGAGCGACGACCAGCCAAGGGCGCTGCCCTCTGGCGACAAGCCCCCGACCTTGAGGGCGGCGAGGCGCGCGTGGACATCAGCGATTGTCCGGAGCGAGCGGAAGAATAACGGCGAGCACGGAACACTAAATCCCAACCTCCGTCGTGATGAGAGTCACACAATCTCCTCTGCAATGTTCTTCTCCAAACAGGTGCGTCTGGGCAAATTTCCATCACCGCTGCCCGCTCTCTTTCTCTCACCTTCTGAAGCGCTCGCTCGTCGCCGTGGCGTGCGGGATGACACCACCACCACCACGTGACTTTTCTTTCGTGTTGTGCGCGGTGCTTTCGGCGCCACAGCGCGTGGATTTGCAACGATTTGTAACGTTTGTTTTCTTTGTTTGCTGGTGACTTCGCGTATTTCATATTGAAATCGCCTCCAGTGCTTTTGCTGCTGGCGGCAATAAAAGTTGTTTAAAAGTCAACAAAAGTCTCCGCTAACTTTTCTCTCTCTCGCTCTCCCCTCTTCCTCCCTCTCTCTTTTGCTCCCTCAATGGCCGAGGCGTGGCTCCGACGAGAGCACGCTTGAAGGATTGACTGTGGAGGGTGGCGCGCGTGACGATGCGGTGCCGATGCTGCGCGTCGCGGTGTGCCGCGTGTGCCGGTGTCTTGTTTTCCTGCCGTTAGGGCTCGCATATTGAAAATGACTCCAGGGCAATTGCCGCTGGAGGAATACAATTGCTTAAAAAGTCAAAAGTCTTTGCTCCCTCTCTCCTATAGAGCAATACCCCGGTTTACGTCGGGGATGCGTTCGCTAAAAGGTTGCGATGACGAATATGGAAACGACGTTAATTCGAAGCGGTGTGCAGGGCAGGTGGTTGGAAGTGAAGGCTGAGAGGCGACGTATAACGAGGAATGAAGGACCACGTTGCTCGCAGCGACGTAAGTGTGGGTGGTGAGTCAACGCAAATATGGCGGTGGTGTTAATATTTACTCGCCTTGGTATACAGGAGGTCGTGGGTTCGAACCCAACCCTGACGATTCCTGTATATTTGGAGTTTGCAGTGTTTCTCTCTCTCCTCGTGGTCACGTAGATTTGTATTCGGGTCCTCCCGTTCCGCCCCCCACCGCCCCCACCACATTTATAATCAACGTGGCGCGTTTCGTGCACGTGGTTGCTGTCAATTTCCCCGTGGTGATAAGCCACTATCATTTTCGGCCAGGTGGCTCCTGAAAAAAAAGCTGCAATAGCTCAGTGACGCCTTACCTGGTCAAAGAAAATCAAAAGTGACGACCTATTTGCGAAACGACGTGAAATTGAGGTATTATCGTATTTATTTATTACTATTATTCTGGTATTTATTTATTGCTATTTTTATTACCGTGTTTTTTTTTATCCGTGTCTCTCTCTCTCAATCTCTAAATCTCCTCTCTCTCCACTCTCTTCCTGTCTTTTTACTCTCTCTGTCTTTTTACTTTCTCTCTTCTCTATTTTTCCTCTCTCTCTCGCTCGCAGTCCGTCTCTCTGTTTCTTTGTCCGTCTCTCTCTCTCTCCTCTTCTTCTAACCGCCTCCTTCCTGCCTCCACAAGGAGCTCCCATCAACCCCGAGGCTACACTGTGACACCCCCGACTTTGCAGAGTCGCAGCATCCTCACCCTCCAGGTCAATCCGCTCACCTACCCCCCTCCTCGCCTCATCTTCAAGTCTCACCCTAAGGGGGGGGGGGGGGGGGGTGGAGGTCGGTCGAGAGAGAGAGAGAGAGAAGAGAGGTCGAGACTCGGCAAAGAGAGCCCAGAGCTAAAGAGGTTGGAAGGTCATCCCTGTGATCTTGAAAACCGCGCTGAGAGCCGAAACAACGTCACAAAGTTAGGAGTCGTACAAAAGTCAGGCTGGCAGGAATGTTAACGAGATGGGTGGTGGTTGAGATTTATTTTATTCTGTTTTTAATTTGGTGTTTTTTGCTTTCAGCGAGTCGATAGTCTGCTCATTGCTGTGCCCGTGTAAGAATTGTACATCTGTCTTTACGCGTGTACGTGCGTGTTCGGCCGTGTGTCTGTCTGTCAATGCGTCTATCCATCGGTCTGTCCGTGCGTCTGTCCTTGTATCCATCTGTCAATGTGTCTATCGGTCTGTCCACGTGTCCATCCACGTGTCCGTCTGTCAATGTGTCTATCCATCGGTCTGTCCGTGTGTCTCCCCGTGTGTCCGTTCACGTGTCCGTCTGTCCATGTATTGATCCATCGGTCTGTCCGTGTGTCTGTTCACGTGTCTGTCTGTCGATGTGTCTATCCATCGGTCTGTCCGTGTGTCTCCCCGTGTGTCTGTTCGAGTGTCCGTCTGTCCATGTGTCTATCCATCGGTCTGTCCGTGTGTCTCTCCGTGTGTCTGTTCACGTGTCCGTCTGTCCATGTGTCGATCCATCGGTATGTCCACGTGGCTGTCCGCGGGTCCGACTGAGAGACACTCGACATTTATTGTCTCCGCCATGAAAACTGCTCAGGCCCCGAGAGAGAAACCCAATCAATATCAGCACAAAGCTCAGGAAATACCACCGCTCAGATATGTGACCTTTTCTTGACACGGTTCAGTTTTCTCAGGGACGCACAGCTTAAGGCGCGGATCTGGAACCTCTTTGTCTGACTCAGGGTCCGAATGGGACTTTCAAAACCCATTAGCGGGCAACCACGCATCCACACACGCACACGTCCACAAACAAATCACACCTGCCGCCGTTCGCCACGAAGTGCGACGGCGACGTCACCGCGGCGCTTGTGCCAGGCTGGGTGTACCTTGAGGCCGTCACGTGAAGTGGGGAAGGCTCGCTGTGGACAGGAGGTCACGGGACAGGCTCCAGTTGCCATGGGTTGAATGACTGCCAACTCGCTGCGTTTTGTCCACCCAGTGCCTTGCTCGTTGTTGAATTCTTCGTTGTTGGAGGGCGACTGCCTCCAACTTCCCAGTAGCGACCTTCACGAGCCTCCTCCACAGAGGCCGAAACAACTCCACGTCCTCCCGTACTCCATCAGTCCATCTATTCTCTAGTCCGTGCCACTCACCCATTTGACACCCACTCACCCACCCACCGACTTACCCGCACGCTCATACACTCACTCACCGAGTCACTCACCTCTTGACTCATCCACTCGCGCACCCATCAGTTCCATCTCCTCTCCAGCCCGTTCTGCGCCCGTTGATCCCTCCACTTTCCGGCCAAACAGCAGCTGCTTGGCCATGCGGTGGAGGGGTTTGGGGGCGGCCTGATCCAGCCAACGCAGCTTAGCCCGCCGGAGGAGCTCACTGATCATGGGACTCTACTCAGTCAAATATTTCAATGATCTGCGAGCTCCTCACGCAAACCGGTCTGGATAAAGCCTAGGATGGATCGCAGTCAGGTCAACCTGAATGTTTCAAACCGACACACGTGTCAGAACCGGCACCTTTATTTAACCTGGAGAAATCCGATCAGCTTATGAATCTCTTTTGTTCACAGATGTTCCGTCAGAGGTCCACGTGTCGCAAGCATATAGAAGGGAGGGATCAACTGCCTCCGAGAAGACCCGAGGCTTCGTGTGAAGCGACAGACCAGGCAGCTTCCACACAGCAGCGTTACGCAGCCAATGAAGAGATAATGCCTCCCGACTGACGCCCACTGCCAAACCGGAGCTGATCATAATCCCAACTGCCCTGATACGGGAGATTCTCAACTCTCTCCACAACTGCCACCATCACTCGCCGAGTGTTGATGGGGGGGGGGGGGGAAGCATTTGATCACGTAAAATACCCCGGGCAGGTGCTTTATTTTTTTTGCGGATTTGATTTTTGTGCGGCTGAACTGAGGCCGCGTCTCTTCGTCGCACGCTCCACGTTCAACATCGGAGTCTTCGAACGCTTTCTCAGAGTAAGGGGAGCAATCATACAATGGTATACAGGCGACTTGCTTCCAAAATAAATGTAGTCCAACTTTACTAATTCTGTTTCACTGAGAATGAAAATGATGCTTACAATTGTTGGTTGGTCCCTAGTTTTCAAGAGATGCCACTGGGTCAGTAGATACGACCCTTGACTTGGGAATGACGGAGGATAAGTGAGTTATAAAGGGAAGGAATGTCCATTTAAACCAGAAATGACTAAAATACATCTTTGACTGGATCTGTGAATAAACCAATGACTGGGTTTGGGCAGTCCTTGCTTTTCGAGCAAAACAATGAATGATGCAATCTGAACCTGGTATTGCATCATACATGATATGAATTGCATCATGTTATTCCTAGCAGGCATGGGTAATGTAATCATTCCTAGGCTTACATCCCTCTGCTGAACAAATTGCCCTGTATCAGCTCTATAAATCATACAGTGTCGTGCTCTCTTATTCGTCAGTGTTTACCGATGATCTGATAATTATCAGATCATCGGCAAACATCATCACGTGGTTGACCAATAGAAAGCCATCCCTTAAACGCACGCGGGCATCGACCAGCCTCCCATTTGATCTCAGTTGCGGCCATGGAAAGCGTCTCGAATCAGGTGGTGGTCAAAGACGATTCTCAATTAATATCGGGCGTCAGGTGAGCGTTCGATGACGTTAAACACCCAGCCAGGTGCTTTGTTTTTGTGGCGTTCACGGTAAGACCCTCATCTCGTCGTCGCAACGCTCATCGTTCATCAGCAGAGTTTCAATCTCCATCTCCGAACAAGGGGAGCACTTACCAGATCATCAGCGTGCATAATAGCGTGGATGACCAATGGGGAGCCGTCCCTTTGACTGGACATGGGCATCGATCGTCATTCCATTGTGCGTGAGATGGACATTCCTCTGACACGGCCATTGAAAGTGTCTCGAATGACGTGGTGGTCAAAGAAGATGTTAAATTAGTGTTGGGGGTCAGATGACATCCCGATCGCACCGCCAAGGTGAACAGGAAATAACTCTGATCTCGAGGACAACGCAGCTTTAACCCCCCCCCTCCCCCATCGTGAAGGTCCTTAATGGTTGTGAGCAGAGGGTCAGGGACGCCGAAAAGCCCCAAGGAAAACCCAGAGCTCTTGTTGCCTTGGTATCAATAAAGCTGAGATGTATGTAACTGTTGACATTTCCTACATCTCCGCTGGCTTCCGTGCAGGAGCGCCCCAAACAAAAGGCGAATACAAAGATGCCCCTGAAAAGCCTGCACAGACTGTTGGGGCAAGGGCTATTAGCGAGCAGCAGCTATGAATGCCGCAACGGCACACGAGGGGGCTGGGTGGTCAGCACCACGCCCGGCCGCCTTTGTCTCCCCAGTGCTGATGGTGACACACCGCAGCGGGTGCTAACTTGAGGCCGAGTCGACCTTGCAGAGGCCCAGCACGGCTTCCTAACGAAGACAACAGGCGCACAGAGACAATGATCCCCCGTACAGCCTTGTCAGGCTGTCGGGCCAAGCCAGCACGCATGCACACACTAACATCAACAAATTCACGCACTCACAACAGAAAGACAAACATCCCACGTGTATAAAGCTTCCCAAAGACCGTTGCCACAACATGCTGTTAGCAAGCCGGCACAGCACGCGAGGGGGTTGCATGTCCAGCACCACGCCCGACCGCCTTTGTCTCCCCAGCACTGTTGTTTGCACACGGCACCGGCTGCTCGTTTCAAGGCTGAGTCGACTTAAGGGAGGCCCAGGACATTGTCAAAAATTCGCCACGGGAATCGAATTTGGGTCGTTGCGCAGTGCGCTCACCGCTGCGCCACCGCTCCCCGCGCACGCGGCACGGCACGGACCCCCATCCACCACCCCCCCCCTACGGCGTTCCTCGCCTCGTCCTCTCCCCCAGTCCCCTCCTACCCCCGCATCGCCGCCTCTCCACATCAAATGAGTCGGCGTGACGGGTTCTCGCGTGCTGGGAGCGCGTGTGTCTGTCTGTGTGTATGTGTGTGTGTGAGAGTGTCTGAGTGTGTGTATGTGTGTGTATGTGTGTGTGTCTGTGTGTATGTGTGAGAGTGTCTGAGTATGTGTGTGTCTGTTTGTGTGTCTGTCTGAGAGTGTGTGTGTGAGAGTTTCTGAGTGTGTGTATGTTGTGTATGTGTGTGTGTCTGTCTGTATGTATATGTGAGAGTGTGTGTCTGAGTGTGTGTGTCTGTGTGTGTGTGTATGTCTGTGTCTGTATGTGTGAGAGTGTGTGTGAGAGTGTCTGAGTGTGTGTGTGTGTGTGTGTCTGTCTGTGTGTATGTGCCTGTCTGTGTGTATATGTGAGTGTGTGTGTCTGTGTCTGTATGTGAATGTGTGTGTGTGTTTCTGTCTGTGTGTATGTGTGAGAGTATCTGAGTGTGTGTATGTGTGTGTATGTGTGTGTGTATGTGTGAGAGTGTGTGTCTGAGTGTGTGTGTGTGTCTGTCTGTGTGTATGTGCAAGAGTGTGTGTCTGAGTGTGTGTGTGTATGTGTGTGTGTCTGTATGTGTGTCTGAGTGTGTGTGTGTGTGTGTCTCTGGGCGTGGGGAGCGGTGGTGCAGCAGTTAGCGCGCTGCGCTATGAACCCGGCGACCCGAGTCTGAATCCCGCTCACGGCCGACACCAGTGACGGTGATCTGAATCGCTCCCGGGCATTCCCTAGGTCGACTCAGCCTCAAATGAATACCTGGTGCGATGTGTAAAGACATCGCCACTAGGGAGACAAAGGCGGCCGTGCGTGGTGCTGGTCACCTACCTCCTCGTGTACCGTGCCGGCCTTCATAGGCGCTCACTGAGAGCGATTGCCCCTACAGTCTGTAAAGGCTATACGGGGGATCTTTGTATATTTGTCTGTGTGTGTCCACGCTATGAATACCGATCACGTCCACCAGCATCCACCAGCATCAGTGACGATTATCTGAATCGGTCGAATCAGCCTCAAATGAGTACCAGGTTCGGTGTGCAGTAAACATCGCCACTGGGGAGACAAAGGCGGCCGAGCGTAGTGCTGGCCACCCACCCCTTCATAGACAATACTCGCAAGCGGCACTTGCCCCAACAGTCTGTTATAGGCTCCACGGGGGGTGTTTATTTTTTATTTGTGTGCGACTCACCCATCCCCCAAACCCCCCTCCACCCCCTCCACCACCACCATCACCAACCTCGCTTACCCAAAGCCACCCAGATTAACCCTCCACCCTCTCGGCAAATGTCGACGGTTTCTCTCCAAAAGGTCTACCCCCCAATCCTCCCTGCGGGCTCTCCTACACGAGAAGGAGGGGACCCCCC
>CM025642.2:5353479-5370346 GCA_014621495.2 Entosphenus tridentatus | reverse complement strand
ACTGTGGCGTGTGGTCACGTGGGGGAGAGGCTGCCATTGATGTTGTCGGGAGCTAGATGGGTACTGCCTGGAGCTATTGCGGAATACAGGAGGTCCGGTGGGTGGCTTCTGGCTGCAGTCACTGCCAGGGTTAGAAAGTCCTCAAATTCGTGGCAGGAAACTGCCGAACAACGTGGAGTGGCTGTTTGTATGAGCGATAGCATGGAGGGGGTGTGGGAGCAGGGAGGTGAGCTGTGCGTGACGAGCCATTGAGGGGCGAGGAATGGTGGTAGGTAGCTCATGCCCCCACTGCGTATGGACATCAGCGGAGGGATGCAGGCAAAGCTGACGAGTCAGATGCATTGCCTGATTAAGCTAGTGCGGGGCCTGTAGCATATGTTATTAAAGGGGCCCTAAATAAAAAAAACACATGAATATTTTAATTGATAAATATGTTTTACTTGAACAGTAAACTAATTGTATATTTTTTTATTTACTATACAGCCAGATACGACAAATCGCCAACCTTAAACACCCAGTCTTTCATAAAAGTTTAAGGCAGTATAGTACTATAGTAATAGAGCAAGTGCAGAATCACTGAACCGGAATTGATAGCTTGAAAGCATTTAGCGCGGGGCCCTTGAAAGTGCGGAGCCCGTAGCTACATATGTAGCTACTTTTGCAACTAGGATAATCCGGCACTGCTCAGATGCCTTCTCTGAACCTCTGTCCCGGGTGCTGGCTAAAGTGGCCCCTTGGGATACCTCGCTCGGTGAATGTAATGCCCGAGTGGGTGATGATGCATGCAACTGGGCCAGAGCGATGGGAAGACAACGGCCAAATCAGCTCAATCGCAACGGCCGGACGCTGCTAGACGTCTGTTCTGCCCATGGGCTTGTAATCGCCAACAATGCTGTTCTGCCATCGGTGCATCCACACAATTGCATAGACGCACGCCGGGTCCAAGCAAGGACATCGTGCTGGATTATATCGCGATGGAAACAGCGAACGTGGGTTCCACGTCATTGATGCCAGGACTTACTGTGGCAGCTGATGTGCCCAATGGATCGTCAGCCGGTCATCTGTAAGGTACTCCTGCCATTCTGCCCGCCACTGCAGTGGTGCGCATCTTCCGAGGACCCCGTCGAATCTTCGTGGAGCTTTGCGGCGCTGTGACAAGCTGAGCGGTGGTCGTGGATTGGCCGAGAAGATTGTGCAATCAAAAAGATACTACTCTTAGGTTTTTTCGGTAAAGTCACGTAGGTAAAAAATAAAAAAATTATAAAAAAATTATAAAAATAAAATATTTTACTTTTATAAATTGTAATTAAATTTTTTAATAAAAGTAAAATATTTTACTTTTATTAATTTCAATTTTTTTTTTTTATGTTTTACCTACGTGACTTTACCAAAAAAACCTAAGAGTATGAATCCTTGCAGTCATGAAAGCTTCAAATCTAGAACAAAAAAATACTCTTCAATTCTATCTTGGGCGAAGGGGGGTCAGGCGACAACTCGATCAGGTCAGATATAGCATGATGGGGCAACGTCCGGTTGTCCCGGCTGGGACTGCAGTGCCTCAAACGTTAGAGGAAGTAGCCGACCCCCCTGTGAGTGGCAGGCCGATGTGCAATCCATTTGAGGAAGTGTGCAAAGAGCAATGCCAGAAAACTAATAAAAACAAAAAAACAAAAACATTTTCCTTTTTCCAGGAAGGTCCCACTGAGCTCCACATCTATTTTTTCTAAAGAAGACCTGGCCACAAACGATAGCACAACAAAGGAGCTTAACATCACGCGAAAATATAAGGCAGCCAAATGCTCTAAACGCACGTTGATTCTAAATATGGAGGGAAAAACTAGTGGACCCGGAGAAGAATCCACGCGACCACGGGGAGAGCACGCAAACTCCAAATACGTCAGGGTCGGGATCCAACCCATGTCCTTTTGTATACCAGGCGGGGTAATTAACATCTCGACAGATCCTGGGACCAAGGGCGAAGTTGCGGAGCATGGGACAACTCACACGGTGCCCTCCCGCCCACCCCCCTCGAGATGGACGGACAGTTAAAATAACAACAGAGGAAAGGCTCCTTCTGCCTGCCGTCGGAGACGTTCATCGACAGGGCAGCTCCGAGCATCGGATGCGGGGCCCGGGACAAATCACGGCCAATGCCTTCGAACCAAACCGGACGTAGTGAACTATTTGTCTTTTGTCAACGTGACACTTTTTTACTGATTGGCCGTGTCGGGTGGTGGAGGGTTACGACACATTTAGAAATAACGCGATCTAAACCCAAAAACGTTGATTATGAGTATTACGTCTGATCACACCGGTGACGGCCCCCGCCTCCCTCCCCCCCCCCAAAGTGCGGGGCCCGGGACGGTCACCCCGGTTCGCCGTACCCCTCGGGACAGCTTTGCTTGTGGTAACTCCAGCGGTCTTTGTCGGTGGGGAGGGGGGGGGGCACTGTGACATGGACATTATGAACCCGCCGGGGCAAGTCCATGCTAAGTCGAGACATCGGTCGGCTTTGAATATGTCAATCCGTGCATGGTAACCCCTTTGACGAGGGGTTAATTAATCTGCGTGACCCTGCAGCCTGGTTAAGTAAAGGTGGGCGAACCGGGCCGAGACGCGTGTGTGACTGTGAATGCGCGCGATCGCATTAGCGCGTGTGCACGCTTTTCCCTTGCCGAGGGGACTTTCAAATACGTCAACCAAGATCCCACCACCACCGCCACCGCCTCTCACAGACTGGTGGGGCAAGTGTTCACGCATCGCGCCGTGTTCTGGTTTAAGGCTGAGTCGACGTAGGTGAGGCCCAGGACCGGTTCAGGTAAGCGTCAGGGCTGTTTTCACGAGAGCAGGAATCGAACTCGGGTCGCAAGGGTTTCGTACGGTGCCGCATCGCGCTCACCGCTACGCCAACACCCGCGCCATTCGCCACGGAGTGACGGCGACGTCACCACGGCGCCCGTGCCAGGCTAGGTGCACTTTGAGGCTACCACGTGAAGTGTCGAAGGCTCGCTGACACGGAGGAGGTCTCGGTACAGAACCTGCAGGTGCCATGGGTTGGCTGACTGAAATGACCGGTAGATACCCCCGACTGTGCCAACAACTTGCTGCACTTTATCCGCCGCTCGTTGTTGTGAGCGTCGCTCCTCATTGCCTTCCGTTGTTGCTGGAGGGCGACTGCCTCCAACTGCCCAGTGGCAGCGTCCTTCACGAGCCTCCTCCATCGTGTGTGGTGCAGGCTGCGTGTGTGTGCGGGCCGTGTCGGAGTGAGTTTGGGATGTGTCTGTAGATGGATCGATGCGTGCGAGGGGCTTGGTAACCCCTCCGCCGGGCACTTTTTGTAACAAGCACCACGGTGCAAACACCAAAAGATGCCCGTGCCACCGCTCCCCACAACAAAGACAAAGATCCCCCGTATAACCTTAACAGACTGTTGGGGCAAGTGCTGTTAGCGAGCACCGAAGAAGGCCCGAACGGCACACGAGGGGGTGGGTGGCCAGCACCGCGCCCCGTCCGCCTTTGTCTCCCCAGTGGCGATGATTTTACAAACCCGACCACCTTTCTCATTTGACGTTGAGTCGACCTAGGAGAGGCACAGGACCGGTTCAGACAATCGTCACTGGCGCTGGCCGTGAGCGTCAATCGAACTCGGACCGCCGGAGTTATTGCGCAGCGCGCTAACCACTACACTACCGCTCCCCACGCACACATCAACACACGGCATGGGTGGAAAAACCCCGATTTTTCCAGAGGCAGGCATCGGGTTTTTTATTTAATACAATTAAACCCGTTTTCGGGGAGTTAACACCTGCTTTAATGAATACGAAACACTGATCCAAAGCTTCAGCTGCTTCCTCGTCGGCGCTGCTATCGTACTCGGGGGGCCGTCAGGCACGGGGTAGTCGTAGAATGCGGCGGGCAGGTTGGTCTTGATGAACACGAGCTTCTCCTGCACAATCGTCGGCGCCAGTGAGTTCCTTAACTTGGAATGGATGAAGCCCATCGTTGCGAAGTTGGCGAAGTGCGGTTCTGCAATTAGAACCAATTAAACCAAAATTTCTCCCAATTTCAGATGATCGGGTTTAATATAAAAAAAACAATTAAACCCGATTGTAAAAAAACCCGACTGTGCCACCCTTGACACACAGACCCTCAGTCCCCTCTCTCCACTGCAAGAGGGCATCTTGTGGTGGAGACACGCGTGAATGAGACACGCAGACGTGTCGCCAGGTATAAAATATCCTCCGATTAAGTCACTTCCGGTTACGGATCGAAACGACGATTTGTGGTACCGCTCTAAAGTGGTGGGCCTCGTACTTGCTGCTGGTCGGATCGAATTAAGTCGCAGGCCGTGGGTTGACCACCCGCGTGTTCTAAGTATCAAACTTTTTTTAAACGAATAAACTATTACATTTCGATTTAAAAGTTGCGTGACTGCAGGGATTCGTTTTCTTGAATAAAATATTGTTTTATTTTACCAGAAAAGACCCCAATGAGCTATGTAGCTCTTTTTCAGGGGCGAAATGTCTATCACAAATGATAGCTCTCAACGAAGTGGGCTTATTATCATCATCATCATCATTGTCAGGTGGAACATTTAGAGTGGCCAAATTCTATAAACGCGTGATGTTGATTCGAAATGCGGAGGGGGAAAAACCGGGTGACCCGGAGAAAAATCCACGCGACCACATAAAGAGAGACATCGCAAACTTCAAATATACAGCAGGCGTCAGGGTTGGGATCGAGTTCACGACCTCCTGTATACCAGGTAAGGTAGTTAACATCTACAGCCACCGTGATGATGATGATGATGAGAGACGCAAACTACAAATATACAGCAGGCACCAGGGTCTGTGTCGAAGCCACGACCTCCTGTAGACCAGGTAAGGTAGTTCACATCTACAGACACCGTGATGATGATGATGAGAGAGAGACGCAAACTCCAAATATACAGCAGCAGGCGTCAGGGTCGGTGTCGAAGCCACGACCTCCTGTAGACCAGGTAAGGTAGTTAACATCTACAGCCACCGCAGGAGCACGCCTCCAAGATGAGCGGGAAAGGTGATTCTCTTTATGGAGTCTGAAAAGATGGCAAACGGCGCCATGGAGAAGGGGCTTGACTGTTAACGATTAGCACCTCACCTTGGAGCCACTCTCATCGCCATCGGTACGCTTAATCGTATGCAACTCCCCCGCCCCCCTCCCTACATTCCAGATAAAAACATCCAAGACAACCTGGCTAAGTTGGGCACACTGACCTCCAACCTACAGCGTGTGCCGTTGGGTTGCAAAAATCCTGCCTTGAGGCATGTCTCGTCTTTTAGAAGGCCGGGGGTCTACATGCTGGTGCCCAATTGGCAGCTTAGAGAGGGCTCATCAACGGCCATAAACGGAGGAAGGGCCCACAGGCTGTTTTACTGCAGGGACGTACTAAAATGAAACCTATGCAAAGCAGAGCGGCAGGTTAAAAAACACTGCTCGAAGATGACAAATTCACAATCCAACAGCGAGGGGACTGTAGAAAAGGGTGATAGAGAAACACACCCAACGAACGACTCATGGGAGAGAGCCCCTCACCATGAAGCTCACGCGAGATGGCAGTAGACCCGCTCCAACTCAACCTACTGCCATGGAGACTTAGGCTCAGCCAGCCACCCAGCCGTCCTTGACAGCTGGACCTCTGAAGATACATTTTATGGAGGATTTAGCTTCATTATCTGCAGAGTCAAGTGGAGATGAAGTCGGTCCTTTTAAAGATCTCCCAGAGTTGGAGTCGGACATCGCACAGACGCCTGGGGGAGATGCAGAGAGCACTGGTGGAAAAGTCGGGGGGGGGGGGGGGGTCTTCGCCATCCCAGATGCCCCTAGAGGTGGGACACGCACAGGGAAGAAGCCCCGCGCAGGAACCAAACTCAAGCGCAAGACACCTGCAGAAAATCCGAAGCTTGAAATAGAAGCGGAGGAAAATGCAATCTATGAAGTGGCAAAGAAAACAAGTGAAGAGGGTCGCACTTCAGACCTCGACGATGCACCCAGTGAGACGGCCAATGGCTCCCAGGAAACACGAGTAGCCAAGAGCATGGAGGAGCCCAAACAGGAGCCAACTGACCAAACTGGGTGACCAAGACGAGGACAAGGGAAGGCCGTCTATGGAGGGGCAAGCGGCGGCATCACCCAATAAAGCACCGACAGAGGACACCACGACGACTGAGAATCCTCAAAGCCTCGGGGCTGAGAAGGGAAACTCAAAAGAGGAGGTGGAACAAACCGTCAACAAAGAGAATGGGGTGAGCCCGACATCTGCTGAGCTTTCGATTTAAAGCTTTCGTGACTGCAGGAATTCATCTTCTTGGTTCTTTCGGTAAAGTCACGTAGAAGGGAAGTAATAAAATAATAAAAAAACATAATAGAATTATTTTATTATGTTTTATTATTATTTTTATTATTTTATTACTTCACTTCTACGTGACTTTACCGAAAGAACCAAGAAGATGATCTGCTGAGCTGACTGAAGTGGCTCCAATACTCTCACAGTCGGAGCTATATAAAACTTTTTTGATTAAATGCATGGCTCGAAAGAAAAAGTGACTGCAGCTCTTTCAAGGTGGCAAAATGTGGAGGCAATTATTGCCCCCCTACTCCATATTGAGCAGAACTTCAAGAGACAGGGAAAGTCGTCATGTGGAAAGGAAAGTTAAATGATCAGGTATTTCCTGAGCCAAATAACTACGTGGATATATATTCTTGGTTCTTTCGGTAAAGTCACGTAGGTAAAATTTTTTTTAAAATTAATAAAAATAAAACAATTAAAATCACGACGTTTCGGAGGCAACACAAGCCTCCGTCATCAGGTGGGACCGTCACAGCCAGATTAGCTGCATCAAGTGAGGCAGGGATTCAGGATGTAAACCCTTAAAAGCAAGTTGAGGGGGGGAGGAGAGGGGGGGGTCATCAGAATGTGGTAGCCAATGAATGGTGGATACACCTCCACTGACACATAATGCTGCGGATAGCCGCAATTAATGTAAATGGGTGTAGAGGCGCACTCAAGAGAAACTTTGTGCTGTTTTTCACAAAATAACACAAAGCCTCGGTGCTTTTTGTGCAGGAGACGCATCTTACAACCAGCGAGGAAAAGGAATAGGAAACAGAATGGAAAGGCGATTTGTTTTTCAGTCACCTTGCTCATTATTCTCCAGGGGTGGCAATGTTATTTGCACCAGGGTTTACACCCACCATAGTTAAGCGACTTGAGGTAGTACCGGGAGGAGTCCTCAGCGTAACAATCGAACTTAATGACATTTCTGTCCACCTCATTAACATCTATACACCCATAAATAAAGCAGAAAAAAAGTATTTTTCAATGCGTTACAAAACTATCTTAAAAACATCCCAAATGACGAGTGTCTGATTTTGGGAGGAAATGTCAACTGCACTCTGAATGTCCTCGACCGCACTGACACTGAGCAGTGTAAAAAAGCGGTGTCCTGAACACCTTGTGGCATGTGCTCGACACGTACATTCTCGTAGACGTGTGGCAGAAGCAACATCCAACGCAGCAAGGTTTCACCTTCATGAAAACCCGAGCTGATAGGACACTGTCGCAGTCGAGGATTGACAATTTTTACATCTCAAAAGACCTTGATAACAGTGCAGTGTCATCCAGTATTCAGACTGCACCACTGGCCGATCATCACCTTATACTACTTTTAAATTAAAATACGAGGAGCCCCTGGGGAATCGGCACACTGGCATTTCAATAATGCCCTTTTGCAAGACACCACCTTCACTAATCGGTTTGGGGTATTCTGAGTGTAGTGGCAGGGAAAGAAAGATCGGTTTAATAACCCAGCACAATGGTGGGACATAGGGAAAGTACACATTAAAAAACTGTGTATGCCTAGGGAAACAAAAACCTTTACCAAGAAATGTGTGAGCTGGAGAACAGGGTCCATAATTTGGAGCAAAGAAGGAAGATGAGGGACAATCCAGGCCTTCTACAGGAATAATTGGAGACCCTAGAATATCCAAAAGGGTTGCAGAAAGAAAAAGCAAAAGGGGTATTTGTACGCTCTCGTTTTAAAAATACCCTTGATATGCACTCTAGCTCGACACTTTTCTTCTCATTAGGGAAGCAGAATGGTAGGCGCAAAGCTATGGATAATGTATTTGATGACAAGGAGGTCCTTGTTTCAATCAATTATCAAATAACTTCAACAGTAGCACAATACTTTATGCATCTCTTTTCTCCAGAGCATATATCCACAGTGGCCCAAAATGAAATCTGGAAGGACCTGCCTACTTTGGGTGAGGAAGACAGGGATCTTCTAGAAGAAGAGGTCAAACAAAGCGACCTGGACATGGCAGTGAGTGCCCTGGCCAGGAACAAATCCCCAGGGATTGATGGGCTGACAAGGGAGTTTAATTGCCATTTTTGTCACTCCATGCGGAAGGATTAAAAAGCTGTTCTAGATGAAGCAGTGGAGACCAAAGTGATACCTCAGTCCGGGAAGAGGGCCGTGCTTACACTGATTCCAAAAAAGGATGGCATCAGACACCTCAAAAATTGGCTTTCAGTCTCAGTTCTGAGCACAGACTATAAGATTCTCGTAAAAGCTGCGTCTGCAAGGCTTAAGAGGGTATTGGCTCAGGTTATTGGCAATGACCAGGCATACACTGTTCTAGGGAGGGCCATCCATAATGGGATTTTCCTCATCAGAGATTTAGACTTTCCACTTCGCCTTTCTCTCCCTTGATCAAGAGAACGCCTTTGACAGGGTTGATCACCAGTATCTACTTGGCACTCGAAAAGCTTTTGTTGTTGGGTCTTGCTTCGTAGGATTAATGAGGTTGCTCGACAACATGGCCCAGTATGAGAGTGACTCTCACAGCGTATGCCTATGACATTCTGTTGTTACGAAGATTTGACGGCATCGAACGGCTGCACGAGTGCCAAGAGGTTTACTCTCGTGCGTCCTTCTCCAGGATGAACCGGGAGAAGTGCAGTGGACTACTTGTGGGGAAGTGGGATGAAGCCCAGTTCCCTGAGTTGACCAAAACAATAACGGTGGAGTAAAGAGTGTCTTCACCATCTGGGAATGCTCCTGGGACCTAGAGATAAACCGTTGCAAGAAAAATTGGGATTTCTTGGAAGAGAAGGTGAGGAAACGACTGGAGCCTTGGGAGCGCCTGTGCAAATCTCTCCCGTTCGGAGGGAAACCCCGGGTAGTAAGCCAGTTGATTGCATCCACCTTGTGGCACTGCTTCTTTTCCCTCACTCCACCCGCACAGCTGATAGAAAAACTTCAGAGACTGATAGCTGCCTTCATCTGGTCACAAAGGAAGCACCGTGTGGCTGCTGGCATCTTGGCCTTGCCACTGTGGGAGGGCGGGCAAGGTCTGGTGCGTGTACACAGCCAGCTCTCTACATTTCATCTACAAGCCGTGCAGACGTTTCTCTACACAGCCCCACCACCCATGTGGTGTTCCACAGGATATTTTTTATCATAAATAACCTGGGGGGCTTTGAGTGCAGCAAGCAGCTTTTCTGTATGGACATTAAAGGTATTCCACTCACGCAGATTCCCCACTTCTACAGGAGTGTCCTACATACCTGGGGGTTTCCTTGTCACTGCCTGAATGAATAAACCCTGGTCAGCATCAGAATTCGCTCACGAGCCACTGTTATGGTACCCCCACATGACACTACCCTCTCTTGTGGGCCCTGCCATGGAGAAACGCATGGTGGACGCACGTCTCACGAGAGTGGGCGAGTTGTTGAGACCAGGCACGGAGGGGCAGTAGCTTCTCCCGACCGAGATAGCTGCAATGGCCGGAATGCACTCGGTGAGACTCGCTGCAAAGCTTGTGGATAAAGTGCTAAGGTCTTTCTCAACAACAGTGGGGAGCGCACCTGCCGTGAGTGCTGGTGACCAGTCAGCTAGCGGTGGCCCAGTGCCACCAAAGCTGAGTGTCGTCCCAGCAAGGAAGCGCACTCAACTCTCTTCTTCACAGAAGCACCGGGTACACACCTCAGGGAATGACCAGGAGGGGTGCCTCTCAGATGTAGATCGGAGGAGGCTGTACACCCAAATGTTCAAATTCCACCATCAGCAAATAATAACGTTACGCAAAGGCTACGCTTGGAGGGAGACGATGCCTTGCAGTGATCGCGTGAGGCCTCATTGGGAGCTGTTTTACTCCAATACATCGTACAAGCGCTACAGTGATCTGAGCTGGAACAATGTCCATGCGACTGTGACCACGAACACATTTATGGCACTTTTCACAGAGACGAATCCAAAAGTGCGTGTTCTGTGGTGAGCTCGAAACAGTGGCGCATCAATACGTGCACCGCAAAAGCCTAGACTCACTCTTTATGCTGCTACGAAATATCCTACTGAAATGTAATCTTAATATCTCCCCCACGATCTTATTGTTGGATGTAAGGGGAACGAGATATAGAGGGGTTGACGGACTTCATCACGAACAATGCCAAACTGGCTATCTATAGGGTCAGAAAATGTGCAATTGAAGGGAGCGGCTTATCCAGCCACTGTCGCATCTTCAAGGCCCTGCCTGGTTTCTGCCAGAATTTGGCTGGAATTTCGGTACGCTCAGTTGACGGGGGGTGTCGCATATTTCTTGACACGTTGGACGACCGAGGGTGCTTTGTCTAACGTGACGAATGCAGGGGATCTGGTAATGTGTTTTTGAAGGTTAATGTTCCTTGTTGGTGTCTATGAACACAGTAGCACACAATGGGATTTATGTTACACCGGGAAACCTGTGTGATATCTTTGATTTAAAAAGAGGCACAAAAACAAACAAACAAAAAAGGAGGGAGGGATTTCATGGGAAGATGGAGGGATGCAAGCAAATGAGAGATAGGTGAACGAGAGAGGATAGGGGAGATAATGAAATGATGTTGGTAGACCCAGGGAGGGAGAGATGGAGGGTGGGAGCGACTGATTGCGTTCTGAGAAAGGTGGGCAGGTGGGGGCGAGTTGGGAGAATGAGGGACAGAGGGGAGGGAGATGAAGAGGAGAGATGAGACACCCAGAGGGAGAGAGGGAGGGACGGATTGGAGGGGTGGGTGCGGTGGGGGGGGTTGAACCCGTGACCTCCGTTCTTCCCGGCTGCCTAATGCGCGCAGAAGGGAGCAATTTTCCCCTCTTAAAAAACCCCCCCGGTAAATTAATAAATAAAACACACTTGTGGTGGCAGTAAAAACCACGCACACGCACACAAACGCACGCACGCGTATATATAAACCAAATCCATTTATGCCTTTTCACACAACAGCCTTGCCTCGCATGCAACACCTCCCCTGGAATAACGCTGACCCGCTCCCTACACTTACCCTGTCCACAAATCAACTCGGCGTTGAGTCGTTCAGACCTGCACTATGCTCAGCGCGCAATTAGACCCGAGACCCGTAAGCGCATTTGTATGTACGCATGTACAACGCTGAAGTAACTGCTTTTAACATATATACGTCAAATGTCTTCTGAGCAAAAGGCCCTAGATACACACAAAGGGTTGCTGTGAATACAGGCCTCCGAAAAACATTCCAAAACGTCATGGCGGACAGCAATAAACAGCACTAAATTGATATACAGGGTGGTCCAAAAGTCAGGATACGTAAGATTATTGGGGTTATTTCATTTATTTTTAGCACAACGTTCTGACTGACTTCCGTACGCATATTTTATTTTTTTTGCACCATTTAATTTTCTTGTGGGACTTTGATTTAGGATTCATTTTGAAAATGCAGGCATACATTCATTGAACGTTCATCAATTACGTTCAGTTTCGATTCAGTCAAATTTTTTTCCATTTGAATAGATAATAATAATAATTCTTACGGATAAAATATTCATGTGAAGAACAAACAATTAACGTGTTTAAATGACAGTGTTAAATAGCGGTAAATATAAGTATTAACTATTTAACATTTCTTAAGGTATATGGCTCACTGAGCTATGAAGTTCATATTCAGAAGTCACAAATGATAACTCAACGAAGTCGCTTACAGGTGGAAATGTAGGGCAGCCAAACACTCTAAATGTGGAGTGAAAACTCGGAAGACCTGGAGAAAGATCCACGTCAATTATGGGGAGAGAGAGAGAGAGACATTGCACACTCCAAATATACAGCAGCACCCTACTACGTCACAGAGCTGCAGTCTACTACGTCACGGTGCAGCAGCACACTACGTCACAGAGCCGTGGTGTTTTGTGGGCAATGCAACCTCGTGACTGCACCGAAGACGGGTGAGTGTGAATATACGAAAAATAAGAATACGTTTTACCCGTTCTGGCAGTAAAACAGGTGGATAAGATGTTCAAACGCCAAATAGAAACCTCTTTGCAAGGAATCAAGTCTGTATTAACCACAAACGGTACTAGTGGTGAGCATGCAAACAAACCATGCTCCGATAATATATGTGCATCGTCGTTGAAACGGATTGTCCTACGTCAGAGCATATATTGTCAGAGCGTGCTTTGTTTGCATGTTCGCCACGAGTACGTGTGGTCAATGCAAACTTCATTTGTTTGAACATCTTGACACCTGTTTTCTTGCCAGAAAGGGTGAAACCTTATTCTTCATTGTCATACTTTGATACTGGCAACAAAAATGTCCACAGAGTGTGAATATATTTTACAGTTCGGTATGCCACATTTCTATTAATTGTCAGTCTTAAATACCGTACGGTATACAACATAATATTATGTGAAATGCCAATTGTCTTTGTTTGCAATATGAATTGTAAGTTATGAACTGTTTATAGCACGACATAGTGACTTACCGAGGCCTGGGAATGCATCCTCACAGCACCAATGTTTCTAATTAACTCGATTTACAAACTTTTCCAGAGGCGAACGAGGCTTCGGAATGCATCGACTCCGTACACCGAGCTATCACTGTAACTATCCGCTAACTACAGTAAACTCTCGATTATCCACATACGGTTTATCCATTTTGTGGATTAACCATGCACCTGAAATTTTGACAAATTAATAACTCTTGGATTTCCCCCTAAGGCCAAATTAATCATTTTAAAAAACAGTCGCACAATGTTATTCTAGGAAATGTTTATTGCAAATCACGTGCTTAATCCAAACAAAAATGTGCTCCGGTTAATCCTAACTCCACCCAATCACCCCCCCTCTACAGTACAGTAGTTGCCATATATTTATAACAGTGGGCGGAGTTTGATTTATGTTGATGGGCGTGGCTCTGCCGTCCACTTAGTGGGGCCGAGCCTTCTGCGCGGGAGCAGGAAAGTGTTATAACTTCGCACGCGCATCAATCGGTCATTTATGCCTACATCTTTTTGCACAGAGATCCGCGGAAAACGGTTACATTTTTGAATTATCCGCTATTTTGATTCATCCGGGGGCTGCTCTCCCCGTCATTAGCGCGGATCATCGAGAGTCTACCGTACATGCATGTGTCGGGTCCGCATAAGTCCAGGAGTGGAGCAGGATGGATATTAAAACACCAACTTGGTATCACGTGGCCTGTTGCCCTCTTCCAAAGATTTATCCGCGTGCCAAGCCCGGCGTGATTTGTAGGGTAAACCGACAGCTCTGGCAGGTAATATATTTTCCCGAGTTAAGATTATAAGGTGTGTGACTTTTATATTTATATATACACAATATATATACAATATATGTTTGTCCACTTTTATTTATTTACAACTCAAAGGGACGATTCGTATCGGCGCGGAATGCGTGGTTTAGGGTCTCACACAGAGAGGCCATTCCGTTTCTGCCCCCCCCCACTCCCATCCCACCCCTCCCCACTAGGGTTGGGAGGGGGGGGGGCAGGTTGGGAGTGGGAGCCGCGGTGTCTATGAGATGTTAACTACATCGCCTGGTATACACGTGGGTTCGATTCTCGACCCTGACCGTCAGCCTGCTGTATATTTGGAGTTTGCGGTGTCTCTCGCTCTGTCCCCGTGGTCGCGTGGATTTTTCTCCGGGTCCTCCACATTTAGAATCGGCATCAAGCATGAAGCGTATTTGGCTGCTATCAATTAGCACGTGATGATAATACGTGTTTTAGCGGATCTTTGTGCCCAGGTAACGCTTCACAAAAATAATCTATATAGCTCAGTGGGCCTTACCTGGTAAAATAAATTAATACAATGTTGAATTATTTAGATGACAGAGCTACACAGTCCGTAAAAGAAAATTCTCAAAATAATCATCGGCGATGATCAAGCAACTTAATCCACTGCTGGATGAAAGCCTTCCCCACGTCGTTTCCGACGTGCGTGCAAGTTGTTTCGCCATACTTCACCACCCTGGACAACGCGGTTTGGTGAAGGGAGGTGTTTTTTCCCCCCCTCCACATTTAGAATCCACATCACGCGTTCAGAGTATTTGGCTGCTACGAATGTTCACCCGACGGTAAACCCAACTTCATTGAGCTATCATCTGTGGCCAGGTCGCTTCTGACAAAAAGAAAACCGATACAGCTCAGTGGGCCTTACACGGTGAAATAAAAAAATAAAATAGTTTATAGTTTTACAATTGCCCACGTCTGATTCACGTGACGCTTTCATTAATGTATCAGGCCGCGTCTGGTGGCGGAGGGTGTACGACACACAATTTATTTCGCAAGACCTGACCCCAAAAATAACTAAATTATGAATCAAAATCATTCCTCTTCCTCTTTCTCCTCTTTGATGAAGGAAACGCGTTCTCTCCCTACTGATGAGACCGTTGAGCGTGTATGGAGAGAGAGCGAGAAAGAGAGAGAGAGGGAGGGAGGGAGATTCCCGGGGGAAATTAATTACGAAGACAAATGGCACGGCTAAAAAGAAAGCGCAGGAGAGAGAGCAGAGAGAGAGAGAGAGTAGGAGAGAGAGAAAGAGAGATGGGCGTAGCAATTACACGTGTGTTTACCCAAATTCATTTATGACAATCTCCCCCACACACACACACACACACCCCCACGCTCCCACTCGCTCTCTCTCTCTGTCTCTCACACACACAATATGTGGGAGAGCGAGAGAGGGAGAGCGTACGGAAAGCGCAGGACTCACTCGTTCTGTGTGAGCGGCACTTGACATGTGTTAGTGGCTCCTACACGGAGCACGGAAAAGCGCTCAGATATTCTCAAGCGCCGAGGTGGAATTTGGGGGGGTTGTGGTGGGGTGGGGGGGGGTCGATGGGTGGGTGGGGAGAGGGCGAGTAACCCCCCCTCCCCTCGTCCCTCCACCACACCCCCCCCCGAAACCACCCTCCTGTAATGAATGTGCGGTTGTTTAATTGGGTAAAGAGTGTCCAGTTGCGGTGCGGTGCGTGTCGGAGTGGGGGGGGGGGGCTGGCGGTGTCTGGGTGTGTGTAATGGGCGAGCTGGGGAGACAAAGGCGGCCGGGACGTGGTTGCTGGCCACCCACCCCCTCGTGTGCCGTGCCGGCCTTCATAGGCGCCGCTCGCTGACTGGTAACTCGCAGTCGCCGTGTTCAGTCGCGACATCGCAGACGAGGGGCCATTGCCACGAGGAGCTCTGCTTCGCCGACCTTGTCAAGGCACCGCGAGACAGGGGGGGGGGGGCTCTGGGTTACTCTCCGCGCTGTTGTCGAGGGCACCCCGTGACCCTCTTGCTCACAACCATTAAGGACCTTCACGGTGGTGGGCAGGCTGTGTTGGCCTCCAGATGAGAGTTATTTCATGTTCACATTGACGGTACGATCGGGGTGTCATCTGGAACCGTCTTTGACCGCCACGTAATTCGAGACGCTTGCCACGTGCATCTGAGATAAAAATGTGGGGCTGATCGATGACCGGGCGCGGTTCAGAGATGGCTCCCTATTGGTCAACCACGTGGCGATGTGTGCCGATGATCTGCTAATTTCTCCGAGAAGGAATTGGAGACTCCGCCCCTGAACTTGGGGATGGTATTACCGTCATCCCCAACAATACAAAGCGCCTCCGCATGTTTGGCCAAGTACGGTGCGAAAGAAGGTCAACATGAGAAACATGCATGCATACCTGCCTAGGTATTTTAGGTCATCGAATGCTCCGCCTACTCCACTCCCGGCTCGAGTGATTGGTTCAATTGTGGTTTCGGTACCTGGGCACGACCTTTATATTATTTAAATTACCACGAGCTGTGTAACGCGAAAATTGTTCATCCACAGCCATGCCCCTCCCTTCACAATGCTTGCCAAACGTGGAGCAGTTTGAAATAATCTTCAAACGATCCGGCTGGCCTGCCCACGATCCCCATCTCGCACGACTGCATTGTGTGAGAAGCTCACCCTTGAAAGATCTGGACACGGTCCCATCGGCGAGTTCCTCCGGCAGGCAAGGAGGCTGCATTGGCAGGAGGAGCGGCGCTCACAACAACGAGCGGAGCGCCGGCGGGTAAAACGCAGCATGTTGGCTCCGTGCAGGCGATGCATCTGTCACTCATCTCAGCCAGGCACCCGAGTTCGATTCCCGCGCATAGCGAATGTATTTAACGGTCCCATTGACTCAGCTTTAAGATGAGCACCTGATGAGTGGTGGTTAAACATCATTGGGGAGACAAAGGCGGCCGGGCGTGGTGTGCCGTGCCGGGTACTCGCGAACAGCACTTGCCCCCAGTTCATATAAATACAAAGACGCTCGTACACACGTACAAAGACAAATATCCCTTAACAGACTGTTATTAGGTGCTGTTAGCAGCACCTATGAATGCCTGGCACCGCACACGAGGGGGTGGGTAACCAACACCACGCCCGACCGCCTTTGTTTCCCAAGTAGCGATGTTTACACATCACACACGGATCTCATTTGAGGCTGAGTCGACCTAGGAAAGGTCCAGTACCGGTTCAGATAATCGTCACCGGTGTTGGTCGAGAGCGGGA